>MNCI01030951.1:11770-40530 GCA_015680685.1 Gnetum montanum | reverse complement strand
GAGGAAAGGATAGAATTTTCCAAGGTCACCTAGTAATTATGACTAACCACTCTCCAACATCACCAATCCTACACTCACATGATCATGATGATTGCATGATAAGTTTGTATAAATCAAATGCTCCATAATCAAGCATAACAAATAAACTGAAACCTTGGAATCAATCAAAGAGAGTTACAGTATAAAATATAGAGTAAATTTTATAGCATTATATCATAGTAATATTAAATTATGTCATACCTGCATTATTTTTCAATGGTGTTAAGATGGCCCAACATCAAGTAACTCAAATGACCAATGATTATTAAAATCATATGAAGAACACAATAATCAAAACAATATGCTAAGAAAGAAATGATGGAAATGCAAGCAAAATATGAAAATACAATAATTTACATATGCAATGCAATAAAAAGAGGAAGAAAACACACAACTAAGAATCTACCAGATGCCCACGTGGGGTACCTGAGTAGAAATGTTTCAAATGAAATGCATTAAAATTCCTATTCAACCTATATCCTTGCAAATCAGCAATCTTAAATACATTCAGGGTAGTGATGCCTAAAATTTGGAATGGACCTGACCACATAGGTGAAAACTTAGTTTGAGGGCTGGTCTGACCAGACGTTCTATTTCTCTTAAGGACTAGATCGCCTACTTGAAAATTTTTAACTAGATGTTTTTTATTGAACCGTCTCTTGACCATTTGTTGATGCTTAAGATTATGAAAATCAAGACCTACTTTTACCTTGCTTGATCGTTTTCTATAAAGTTTTTCCTTAATATAAGTTTTAATGATAGGTCTAGGTCTTGGTGGGTCATCGGATATAGCTTTTCTAGGAGAATGTTTCATGGATGTATTGTTAAAATTTAGCACACCTTCAAATGTTTTAAGAGGTAAGGTCTTATTTATATCTTTGTCTTCCCCTAAAGGTGGTGGATCACTTAGACAAAATCCATCGTGTTGTTGATAAGGTAAGGTGTCTCCATAGTTTTCTTCACCTTCTCTAGAACTTTGATAGGATTTGATGGGGTCTGCATAAGAGATAGGACTTTTTGTAGTTCCACTTACATAGTCATTTTCAACATGTTCACTACACTCAACCTCAATAACCCCAACATAAAGATTAGCATTTCGATCTTCCAAAGATTGATTTTGTTGATCCAAGTTTGTTACTACTTGTTTGTAGAAGGGTTCTTGGGGTATAGTCATGTATTCAGATTTTCCTTTGATAGGGATCGATAATTCCGAGAAATCTGACCTAAAGAAGCCCCCAAACTTAGCTCCAAAAGTTCTAGATAAGAGCACACCATATGTGGGTTTCATGTCAACTACTAGGATGTCTGTATAACATGTAAATGTTGGGTATTTCTTAAGTTGTACTTTTACTCCTTTTAATAACCCTACTACAGGTACGCTAGATCCATCAAGTTGAATTACACTTTTAGTTTGTGGTATCATTTGTGCTCCTAAGGTGTTACAAATGTCAAGAGGCATAACACTAACAGTTGCACCTGAATCCATTAAATAGTTATGGACATTCTTTCCTAAAATAATCAAAGTGGTTAGAAAAGGGGGATGATCCTTTCTACTAGGCATAAAATTATCCATATTTTGTACTAATAATGTGTTAGGACATTCTGCAAAGTGAACATGCCTTTCGGGAGTTGGGGGTTTTTCTCTTTGGGCTACAGGTGTATGAACCATATCCTGAATCACTTCTTTCATTTCGTTAAAGTGTAGAAGGTCATACATTGAAATGTTGGCTTTCAGTTTTTTTAAGTCCTCAACCAAATCGTAATTCTTAGGTTCATCTTTGGCTTCTTGTTGAGATGAAACTTTCCTAAGTATAGATGGGGGTTTTGGTTGTTGTGGGGTAATTACTTGGGATGACCCAGATTGATTATTTCCATTGTTTGAACTAGGAACACTTTTGTTTGGAGGTGTATAGAAATTGTTTCTAGTTTGTCGTTGCGTAGCATTTATAATGTCATTGATTTTACGGTAGCGAGTGTTGTGTGGGTTGGGATCGCCTACCATGACTTGTTCTAATGAGGAAACCTCCTTATTTTCTGTCTCATGAGGTACATCAAGAACCATGATAGGGGCTTTTCCACTTCGTTGCCCTTGGGTATTGTCACCATACAATGCCATGAACTGAGGACAAGTCTTTTCAGAATGTTGCCTCGTATTGTGAAGACGACAATAATCATCATTGGTTGATGCACTTGGCTGTCCTGGTTGTATAGGGCTTTTACTATTGTTTCTCTTTAACTCAACCACTTCGTTGGATATTTTTTGTAGTGAAGTAAGTATTTAGGTCATCTGATTTTGAGTTTGGGTTGGTGGTTCAATAGAATTTGATGTCCCATTTGGGTTTATGATGGATTGAATCAAGGCTTTTGAGTTGTCATCATTCAAACTAGTGTTGGATGGTGAGAATGAAGTGGACATGGGGCCTTGTGAGTAATTACATAAAGGTGGAGTTGATTGAAAAGGAGAAACAACTTGAGGCATAATATTAGGTGTTTGAAAATTTGGTAGGAGTGGGTTTGATTGCATCGGGTTGCTAACACTCATCATCCCAAATTGGGTTTGGATGCTATTCATAAGGGTTATTTGCTCTAATTCCACAGCTTTTGACATTACACCTTATATTTCCATTATGTTGGGATAAGATTTGATAGCATAAGCAAATAATGGGTCGATGGTAGAGAGATAGAAGTTGAGAATACCATCTGGTTGTGGTCGCATCTCATTTGGCACATAGGCAAGTTGATGGAGGAATCTAAGATTATAATCCCTAACGTTTTCCCCGGGTAGCTTTCTTAGGCTGGTAAAGTTGCTTGATGCGATAGCAGGGCTTGTAAATTTGTCAAATTGATTCAAAAACTTGTTTTTGAATTCTTGCCATGTGTTGATAGAGGCATCAGGAAGCATTAAGAACCATTGGGTTGCTTTGGTTCTAAACGTTGTTACAAACACTCTGCATGCCACATCATTGTGTATAATGTTGTGGATCCCTAATAAAGTTTCAAAACATTGTATGTGTTGACGTGCATCATTCGTAGGGTTTGAAGGATCGAAGAATAAGTTTATGTTTTGAAGGGACTTTGGTATGTCGTGGTAGTTGTGAAAGTTAAAAGGGCTCCTTACTAAGGGAGTTGGGGGTTGATGGGCTGCCATCTTAGTTCGAGGTTTTTTAGGAATTGTACTTGGAAAAAGTGAAGCACGTTGTTTTCTCGAAGTATATTGACGAGTAACTGGTTGACTAGGGGTAGGAGTATGAGTTCTTTGTTGAGATACTCCGTAAGAAAGTTCACTCATAAAATGAGAAATAACAAGAAATGTAAAATGCTAATAAACTATGAAAATTAAAGAAAATAAAAAAAAACATTTGAATACTATATTTTTTAATTTTTAAAATTTTTAAAAGTAAAATTGAAATTGTAAAATTTCAAGAAAGCAAATAAGAAGTAAAACAATTTAAATCACCTAAATTAAATTTCAGAAAAACAAATTAAAAAGGATTTCTAGAATATAAATTTGGAAATTTTGAAAATTTTGAAATTAAAATAAAGCAGTAAAATTGAAAATAAAGGGCCAAAAATTAAATAGAAAGAAATGATAATCTATATTTTTTAAAGAAAAAGAAACATAAAAAGAAAATAGAGAAAAGGTTGAGGAATTGCCCTTCTTCTAGCACCAAAAAGGTGTTGATGCGTAAATTTTGGACACGTGAACACCTGTGAAAACTCGTTTTAGGAGACTATCGCCTAGGGCGCCTCCCGTATGGGTACGGAAACCCGAGAATAGTCTCAGCTGGAAAGGGCAATGTGACAGAAAAATAATAACAATATTTTAAATGGAATATCAAAATAAAAGCTTAGATTTAATTTAATATCTAAATACTCCAGTTTAATTTAACATTTGAAACTTAAAAATAATAAGATGCACTGTGTAAACGGGCAGAGAGGGGAGTGCAGTCGAATTTCATGGACTCCTTTCCGCCGGTGATGCAGAGGCTGGGGAATGGATCCGCAGAGGATTGTACACGATACCAAGCTGAAGAAGCGGCACGTGTACACCTTCTTGGATGAAATTTTTCAGCTGTGCGGCGCAGGAGAAACAACAGCGCAGTGTGGTAGCAGAGGAGGCAGCACGGCAGGAGCAGAGATCCACGCAGCAGACAGCGGGAGCAGTGGGCCTGGAGAAAGAGAGAGGTCATGGTTGCTGCAGACGTGGATAAGAAGAGAGGTCACTGTCTCACGTGTAGCTCGAGGGAGGGTCTGCGCAGCAGCGGCAGTGAAGATGGCTGTGTGGGCGGCAGGCGATCAGATGGCGTTGTAGGAGGTGAAAACCAACAGATAGCGACGGGTGGTGAAAACCAGCAGCGGCGGGGTAATGCAGCAGTGGCAGGCGCAGGAACAACAACACGGCGTGGCAGAAACAGTGATGTAGCAGGGACGAGGGAACAGAGAGGACGGAGATGCTACAGTGGTAGGCGTGGGTGGCGAAGGGACAGCAGTGGTAGCGGACAGAAAAGAAGGCGCTGCAGGTGGCAGCGGATCTGCCAGAGAAGCCTCTTCCTTGGTTTTCTAAAATCTCCTCCTCTTTCCCTGTTTTATAGTGGCTGTGAAAAGAAACGAGAAACCTAACCCTAAGTCCAGCCACCCTTATCCACGTCAAGCCACCTAAAAGAAACCAGAAAATAAGCGTTAGTTTATATTTAATTTTATTTTTAGTATATTTTTTATTTTTTTAAACTGAGGGTGACGTCCTTAATTTATTCTCTTTTAAAATCTATTTCAAACGGGCTAATGAAGCCCACCAGCATGTTGACAATGGCTATGTGCAACCTCATGGTCTTCTATTTTTTTTTAATTTTTAAAATTTTATATTTATTGATATAATTAAATTGGTTCAGATAAGGCCCTATGCCTAGCATGGGTGAAGTTGGTCACAACAGTGCTTAGAAAAGGAGGTTGATCTTTCTTGTCTTGTTGGTGAAGAAAGGGTGTGTTAAGGATTCTAGCACCATCTACGAAATAAACTTGTTTTTCATTTGTAGGACTCTTAACTTTAGATTCATTAATCAATCCATGTATTGCTTCTTTTGCTTCCGTAAATTGTAAAGGAACATACATGAATATGATTGCCTTAACCCTTTTCAAATCTTCTATAAGATCATAAGTTTTTATCTCACTCCTAGGCCTAGGTTGGTTTTGGTTGGGATGATTATGGATTTGTAATGATGTTCAAGGTTGTGTTTGTTGTTGAGATGTATCATTATGGTTTCATTTGCTAGGAGGGATGTATGTGTTCCCTTCTAGGTTCCTAGAGTTTATCATGATGTTACTCATCTTCCTAAATTGTGCATTTGCAAGGGTAGGTTCATTGATCATGACTTGCTCAAAGGATGCTACTACTTCATTTTCAGTTTCACTAGGGATTTCTAGAATCTTTAGTGGGGCTTTTTCTTTTTGTTTGTTTTGTAATTCTTGTGTGATATCCCCATATAAGTCTTGGAATTGAGGGCAAGACTTCTCATAATGTTGTTTGGTTTTATGTAAGCTACAATATTCACTAAGAGCTACTTCTTGTAAGTTTCTAGTTGCCTTGTTATGTTGATTTCTTATTTTAACATTGTTGCATTTTGGTTCAATCACTTCATTAGAAAGCTTTTGTATGGTGATAAAGACTTGGTTCATTGGAGGTTGATTCTTAACTTTAGGTAAGTTGAAGGCTTGTGTTGTCTTAGGGTTAGGGATAGAGGGTATGGAGGAAGGATTGATAATAGATTGAATTAAGGCCTTTGATTGATTGTTATTTAGGCCAAGGTTTTGAGAAATAAAGAAGATGAAGCATTTGGACATTGAATATTTTGTAGAGAGTTGAGGATTGGCGGATCATTTTGAAAAGGATTTGGGACTATTGGGGTTTGGGAACCTAAGCCCAGAGTTCTGAATTGGGATTGTAAGGAGTTTGTGAGAGTGATTTATTCAAGTTATACTACTTTGGACATGGCTTCTTGTAAGTTAGTGATATTAGGATTAGATTTGATTGCATATGTGAAGAAAAGATCTATGATTGAGAGGAAAAAGTTTAAGATTCCTTTTGGTTGTGGTCACATCTTGCTAGGAACATATGACAATTGTTGGAGGAATCTTAAATTGTAATTTCTAATTGTTTCTCCACTAAGTTTTTGGAGGCTAGTAAAGTTACTAGAAGCTATAGTGGGGCTAGTAAACTTATTAAATCGATAGAGGAAACATGATTTAAAGTCATTCCAAGTTAAGATTGATGAATTAGGAAGTGTTAGAAACCATTGAGTTGTTGTGCCTCGGAAGGTGGTGACAAAAGACTTACAGGCCACATCATGTTGTACTATGTTGTGGATGCCTACTAATGTCTTGAAATTCTAAAGATTTTGACGAGTGTTATTGGTAGATGGATCAAAAGAAAGGGAAATATGTTGAGGAGGTTTTGGAATTGGGTTGAAGTTTTGAAAGTTAAAAGGATTATTGACCAAAGGTTGGGCAGCAAGGTTTGCCATGATTGAAGAGCATGAGAACTTAGATCTAGATCTTGTAGGGATATGACTTGGAAAGTGACTAGTGAAGATGTTTTGTCTTGTTGCTTTCCTAGTTTGAGGCCTAAAAGCTTCACTAGGTCCAACCATAAACTAAGTTAACAAGAAAGGTGATTTAAAAAAAAAAAGAACTTTTTTTGGATTAAAGTAGCAAAGGAAAAAAAGAAAGAAAATTGAAACCAATGACAAGATAATGGAGGATGAGAGTTGGTTGAGGGAAATTGTAATGGTGGCCCTCCTTCTAGCGCTAGAGAGGGAATGTTGACGTGAAATTTAGGCAAACTAATGCATAATGCCTCTAAAGTGTACGATTTGGCAATGCTATTGCCTAGGGAACCTTACTTATGGGCATGACTAGCCTAGGAATAGTCTCGAGTGAAAGAGAAAATGTGACCAATAATTTTCATAAAACATGTAGAACATTAAATTAGAAAATATTAAGTTACTTGCAAGGAAAAATAACTGAAAGAAAATCATTATATTAAGTAAATGATAAACTTATAAGGAACTTAGCATGATTGTTCATATTTGTAAATAGCCGTGACAATAGTAGATAGCACACTCATACGTAGGTAGCATTGACAACTTGTAGACAATGACACCATCTAGTAGCAACTACTATCAACAATAGCAACAACACTAAGCAAGGAGTTGCACGTAGCAACAACAATACTTTAATGTAGCAACAACAATACTTTAATATGGAAAGGGAGAAATGCTATAGAATTGAGAGATGGTAGGATGGAACATGAGTAGAGAAGGGAGAAGGAAAGAAGTAGGATATGGAAAGCAAAATAGAAAAGCCAAGAGACATCATTTTCTTCTCTCTTGATGCCTCTTCATCTATGTATTTGAGCTTATATAGCTCTTACGTTTTTTTCCTCCTTATTTTTCTCTTTGGAAGAGAAGCATGGCTGCCATGTGTCTTCAATGCATGAAAGTTGGCGATCTTCTTTATCTTTTAAGTGATAAAGAAAATTAGTATTTATGAATAAAGTCATAAGTTTCAATTAAGAGAGAAAATAATTTTATTTTATTTTATTATTACTATTATTATTATTTTGCCAAAACAAGACAAAAATATGCAATAAGAAAATGAGTACTTCCTGCAATCCATGTTACCGCTTCCAAGCCAGTAGGGGTAAAACATGCCCATAAGGAAATATCTTTACTAAATCAACCATAGTAATTCTAGAATCATAGTGGGATTAAATATTTTTCATGGAATTTCTTGAGGCTTTAATATACTTCTATCACAATAGTTATAAGTGCCTAAAGCAATCTTGCAACAAAGAAATTAAACAGTAAGATTCCTCATAAAAGATAGTAGATAACCCTAATTGGTTCCACTGCAACTCGTAATCAAAATTAATTGACCTCTATGACAATGCTTCATGACCTAATTCCAGTCGAAGAATTCATCCATCAGAACATAGCAAACCTAAATACTACTAATAAAAATAAAAGTGGAATTTAAATAAAAAAAAATTTCCATAGTAGAAACTGCATTCACTTGGCCATTGGGTCCATTTTCTTCAAATCACAGACAAACTGTAGCAAAACCTTCGGCTCGCAATAGAACAAAAATCCGGTAAAAACAGCAGCAGCTGCGGAGAGGGAACACTGAAATGTCCGTCCTGTGATGGGAAAAATCAGGAATTTTTCCGCTGCGCTAAGGTTTCAACAAAGAATGACGAGCCATGATGTTGATTTCAGAAGTCAAGGAATTGGGCTTCTGCCACTAAAAATGCCCCATGTGATTGCACTTGAAACAAGCGATTCCAATTCTATACCTATCTTGGTATTAAGCAAGGAAGAGGAGGGTTTGTGAAAGAAGAGTCCTCGGGCTGTGTTTTGTTGTGCAAATTTCGCGAAGATTCTGCGGAATTCACGAGCAGCAACTCGGTGCAATTTTGGAGATAGAAGAGATCAAGGGAACAACATGAAATTGAAAGCCAGATGCAGGCTTCCGAGGCTGAGGGGATTGAAATTTCAGAGCTTGCTATGCACTGCTATGACGAGATTGTGATTTGCTAGGGTTTTCTTGAGGCCACGAGCTTCGTCCTGGCCTTCTTTTACCTTCAAAGGCTGGCTGTGGATGGAACAATGGGAAAGAGTAAGAAGAATCATGGACATCTGCAGGAGGAGGAGCAGCAGCAGCGGTAGCATTTTGTGCTTTCACTGTTCCTGCTGAGAGCCTGTTTCATTTGAATGAGAATCCTGGGAAATCCTAGGCAATCATCATAATAATCCTTTATTTTCATTAAGAAAGAGACGAGGCAAACATCAAAAAATAAAAAAAAAAAAAAACTGTAGGTCGAGATGTTTGGTACTACAATTGGTTTCTTTAGCTACGTCTGCTGGGCTCCTGGATTCAACTTCCGATCTGACTATCTGAGAAGGAGAAGATTTGAATCCTCAGAATTTTCAAGCCACCCAAATCAAAAGTAATGATTCAAGCTTTATCCACAACACAGAATATGACTTTATATAAATTTATAATCGTAAAGCAGGATAACAGAGAGGAATCAATCCAACCGTCTATTCTAAATTAGCAAGAAACATTTCAAATCCATCCCAGCACGGAAACAACGTTGCTACTGAATAATAGACATTATTTCCATTGTTGGAGACATGACACCAAAGCTTTTTAATACCCAATAATAACACCAGACAAGGAACCCTAAAGACTAGACTGCAACTTTGAAAAATATTCTAAAATCATGAGATGATTGGTCATCCTACTCCCGATATTTGGCCAGACTTTGTGAAAGGTTTCCTTCATTTTCACTTGAATTGAAGAGTGTTGTCCCAGATTTCGAAATCATCGATTTCTGGACCGCTGAATGAAACGCCTAGTTCATTCGGTACCTGCTCAGAGACAAGTTAAGAATCCTGTATCAGAACGCATGCATAACATTTAACTGCACCTGCAAAATCAGGGTAAAGTTGGTTCCTTACAGTTGGGTTAGAATTATAATTAATCTGATCAAGAAGGTGAAATCCTGGATCGACTTCTTCCACGATAAAGTCAAAATCATCTGTGGACTGGACATTTGCAAACAAGTGCAATGCAAATAACACGTTATTATAATCTATTGTAATATTCCAGTTTTAAAATGATTTTCTAAACGTGATCTCTTGCCTTTGAAACAAAGTTCTGGTCCCACACTCCTGTAGTTACGCCAGCTCCAGCAGTATTCTGCTGCCAGGAACCTCCATCTGATGGCATATCCTGTCTTTGGTGAATATTTGATTGCTCTGTAACTCTTTCCCTGTACTCTTTGCCTCCCCATGTAAACTCTTTCTCTTTATTGTCCTCACCGACCTTGCAAATGTTACATTTGTATCTAGGCTGCAAAGTTCGAGCTGATTTCTTGTTTTCGATGTAGCAAAATTTGGTATTCCTTTGTCCACATCGTGGACACTTAGGATGCTGCTCTCTGCAAAACTGTTCTATCCTGTTATTTTCTTCCTTGCTCAACCTTCTTATTCCACCCACATCCTTCACTCTAGTTTTCAACCTCTCAAACTCCATCTCTATCTCATGATTTTCACTCATGGTGCCTGCTTGAGTGCTACAGTGTGCATCGATGCGCTCTGCTTGGCCACGAGGGAGATTTATTCAGTATTCTTCAATCCTGAGGGACCACAGGAACAGAACTTGCCGGGAAAATAAAAAAAATGAGAAAAACGGAACAAGCGACCGGGAAAATCGAAAAAACGAATCTCAGATACACGGACTGTGGATTGGAATGTAAGCAGAGAAATGTACGCTGGGGATGGTGCGTTGGTTTATGGAGTAACCGAGGCTGATTTGCCGCATACGAATCAGATCAGCGTTGATGCCTCCTGGGAGGAAAATTATTGTTTATGACCGTGTAGGAATTGTGAATGGTTCATGTCCATATGCTGAGAGGCAACAACTCTAATTGAAGTCTAGCCAGTTTGTTAATGTCTTCCATAACTATCATTGTGAAAACGCCCTTGGGAAGTGCCGGTGACACAACAAAATGCTTTCTCTGGTTAAGTCGACGAACCCACCTGCGCCCATAATTTGAAAGTCAAAAGGACAAAATTTGAATGATAAATCTCAGCAAAATCGATTCGGTCCATGGATCGGCCACGGAGTGATCAGGCAATGAGCCAGGAGTTCTAACTGCATGAAAGCCAACATATATATATATATCTACACGTGTTTTATACGTTTCTGGCCTGCCGTTCACGAAGCCCTCAGGAACGATGCCGAAGCCTTGATGTTTTTTCCGCAGCCGCGCTTAATATTATTACTGTCCTCCAGTCCTTTATTACCAGGTTACATCCTCTCCTTTCAAAGTGATCCATTTTAATTTTCACGGGTTATCACCATTGACCTGCGTTCCAAGTGCAAGTTAACAGGTAGAATAGCTGTATTTGAAATGATTTTTGTTGTATGGTATGTACCAAAAATTATTTAATTAAAGGATTAAAATATGATTTCTTTCGCAAAAAAGAAAGCTTTCTCTATTTATTAAAATTTATGATTTTATAGATACTCTCTGTGTATGCTTCTGGGTACCCTACGTCGCTCAAATTTTTAAAACGATTTCTCTTTTTTTTTTTTTTACTTTTTATTTTCTTTCTTACCTAGCAGTAAGATTACCAGCTGGTAATGGGAAAAGAACAAAACGAAACATAGATTCTCCGTCACGATGTGCTTTTGCAGAGGGTGACGTGCGACTGGCGACTCGGCCTTTACAAAACGAGAATCAGAAACAGGAAAACCAACTGCTGCCGGCTCGTGCTCCACCGACTCCAGCAACTGCCGCAGCGACTCTTCGTCTCCTGCACAGCTCGACCACAGTTCTACTGTTTGAATCTTACACATCTGCAAAGATTCATCCTCATTCTCGTGTTTGAAACTTCCACACGAACACGTCGCTTCAGTGCCGCTGAGGACGGAAGAATACGCACTTGTGATGTGTTTTGTGTTATAGCAGTTCATACCATGGATTTTCCCTACCCAAAACTCCGTTTTCTTTCTGCCTCTCCTGTCATCTCGTTACGTATGGTGGTTAGCAATCGGATCTTGGAGACGAAATCCATGTTGCTATATTTTCCCCCACATGATTTGTTGTCGGTGCTGATTATCAACCACGCTTTAACGTCTGCAAAGAAAATAATTATTCTCCAAGCATTACTGCTGCAGCAACGAAGAAGCAGCAAATTTTATTTCTTAAGGTTCCTAGATTTTTAGAGAAATCGTGTGCAGGACGTTGTCCACTTAAACTGTGAAAATATAGCACCGACAAATCGTGTGGGGAAAATATAGCACCGACAAATCGTGTTATATTTCAATTTGTCGGTGCTGAGTATGGTCAAATTGAAGTAGAAAAAATTTATGGAGGTTGAAGGTAGTGTTATATTTCAGCTTTAGATCAATGAAAGGTATTGCAAAGGTGATAGAAAATCAAAATTGGTCGTTGAAAAGAAAAATCAAAACCAAAGCAACATTGATAAATTGCAAAGAGCCTTTGCTCAATTTTGAGAAATGATAACTTTGAAAAACCCTTTGCCCAAGCAAAATCTAGAAAAATGCCATTGTTTTGGAAAATTTTATCTGTTAGAAATAAATATTAAAACTTAAGTAAAATTAATAACTTTAATGTTGGAGAAGCCTTCTTTTACAACTTCAATTTAAGATTTTATTTTTGTTATTTAATTATCTTTTTTTTACTAAATCACCCATTACATTACAATATTTTACTTATTTAAATCTTATTCATAAAATATTGCTAGTGGGATCATTTAAAGATGAATCCAAAGACACTTCACAAGGAGATTGCATGCACTTATTCATCAACAAAGCATTTATAGATCATAACACTAACCATTATAAAATGGTGTATGCTTTCATAATGGTTTGACTTTTTCATGTGTTGGCTATGTTCATACAAAACATACATTGTTTCATAATGGTTTAGCTTTTCTATGGGCAATGCAATTTTTGTCCTATTTGTCATCAATATGTAGGTGTATAAGTAATAGAAACCTTGTGATGGTTTTTTTAAATGACATTAAGTAAATAGGATAGTTTAAAACTAAAGATTGTAGTTAACAAAGCCCTCCATAGAAGCATAGATGGTTAAGTACATTGAGACTCGCACATTTTCCTTGCATCTTACAAATGATCTTATGCTTCTCCCATTTTTATCATGGTTATATGGTTGACACCCTCTACTTTACCCAAATTGCTTTGCTTTATCCAGGTTTAACCAATAATTTAATAATTACTGTCAAATCAAGAGGCACCGTTGCAATGGTTTACTTTATCTATAGAAATAATTTAACAACTACCGTTAATGCATCTGGCACTAATGAGCGCTAAGTATCCCCTATGCCTAGTTATATGAATCACAAGCATACACTAGCAATCTGGTTAAAGTTCCTAAGTTTGCCTTAGTCTAAAACTGTGAAGTAAGGGGTTGTATGATCATTGTCTTCCTAACTCACACTTGTGTTGTCATTACATATGGTTAAATGTGAGTTAAGTCACATGATGTTTGATAAGTTGCATTTTGCACAACTACAATTTCAAACATTTCATATCGAAGTCGTGATATCGTGTATTTGATATCATTCGACACTTGTCTACTTATAAATACAACACTTAGGAGCAAGATTGAATAACAAATTTTAGACCATAGTAGTAGAACTTTGTTAGTTTGTTTCTGTAACCCTAGACTTAGTGATTAGAAGTGTGAATGCCCACAGTGTGGTGTGAGTTAGCAAATGATATCTTCATTCAAGCATTTCATACTTGGGCACAAGTGTGACCCGAAATAAAGTTTGAATTATTTCTCACTATTGTAGCATTCTCCTAGATTTATTGTTTACTTAGCATAATGTTTACTATTTACACTTAAAATATTTTTCTTACTATTTTCTTAGTTAATGATTTACTTTTCCATACAATTTACTATTACTATTGTTAAGTAGAAACAGTACAACTAATCTCGAGCACTTAAGTGTGACTGCTTAGTAACCTAGTAGTGTTATTGTTTGGTACACCCAGTAGCAAGACACTTGGTATCCCACTAGTAGTTACATGAAACCCAAGGTGTGAATAGAAGATTAGGATCGGATGCTCATCACCATAGGCTAGAATAGTGTTTACCATTTTCTTTAGACTTAGAACTATTTTTACACTTTATCATTATAGCTAGGAATTATGGCCTACACAACATCAATCATCACACACCTCACCATGAGTTAAACCATTGATGGGACGTGATATCACATGGGCCACGATATCGTGTACGTGATATCGCATCTGTTGTGATATCGCATCTCCGCCTGCGATATCGTGTACACGATATCGCGTACGCGATATCGCAGTCCGCTGCAATATCTATAAATAAGAAGTGACTCTCCCTTGTTTGAGATCAATAGGTTAGATTGTAGTGAAAATTTGGTAGTTTGATCCCTCCAAAGATAGATTATTTTTCCCATGTCTGCCCACAGTGTGGTGAATGTAATTATATGACATTCTTTATTTGAGTGTGATGTACTTGGACAAGCACATGACCGGAAATAAAGATCAAGATTACTTCATCATTGTAGCATTCACTTTGTTTATTTATTTAATTTTTATTTACTGCTTCCCTTATTAGTCTCTGTCACCCTTATCTCCTAGCAACACAGAATGAGTATGACTTGATTATGAGCATTTAAGTGTGACTACTTGGTAACCCAGTGGCGTACCTAGGATCTGCGCTTGGTAATCCTAGTGGTAGTCATGCATGAAGTCCAAGATGTGTATAGATGATTAAGGAATGGATGCTCATCACACTTAGGCTAGATTAGATTCTTTTACCCCTTCTCTATTAGCTTAGATAATATTACTTGCCATTGCCTTTAGGAGTAGCGTTAGATTAAGAACACATTATACACCTCACTCTGGACTAAACCATACGTGACAAATATAATACTAGTCCAGGTGGGAAGACAACGAACTGTGACCTAAGGACAACTGTCTAGGTGCCACAACTAGTCTGTCTACGAAGTTTGACCGGATCGCACATGAGAATGCTCATATTCGTATGGTTGAGTGTAGGGGTACCTCGCCGCTCATCATTGGTGCCGTTGCCGGGGATGGTGCTAGTTATCTAGATTAGTTATATCATATAAGGTCGCTGTAAAGGACTTAATTATATATCTCTTTGAAAGAAGTAATTATAAAAAGTCACTTCCAAATTCACACACAACTTTAAACAATGCCTCTCCTACAAGATTATAATAATGCCACACTTAGTGAGGAAGGTCATTGGAGAACCAAAAAACTATATGACAATGAAGATTGGAGTATACAACCCAAAGTGGGAGTTTCTTATCAACATGAACAAAAGCAACGTCATCCCAACACACGAAGGCATAACTTACAAGATGACGATGAACCCCCACTAGCCACTACAAGCTTAACGAAAATACAAGAGGTTGTTCGAATCTCATGTAGGCATTGTAAAGAGAGTTGTCTACCCAGGCTCGATTTAAACAACTTCCCAAATTTTCAGGAGGCTATGACTTAGATTTGCATCAACATTTACAAGCCTTCTACGATGCTTGCACATGGAACAACATTGATAACGGTTGGAAAAAACTTAGGCTCTTTCCTATGACACTCGTTGACCAAGCAAAAGTATGGTATAGAGTGTTAAAACCAAATTCAATACGACACTAGTCAACAATGGTAGAAGTCTTTAACGAAAAATATCAAACCAACGCAAGAGTGTCAGCCTTGAGGAAAAAAATCCAAGGATGGAGACAAGCACAACATGAACCCTTGGACATAGCCTTAGAAAGATATTATGCAGTGTTAAACAACTATCTAGGCCATGGGTTTTCCTGGGAAAGGCTAATGTACCATATCATTGATGGGCTTCGTGATGCAACAAGAGAGACCTTAGGAATGTATGCCCAAGGTCAACTATACAAACTACGAACCCATCAAATCCAAGAGCTTATTAAGTGGATAGCAAAAGAAGAAGGAGATATGGCTAGATGGGAGAGTGTTGAAAAACATCAACGGGCCCAAAATCTCAACTTAACAAAGGTCCATGATCATTAAAAGTAGAAATCAACTAATCTCAAGGTGGAAATATCATCTTTCCCAATACAATAATCATTAGAAGAAGTTGAGGAAAAGATCAATAAGATGTTGGAATGGATGAATAAAAAGTGTGGAGAATATATTAACATCATTGGAGATAGAGTTTTGACAACCCAAGAAGCAGGAAAAAACAGTAGACATTCAGAAAGAAGGGATAAAGAAAAGAAGAGCTCAACTTCCAATCATATGTATGAATGCAACATTTGCCTATACGATCACCCCAAGGGCCAATTCCAAATATTGTTACATTTACATGAGCATTGGGGAAACACGTTATATCCAGAGTTCATACAGAGATACTGTGATTAATCATAGTGGCAACAACCCCAGACCACCCTTAGATTGGAGACACCCTTCAGATCATCTAAACCCAAATGCTTATTTGGTTCAACATCTTGTTTCTCCAATTGGGCCAACCTACTCTATCTTACCACATTACTATTCTCCACAATACTATCAACCCATGCCTCCAACACAACCACCACCTTGTGCACCTTATACTCCTCCTAACTTTCAACATTCTCATCCTTTCCCTCCTTCCACAGTGCCACCAAATGTTCCTAAGGTGCCTTCACCACAACAACAACCCATGAATGACACTTGTGCTACTACCACTAACAGTAGTGAAAAGCCTCCTCAACATCAAAAGCGTCCTTTCTTTAAACACGACTGTAAGAAGGGACAACACAATTCTGAGGCCACTACATCTTCCAACCCAGCACAAGGTCCACATTATGGTGCACCCTTACCTTCGAACCCAACGCCTCATGTAACTTCATCAAGGCCACCAACTAACGCTCCAACAACCATTCGGCCCAATGAACACGACCATGGGAGGCATTATCCCAATCCTTGCATACCATCTAATGGTCCTAGACATCATAGTGGTTCAACTCGTTATCTGGGAACTACATCGTATAAATTACCCTACTATGCTTATTATAATCAAGTGTGTGAACCCCAATGGGGTAAGTATGGACCAGTTCCAATACTTCTGACATGCAAGGATCCTCATCTTCCATTTATTAGTCCTTGCCATCCTCAACCGATTAGTTATGGGAGATATCCCCCATTCTAAACAAAAAGCAAGATTAATAAATATTTTTCATTTTCTTTAATTTTTTAATTTTTGTTTTCTAGTTTTTCATTTTTCAACTTTTTGTTTTATCTTTTTATCTTTTTGTGTTTTTGTGTTTTTGTCTTTTTACGTTTTTGTAAGTAATCTCATCTATGAATAAAACACTCATGTGGATCGTTGGTTGAGGTGTGTTCTACGTTATTAAGTCATGAGTGATCAATTATTTCGATAGTGAGCCCATTACACCCACTCATCCATTCTACAAATAAAGAGGTTCTGTTCGAGGGTACAATGATATTTTTGACATTCTTAAAAATTAAAATTAATTTTGTGTTCATTGTACCCAGAATGAAGAAGGATGGACCAAGAGAGAATGATTAGGGTGTGACATCAAGGGGAATTGTGGATTCTCTTTGGTGACATCTGTGGGAGTTATCATGCAACGTAGTTGTACTAAGATCCTTGTAGATCTAATGAAAATGGGAGTAAGAGTAATCAAAAGGGCACTCAAAAATCAAACGTTATTCTAAGGGGTCCCACTAGAAATACATGCATCCATGCCTGAAGGTTGGCAGCTTCTCTGGATTCCGTAAAGTGAAAAAAAGAAAGGGAAAAAGAAAATCAAAAAGAAAAGTGCCACAAAACAAAAATCACTCCTCCCTTGCATAAAATGTCAAGTGATCGTATGCCTTGTTTTTATGGTACTCTCATAATCGCTCATCATGGGATGAAACAATGCGGTGTCACTGATTAGAAGGATGGACTTGGTTATGATCTTGGAATGATAGGTTAATGACACATTAATCATGCTCTTCACGCAGGATTCGCTGTGTCCTAGGTCAATTACCTCATGTCCCAATCTCTACGATCCCTTTCTATAGTTCGTCTCATCTCACTATTCATGTCATTGTAGCTCGTGTCTCGTGTAACATAGAATTCTTCCCTCATTTCGGTGATATTTACATGTGTGTGTTTTGTGGAGTTCGTGTGGATTACATTTAACCCTTCTAGTGCCCACAGACACTTTAAGTTTGGTTACACAAGGGCATTGTAGGTTGGAACCTACTTTGGGGAGGATCCACTTGTGTAATCTTTTGTAATTTTTACTTATGACATAGCTCAAACACATCATTTCTTACCCTCAGCATAATTTTTAAAAATGATTTTCTTTCCCTACTAATACCCCTCTAAATTTCAATGTTCCTATGTACCATTACATACCCTTTTTCTTATCAACCAAGGTTTTATTGATCAAATCCACACCGTTATCATTAATGGTGCCTTTTGAACTAATAGAATTACCCTAAAACCCTTGATAATAGCCAATGTCCTTAGTTTCCAACATTTATTTCAAGAAAATCATTAAGAAATTTGGTCTTTTTATAGTGTCTCACATCACTAGGGATGAGATATCGTGTACGCGATATTGTGTCCCATGTGATATTGCATACGCGATGTATCATACGCAATATTGCGCCCAGCTGCCTATAAGTAGGTAACCCCCTACAACACTTAGCATCATTTTCTCATTCACACGGGGGGATTTTTGGAAATTTTTCTCTATGACTTGTGATTGAGCGACCCTTTCTTTTCTCACTATATCTCGCTCTCTGGTGCTCCAATTTTACTTTCATTTGAACCTGCTTGAACCTGGAGTGTTCAGCTTAGTCGTGGGGGAGGGATACTTGCCGAAAAGTGCCTAACTTTTTTGAAATTTATCATCGCCCAAGGGACATTAGCTAAGGTAATTAACTCTAACACTTGGAATAATTGTGCCTAAAAATCATTTAACCCTTAGGTATACCAGTAAACTAAAATAGAAACCACCTAAGTCACAAGACTCATTATTACAAACTTTCAGGCACGATCACACATGATAATAAAAGATCATTAATTAAGGAAAGTAGTAAGGTATAACTTAAATTCCAAAATAACCTTACTAACACTTGGACCGTGTGATTGCATATGGCCCCGAAACATGGATAGCAAGAAGGTCCTACCCAAGGTGGAAGCAAACGAGCTCGAAGAGGTGGAAGACAAAGACCTGTCAGACAACATATAGAATAGGAGGAGCGATCATTTAGCATCCATCAAGACAAACCTCCTACCAAACGGTTTGGGCAAGTAGAAGGAGGAGCTGTTGTAGTGCCTGAGCCGAGACAACAACTCACGTTGCCCCAAGATTGTGTTCAGGCTATCCATGAGAAGTCCACATTCACTGTGGTAATTGTGGAGTTGAATTTTGAATCATTCGTAGAGTTCGCTCTTGAGGCTGTTAGGGATCACCTCAAAGGTTCTCCCTTTTGGCCTATCCTCTCTGAAAGCGGTTCCTGGTACCTAGGAGAAACGTACGAATTTTGGCAGAATAGGGAGCAAGGCACCATTATTAATATTTATGGTGTGACAGTTGACTTCTCTGCGCAGGCAATTTCGGAAGTGTTAAACCTTCTGAATACAGGGCCTCAGGTTGCTTGGTTATCCACCCGTTCAGACCATGATGTGTGAAAGGATTGGTTGGAGAAGGCTTATGGCAGAGACAAAGCTTTTGGTGAATTGATGATGGAAGAGAGAGAGTTTACTTCAAAATCAAAACATATCACCTCTTTCCCACAAAGGGCCTAAAAAGAATATCAACATATGTGGTTAGAGGATGTGCAGTGTTGACGGGAAAGGTTAAAGCTAACCTACCCCATCTATATTTGACAGAGATCTTGAGGCAGTTCGAAGAATGAAGGACAAGGAAGATGGCACTGCCTTTCCCTTGTCATATCAGAAAGCTTTGCTGATGTGCTAGTATTCAAGGATACACCAATGATGTCCTCCGAAAGGCCCAAACTACTTCATACGCTGAATTGCTAAAGGCGCTAGCTCCAAGAAAAAGCACTGGCGAAGTGCTAGGACTAGAACAAGAAGAAGAACATATAGCTAGGCCCAGTCAACCTGCAACCACGGGTCATAGCCAACAACAAGAAGTAGGGCCTAGAAAAGGCCAGGATCAGCTGCCGCCACCACAAGACTACAAGCCGTCAATGAGCCATCTAAGGGCCATCGCTGAGATGGTCAGTTGGGGAGGTCGTGATGATGCAAACCTCTTCTGCGTCATCGATGATGCCAGGAAGCGTACTACTTTCTTGGATCACACAAGGGGTGAATTCTCCATTCAAATAGGAGGAGGGGACAGTAGATGGTCACAACAGATATAAGGAAACACGACATCTTTCCAACTGCAATTAGAGACTGGTGAAGGGGCCACTATGGTGGTCATGCAACACCAGAATGTTGCGAGAGCTGCAGATGTGGTCACAGACCACATCAAAGAATCCTTCAATGTACCTGTTGTACCACCGATAGATCTCAAAAGAGCATGAGATGCTCAAAATTTGGCTGAAACCTCAATGACTCTTGCGGAACATGAGGATGCGCTTGATAGATTGCTTCAAATAGGGCAAGTCATGAAGTCCCTATTTGACATCCCTTAGGATGTAACAACAATTCAATCAAACCTCATTTCCACAAAGGGGAAGATGGTCTTAACAGAAGTAAGGGCTGAGCATGCTAAAGCTGAAGTGCAGAAATTACAAGAGCACCTCGTGGCCTTACAAGCAGCATAGTGGGATCCTATGCAATTTGTTCCCATAGACAAGTTAGAAAATTTTTGAATGGAGCAACTAACAAAGTTAATTGCAGAGAATAAAAAGGTGGTGGAAGAAAAGGAGAAGGTTGTTTGGGATGCCTCCGCAGCACAGGCGCAAACCCATGTGCATCTTAAGGCACTCAAGGCCTTGCAAGAAGAAAATAAACAGCTTGCGACTGACAATCTTCGGTTGACCACTGTAGAAAAGTAAAAGAATGCTCTCTATAAACACTTTCATCAATTTCGAGAATAATTCATCCAAGTTAACCGAGACGTGAGCCATTTAGTTAGAGAAAATCAAACCCTCTCGATGGAGGAGGTACGCACCATTCGTCAAAAGTTGGCAATTGAGATAAGTGCATGGAAGAATGAGGCTAAACGACATGAGAAGCTGAAGGAGCACTTCCATGATTTGGTGGGGATGTATAATCAGATTCTTGAAAAGGAGATCCATATGGCCAAGGCCCAAATCAACACTATCAGTGCTCAACACATTGATTGGCAGGCCATATTGGACACATATGCCTTCACCCACCAAGCGGAAGTTAAGAACCGGGACCTGTAGATTCAGGACTTGATAGAGTACATGGAGTTGGCAAACCTTAGATATTCCAACCTTGCCATGTTAATATTAGGGTGCCCAAGGTTAGAGCTCGAGCAGTAGGTAGCAACCACACACATTAAATATGAAGCATAATTTGCGGAGTGCAAGAAGTTGGTGGAAAAACTAGATGTTGCAAATTCTGAACTTGAGGTGGTAAAAGCTAGCTACCAGTGAGAGAAGGATGTCACAACTAACTTGGCTCAATAGCTAATAGATCTTCATGAATACAAGAATAAAGCCAAAGCCTATGAGGAGGAACAACGGGTGTTCATGGCTTGGTATGTCAAGGCCAACCAGATGTTCCCGCAACTACCCTATCTGTGGGAGGTGCTGTATTCATCAAACATTGGAACATTAGCATGGATGGCACAAGACCCTTGGACTAAAGAGGAGAAGCTCTAGGCCATACTTCAATGCCATCAAACCTCAAAACCTGGAGCACAAGACAAAGGGAAGGCACCAATGGAGGAGCCACCGCCACCAGGAACTACATGAGTTCCACATATTTGAAGTTGTAGCATATTTTGTGTGTTGTGTTTTCTTACCACACTGTGGCATTGTCCCATTTATTTTTCCATCAATAATCCCATACGTATCCATTGTGTAATCACTGTAACTCGAGGACAAGTTTTTATTTAGTCATGGAGGTATGATGGGATGCGATATCACGTACACGATATCACGTCTTCCCCTGTGATATCGCCTATGCGATATCGTAGTCCACCACAATGTCTATAAATAGAAAGTAGCTCTCCCTTGTTTGAGATCAATAGGTTAGATTGTAGTGAAACTCTAGTAGTTTGATCCCTCTAGAGATAGATTATTTTTCCCATTTCTACCCACAGTGTGGCGAATGTAATTGTATGGCATCCTTTATTCGATTGTGATGTACTTGGACACGCACATGATCGGCAATAAAGATCAAGATTACTTCATCATTATAGCATTCACTTTGTTTATTTATTTAATTGTTATTGACTGCTTCCCTAATTAGTCTCTCTCACCCTTATCTCCTAGCAACACGGAATGAGTACGACTTGATTACGAGCATTTAAGTGTGACTACTTGGTAACCCAGTGGCATACCTAGGATCTACGCTTGGTAATCCTAGTGGTAGTTGTGCACGAAGTCCAAGATGTGTACGGATGATCAAGGAACAGATGCTCATCGCACTTAGGCTAGATTAGATTCTTTTACCCCTTCTCTCTTAGCTTAGATAATATTACTTTCCATTGCCTTCAAGAGTAGCGTTAGATTAGGAACACAACATACACCTCACTCTAGACTAAACCATATGTGACAAATATAATACTAGTCTAGGTGGGAAGATAGCAAACTGTGACCTAAGGATAACTTTCTAGGTACCACAACTAGTTCATCTGTGGAGTTCGACCAGATTGCGTGTGAGAACGCTTGTATTCGTATGGTTGAGTGTAGTGCTACCTCGCCACTCATGAACCATACACATTAATTTTACTAGCTCACATGGAAAGCCAATGATCATGAACTTTATCTAATCACTAGAATATTAACATTGTTTTATCCACAAATTACGATTAGGTTATGCATGAACACTCCTATCTCATATGGTTGGGTGTTGGACTACTCTATTGCTCATCATTGGCGTCGTTGCCAAGGAAAAGCCAATGCATGCTTAATAAATAATTTCACAAAGTTTGTTGTACTTGAAACAATAATTCAAATTTCCTAAATCTAAGAAAGCACACTAAAATAAACATTTTAAAATAAAAGATGGCTTCAAACAAGAACACCTCATCACCTACCGAAGAATTACATATAAGTAGTGATAGAGTTGAAGAAAAAGTAGACTAGAATATGCCAATGCAAACAAGAATCTCATATGCACATCATGATCCTTATTATCTTTATTTCACCTTCATCTTTGATCAAGATGGCCAATTAAAGTGGAGAGATTTACAAAGAAATATTGTTTTATCACCAAAATGTTCAGCACCCATCATGCTCCAAATTTCTCTCAAGGGAATGAAACTAAGTAAAGTACTTAGAGGGTATCATGTGACCAAACACATGAATAGACCTTAGGAACCCATTGAGGAGCAGTCATGGAAACCAAGCATGAACAAGACAAAGAAAAGAAGGTTAACTCTCCTATTGTTTTGAAAGAACTTGATGGAGAATAATTCTTAGCTAAATAATTCCACCAAAACCATGAGTTCTAGTCACAAATGCCTATCATCTAATTAGATGAACTTGTCAAGCACTAGTTACAGTCCAACTTAGCAGAGACATTCATTAAGGAGGCAAAAGACTCAAGGCACAAGTAACACTCAAGGCCAAGGGCTCTTACTAGATCTTACAAGGAAGAATATTAGAGTCATCATCGGAGAACAAGTTGACACTGTTCTCCTACTACCTCATTTGTATCCTCACGATCTTTAGTAGACTTTGATGGAAGGAGATACATGTACAAATACCATGATAGGGAGGAGAGAAGAACTCATGATCATTATGACCATCACTTAAGGCACACTGACATTGAAGATGAAGGATGTGAATGAAGGAGACACAGAGATCACAGGGATCACGAGAGAGATGGGCACAGAAGGGGATGTTACTACAGTTGAGCGTACAAACTGAATTGAGATGATGAACACTTGATGACTACTTGTAGCATGATTAACATACAAGAATTTGTTCACATTCCAACTAGGCACATGATGAAGCACTAAGCAGTTGATGCATCGAATAGGCCGCATATATGGGGCCCCGTATATGCGGCCCCGATGACACATCCCTCCTTGCGTCGACGTGGCCCCATTTACGTAGAGTGTGTTTTAGCCTATAAATAAGTGGTCCTCCGCCACACCTAGGCATCCTTCTAGTAGTTGTAGCAAAGCTCTTGCATTTTTTTCTGTAGGAGTTAGATTACTTTCCCAAGTGCATGCCTGCAGTGTGATGCTTGTAATTGTATGACACCTTTACTCGAGTGTGATGTACTTGGACGTGCACATGACTGGAAATAAAGATCGAGATTACTTCATCATTGCAGCATTCACTTAGTTTAATTATTTAATTGTTATTGTTATTTATTTTTTTCTTAGTTAATATTTCTTTACCATCATTTACTATTCTTGTTGTTGACTGCAGAATGAGTACGACTTAATCACGAGCATTTAAGTGTGACTACTTGGTAACCCAGTAGTGTACCTAGGATCTATGCTTGGTAATCCCTGTAGTAGTTGTGCATGAGGTCCAAGATGTGTATGGATGCTTAAGGAACGGATTCTCATCGCACTTAGGCTAGCTTAGAATTCATTTCCTATTGCTTATTAGTTTAATCAAGATTAATTTCCATTGTCTCTAGGAGTAGCATTAGTTTAGGATCACATCATACACCTCACTTTGGACTAAACCATACGTGGCAAAGAAAATACTAGTCTAGGTGGGAAGACAACGAATTGTGATCAACGTGTAATAATCTAGATACCACAACTAGCCTATCCACAGAGTTTGACTAAATCGTGCGTGAATGCTCGTATTTGTATGGTTGGGTGTAGGAGTACTTAGCCGCTCATCATTGGCATCGTTGTCGAGGATGGTGCTAGTTATATATATTAGTTATATCATACAGGATCAATGTATAAGGAATTAATGATATATCTCTTAGGAAGAAAAAAATTTACAAAAAGTCACATATAAATTCACACACAATATCACAGCCATGCCTCTCCTACAAGACTAAAATAATGCCACATCTAGTGAGGAAGTTCATTGGAGAACCAAAAAATATTATGACAATGAAGATTGGAGTATGCAACCCAAGGTGGGGGTTTCTTATAAACATAAGCAAAGAAAACATTGTCCGAACGCACGAAAGCATAACTTACCCGATGACGATGAACCCCTACTGGCCACTACAGGCTTAGCAGAAATACAAGAGGCTGTTTGAATAGCCCATAGGCATCATAAGGAAATTTGTCTACCCATGCATGATTTAAAAATTTTTTCCAAGTTTTCAGGAGGCTATGATTCAGATCCACAACAACATTTACAAGCCTTCTATGATGCCTGTACATGGAACAATATTGATAATGGGTGTCAAAAACTTAAGCTCTTTCCTTTGACACTCTTTGGCAAAGAAAAAGTATGGTATAAGTCATTAAAACCAAAATCAATTCGATGTTGGGCAAAAATGGTAGAACTTTTCAATGAAAGATATCAAACCTATGCAAGAGTGTTAGCCTTGAGGAGACAAATCCAAGAATGGAAACAAGTGCAACATGAATCCTTGGACATGACCTTAGAAAGATATTATGCACTGTTAAACAACTGCCTAGGCCATGGGTTCTCTGAAGAAAGGCTAATGTACCATATCATAGATAAGCTCTCTAATGAAACAAGGGAGACCCTAGGGATATACACCCGAGGTCAACTATATGAGCTACGAACCCATCAATTCCAAGAGCTTAGCAAGTGGATAGCAAAAGAAGAAGGAGAAATAGCCAAATGGGAGAATGTTGAAAGTTCTCAACAGGACCAAAATCTTAACTTAACAAGGTTCCATGATCATAAAGAGGGGAAATCAACAAGGAGGTGGAATCATCTTTGCCGATCCTGCAATCACTAGATGAAATTGAGGCAAATATTAATAAGATAATGGACTGGGTACATAAAAGATGTGGAGAATATGCCAACATTATTAGAGGAAAAACTATGCCAAATCAAGAAATAGGACATGACACCACGCAAGAATCAAAACAAAGGGTAGAAGAGAATAAGGATAAGAACTCAACTGCCAATCATACGTATCAATGTAATATTTTCTTGTATGATCATCTCAAAGGTCAATGTCTAATCTTTTCACATTTACATGAGCATTGGGGAGGAATGTTACATCTAAAGTTCATACAAAAATACTATGTCCAACCACAGTGGAAAAAACCTCACTTGTGGGGATGGCCACCACCAACTGGACCATACCCTTCGTATGTATCGATGCCAAATGCTATTATGTTCAACACCTTATTTCTTCAACAAGATTAGGATCCTCTACCTCACCTCATCATTATCATTCTCCTGACTACTATCCACCCATGTCCTCTCCAACAAGATCACCACCTCATGTTCCTTACACTTCTCCTCAACCTCAATATTTTGATTCTTCACCCCCTTCTACATCACCACCAGCTATGCTAGAAGATTTTGCACCACAGCACCAACCTGCAAGCGTTACTTGTGCTGCTACTGTCAACAACAGTGGAGGTCCTTCACAACATCGAAGGCGTCCCTTCTTTATACATGACCATCGAAAGGGGCACCACAATTTAGAAACCACTACATTTTCCAACTCAACACAAATCCAACACTGTGATGCATCTTCCTTTTCGAACCCAACGCCTCATGTTACCTTATCAAGGCCACCACTTAATACTCTAACAACCATGGGGCCTAATGAATATTTCCAGATGGGGAGACATGTTGATCCTTTCATACCATCTTACCATCACAAGTACCATAGTGGGTTAACTCCTTATAAATTAAACACATCCTATAACTTGTCCCACTATGTCAACTCTAATCAAGTGTGTGAACACCAATGGGGTAAGTATGACCAGGCCCCAATGTTTCCAACATGCAAGGATCCACACCTTCCATTTATTAATCCTATCCATGCTCAACCATTTAGTTATGGGGGGTATCCTCCATTCTAACAACACAGAATTAATAAATTTTTTTTCTATTTCTTTAATTTTTCAACTTTTTTTTTCTAATTTTTCACCTTTTAATTTATTATTTTATCTTTTTGTCTTTTTATCTTTTTATGAGTAATCTCATCTATGAATAAAACACTCATGTGACTCGTTGGTTGAGGTGTTGTTCTATGCTATTAAGTCTTAGGTGACTAATTATTTGAATAGTGAGCCCATCACATCCACCCAACCATTCTATTAATAGGAGGTTCTACTCTAGGTACAA
The DNA here is from genome assembly GCA_015680685.1 of Gnetum montanum. Lineage (NCBI taxonomy): Eukaryota > Viridiplantae > Streptophyta > Gnetopsida > Gnetales > Gnetaceae > Gnetum > Gnetum montanum. The sequence goes on along the minus strand of MNCI01030951.1, from coordinate 13,515 downwards.
TGATATTCTTGACATCATTAAAACTTAAAGTAATTTTGTGCTCATTATGTCTAGAGCGAAGAAGGATGGACTAAGTGGAATGGCTAGGGTGTGACATGAAGGGAACTTGTGGATTCTTTTTGGTGACATCTATAGGTGCTATCATGCAGCTTGGTTGTACTAATATCCTTGTAGATATAATGAAAAATAGGACTAAGAGTATTAAAGGTATTTCAAAAGAGAGAGAGAGAGAGAGAAGAGAGGGAAACGAGAGTGTGCCAAAGTGACCAAAGAAAAAGTATGCCGCAAAGAAATTCCAAGTCACTCCTCCCTTGCAAAAAATTCCAAGTGATCCTATGCTTTGTTGTCATGGTGCTCTTATGGTTGTTCATCATTGGATCAAACTATGTGATGTCACTGATCGGAGGAATGGACTTGGTCTTAATTTTGGAATGATGGGCTAATGACACATTAATCATGCCCTACACTGAAGATTCATTGTGCCCTAAGTTAGTTACCTCACATCCCAATCTTTGCAATCCCTTCTTCGATTCATTTCATCTCATTGTTCATGTATTTCTTTGTCAAATCTATTCTTTCCTTTGTCATTATTTTATCAAATGTTCCTCAAAACCAGGTCCAACATTCAACTTTTAGGGCAACTTCCTTGACAAATTTCTAACTCTAAAATCACGCTAAGAATGCAACATTTATTAAAGGAAATGAGTAAGGTATGAAATCATTGAACTTTTGTTTTTAATAACCTTACTAATAATTGATCCTTGTGTGATTATAGATGGCCCCTAAAAGAAGACAACAAGGAGGACCTTCTCAAGGTGCAACTGAATGACTTAGGGGAGGCAGAGGCCAAGGACCTCATGCAGAACATGCAAAGCATAAGGAAATCATTCAACATCCATCATGAAACTCCTATTATTGCATAATCTATCTAAACAAAGGGAGGAGAGGTCAAGGCTTGAGCCTATGAAGAGGAATGACGACTATCTATGGCATGCATGTTAAGGCCAATCAAGTGTTCCCGTAGCCATTGTGCCCATGGGAAATGCCGACTTTATCAAACATTGCAACATCAGCATGAATAGCTCATAATCTTCAAATAGAAGAGGAGAAATGTTAGGTGCTTCTTCAATGGTATCAATCTCTAAGCTTGATGCACAGAACAAAGGAAAGGCACCCATGGAGGAGCCAACACTACTAGGAACCCCATGAGTTCCACAAGTTTTATGTCTATGTCCAAATTTTGTTTAATTCTTCATTGTGGCATGAATAAATTTCTAGTAAATAAATAAGCCCATACCTATCCACTATGTATTCAATTGAGCTTGTTTCTCACTTTCTTTGACTTGAGGAGAAGTTGTTATTTAGTCGTGGGGGTATGATGAAGTGCTAAGCAGTTGATGCGTTGACTAGGTTGCATATACGGGGCCCTGTATACACTGCTATGTCAACACCGCCTTGTCGACGCATCCCTCCATGCATTGACATGACCCTATTTACGCAGAGCATGTTTTAGCCTATAAATAAGTGGCCTTCTGCCACAGCTAGGCATCCTTCTAGTAGTCGTAGCGAAGCTCTTGCATTTTGTTTCCATAGGAGTTAGATTACTTTCCCAAGTGCATGCCCTCATTGTGATGCTTGTAATTGTACAACACCTTTACTCTAGTGTGATGTACTTGGAAGTGCACATGATCAAAAATAAAGATCGAGATTACTTCATCATTGTAGCATTCACGGGTGATGAGTGG
>MNCI01030950.1:0-11388 GCA_015680685.1 Gnetum montanum | reverse complement strand
GACTATATGTCATGGTGTTGGATCATCAAGATTATGAATAAGAGTAATTTTATTACATTTTGTATGTGGTGTTGCACTTGTCCCTAAGAGGAATTGCAACAAGACCATCGCAACTATCTCCAAGAGGGATTGCAATGCATGTGTTTGTTTCTTAGTGTTATGTGCAAACTTTAAACATGAACGAGATGGTCGATAAAGCTAAAAGCCCATTAAAGACCTCAAGAAATGTGCCAACATGAGAAAAGGCTTTTGTTATTTTTGAATATTGAAAGGAGTAAAATAGGGAAAAAATATTATAGTTAAAGGATTGATCTATCATAAATGTCCATGGTTAGAAACTCTTAATACAAATGTAGCCAAAACCCATTAGAATGATCTTCTCCTTAAGTTCAAACATATTTAATTGTTAGGACTAGTTGGTGATGATGATTCTTCCTTGTTTGACTAAGATGATCATACTAACCTTAATGAAGTTATTTACATTTTACTAGAGCATGTTCATGATACTAGGATTATATGAATCAACATGGCTAATGTCCCAATATATAGAGGATATACTAGCAATGATTCCCAACTCCACATGCAAGCATTTAATAGTGCTTGTTATTTGTAAGGGATTATTAGTGATTAGTAGAATTTGTAGTTATTCTCTTACACCTTCATTAAGTAAGCAAAAGCATAGTATATATCCTTACCACATAAATTAATTTAGAGATAGGTAGATATGGTTAAACTTTTCTACACGAAATTCCAAACCTATGCCCACATTTTAAACATCCAAAATGAGATATATGGATGAAGGTGAGGAGTCCATGAATTATTAAAAATTATCATGGAAAGCTACTTGAAACTAACTCATCACTATCTGAATTATGATTTTAGCTAAATAGAATAGCTAATACATATCATGTAAGACTTGAGCCACAAAATAAGGAAGTCAGTGGATATGTACATGATGGGCCAAATGTACAAAAGGTTTATCTCTTAAATCAAGGTGCTCCTAGATACAATAGTTGGCATGGAAGGTGAATGGTGGAAAAAATAGTTATTTGAGGTGTACAATTGCAATCCCATGTGTAGAGGGGGCTAATATCATTGAAGGTACAACTCAACTACTACTATTGAGGTCTTGGTATGAGACTAGGTCAGAACCAACAAGGCCTTGATTGATTTAGCTAACTAGGTAAATCAAGTTTGGGATGTGATGGATGAGAAGATGATCATCATCATTAAAGATATTTATGATAGGATGATCAAAGCTATGGATAAAGAAATTATACCTATTGGATGTAGAAAGATGTATTGTGAAAAGGGTAAGGGAAAGCTCTCTTACTGTAAGAGCATAAAAAGAGATTCAAATGAGCCATGGATTTTCATAACTCATAATGTTTCCTAGACATGGTCTACATGATTAGTGAAATGGAATGAAATGGAATGCTCTTGATCCTAAGTTGATCAAGAGGTAAATAAGGGATACACCATACTTTGGTCAAGTGTACTATCTTGGAGGTGTGTACCCACAACCCATGTAGTAGTACTAGTAATGGAAAACTCCAAATCCTTAGGGTTTTGCTACATAGAGCTTTCCCACTCCAATGTAGTAATAAATGGAATTTCTATTTAATCCCTACTCTCAAGGTTCTCAAGCAGGTACTTATTCACTTCCACAAATGATACCTCAACTACACCAGCTTTTGTCAAGAAATCCTACCTTGTAGGCTCCTCAAAATTATCAACAACATTTGCTTCTTGGTCCCATTTAGGGTAGAATTCTAAGTTGACCATAACCAAGGTAAATCAAATTTTGCAATATTACCTATCATGCTGATGTTGCTTCTACATATGCAATGGAATATACAACTAATATCATGTTAACATATTTGTAGGGGTAAATTCAAAGCTTCATGGTAGAAGATTTTACTATAAGCATAGACATGACCACTATGGGATTGGGTCCACTACATTTTCTTCATTCTATGGAGAGGATAATACTTCAAGTAAGATGAAAGTACACATTAAGGAGGTCTTGATACTAGTTCTTAAATGTTTTTAAAATAAGATATCCACTTTAGCAAGAAATTCTTTAATAGTATCTAGCAAGTTAAACATGATGACAGCCAATGGAAGCTATGTCATAAACATTACCATGTATAAGAAAATCATGCAAGTAATAAAAGAAGGGCATCTACTAGCAAAGAAATTAGATCTCAACAATCCCATGGTGGAGATTCAAATTAGTGGGAAAGATCATTACCTAGCTCTTTGTGACTTTGATTTTAGAGTTAAAATCATTTTGTTACAGTAATAACTTCATTAGGGACTCCCTCATCTCAAGAGGATTAACATTAGATTAGAGATGGAAAATCAATGCAACACATCCTATGGAATTGGTAAATGATGTAATGACAACTTTGGTGAGATGATCATCTCTTGTAGAGTTCTTGGTATTTAAATTAGAAAATAAGAAGGGAGATGGCTTGTATGTTATCATAGAAAACATTCAACTGAGCATCATTAATGCCACATTTTTCTTCAAAGGCCTTTACCTTGAAATTAGTAAAAAACATGTGATTGGAAAGACATATTATAAGTAAGTATCATGCAATTCTTCCTAGTCATATGGTAAGCATAGTTGCAATTGCTATATCAAGAAACATCTCTGTGTTATTAGAGATGCTATTATTTTAAAGAACCTTTGGTCCATGAATCCATAAATTAGATCTTTAAAATACCAAATGATTCTTTTGCTTTATTTGATGTCAAATCATTTGATTCTGAAGTAGAGAACATAACAAAGGATATTGCGCCGGTGCAATCCAATTTTAAAATTTGGGCACTTTTGATTTGTCTAAGAATGTTTCTACACCACTGCTAGAAATCAAGCCACTTCTAGAATATGTGGAGTACATATTCCTTATCAATGGTTTTCCTATTATCATTAATTCTGCTTTGATGACCATTCAAAAGATTAAACTAAAAATGATAGTTGCAAAGTAAAGAAAATATTCTTCTTGGTCAAATGATGAGCTCATGAGAATTGACCCTCTATTTGTTAACATTGCATATATGTAGATCTAAGTATTAGTCCTCGATGAATAGTTCAACTGAAACTCAATCCTAATATATTGGATGTCATAAAGAGTAAAATCATTCATCTCCTACAGGTTAGTTTCATTACTCCTATTTTTCACTATGAGTGGATTAGTCTAGCTATATTTGTACTTAATAAAGGTAATAAATGAAGAGATTGTATTGGCTAGAGATTACTAAATGTTGCCACGTTTAAGAATCATTTTTGCTATTATTTGTGGACTAGCTATTTGATAATATATTTGGCTAGGAGTACTAATGAGTGGTGAGCTACCCCTACACCCAACCACATGAATCACAAAGCATTCATGCATGATCTGATTAAATTCTGTGGACCTTATAGTTTCTAATACACTAGTCTTCTAGGAAGTGAACCTTGCCCTAAGGTTATTCATTGTCTTCCTGATTACACTTGTGAAGCATAATGGTATGGTTAAGAGTATAGGAATATCATTTTTATCATTTTATGTATTATGTTTTTTGGTGTTTGAAGAAAGAGAGATAGAGTAATTTAATGACTAATCCTAACATAAGCATTTATGTCCACTTTTCCTACATGTCTTGAACCCATGTATCCACTACTAGGTTACCAAGCACTACGCTACTAGGCATACCAAGAAATAATGCTACTGGGATTACCAAGTGAATCCGTGCTATGCTCGAAGTAGTCATAATTATGTATTTAATCTATCTAGCTCATGTTGCTTAATTAGCTTAATTAGTAGAGAACATTAAATAATTAACTAAAAGCATTAAATTCATCAATAAATATCTAAACTATCTAGAATGTTTCAAGGTTTATAAAGAAGATCATCTTTATTACTATACACACTATCATGCTTAGGTACAATAATGCTCAAATAAAGATCCATACACTCAATAACTCCTATTGTGGGCACTTAGGAGAAATATTCTAACTTTCAAATGTAAAAACCATAAGAGTTTAGCTACTACTATGAATCTGATGCCCATAAACATGGTTAGGAGCTTGTATTTATAGTTTTTGCTCTAGGGCTACATCAACGATGCCTCATTACCATAGTAAACACTACGTCAACATGCCCTCATCGATGGGGCAACACCACATAAATGAGACCTCGTCGATAGGGGCCTATCAATGAGGCTATGTTAACAAGGGGCTGTCAGCATGGCTTGTTGATGTTCATCAAGCACTATAACTTTCTTGATGGGTACTCTATTTATAATTAGATTAACATTGCACCATAGGATTATGTAAAACTACCTTCATCTATCCATTGAGAACCTTTACCTTTAAGCACATGCCCTTAGGGTTATGCATTACAACAACCAAATTCCAACAAATGATGATGTCTGTGTTGTTAAGATTACGTTCAAAAGAGTATAAAAGTCTTCATGAATGACTTTTCCACTTATGGTAAGATATTTTAAGAAGCCTTGGACTAGCCTAAATCTATTCTACACTATTGTTGCCAAGTGAAGTTGAAGCTAAACTAGAAGAAAATCAAGTTAATGATGATTGAGGGCATTATTTTTAATCACAAAGTTAGAGTACATCCTAAAAATATCTATTCCATTGCAAAAATGACACAAATTTGAATGATAGTTAAAGAGGTGTGATCTTTCCTTACCACATAGAATATTATCATAGATTTATTAAATATTATTCTAGAATAGCCAAGCCTATTTGAGCTCACAAAGAAAGGTATTCCTTTCTTATGAAGAAAAGAATGTGAAAATGTCTTTGAATGTTTAAAGGAAAGGCTAACCTAAACTTTATGTTACAGAGTCCTAACTAGACTTAACCTTTTCATATAGTGATAGATACTTATAATTTTACATTAGGTGCTATCTTGATGTAGTTCAATGAGATGAAGATACTCTACTACAATCATTGTACTAGTCAAAGCATTATGAGACCTCAATTGAAGTACATTATGAGTGAAAAAGAGTTGATGGCCATCATTCGTGCACTAAAAAAATTCAAGAATTATGTGCTTGGGTGAAAAATATTCATTTACACTAATCATAGTGCTATTTGGTCCCTCATGAATAAATTAGATATTATTCCTCATGTGATTTGATGATTGGTTATTTTGTAGAAATTTGATCTTCACATGATTGATTAGAAGGAAGTTGAGAATGTCATGGTAGATCATTTTTCACAACTGAAAATTAGTAACAAATTAAAAGGTATGTTTCTTGTTAAATTTTTGGATGATCACATTTATAAGGTAATTTTTAATTGAAAGAGTGGACATGAATGCCCATGATTTGTAGACATTCTCAACTAATTAGTGGCCTAGAAGATTCCTCCTAAGTGGGACAAATAAAAGATCAAATGATTCTAACAACAGGTAAAGCCTTACTTGGTTGTTAAAGAGAAACTTTCCAAGAGATACCCTGATGGCATTGTAAGGTGGTCTATTCCAATAGAAATCCATGGTGCCATCTTGGCTCATATGCATCATCATGTGTGTGGTGGGCACTATGTTAGAAAGTGGATTGTGATGAAGCTATTGCTACAAAGATTTGATATTCCTTGACTCTTAACCTCAAATACTGGTACATGTTTTACTCGTAAGGTTTTAAAGAATTTATTGGAATCTTATGGAGTTAATCATAAGTTAACTTTCTCTTTTTACCTTCAAGTCAATGAATAAGAAGAAGTTACTAACCATGAGATTGTTGGAACACTTAGGAAGATGGTTAGTAGATATAGAAGAAATTGGACCAATAAGCTTAATGATGCTATTTGTGCCTATTAAATAGTGTGGAGAAATCTTATTGGTTACACATTGTTACAAGTGATTTATGGATAGGTTCCATGATTGTCTATTAATTGTGAAATAAAAACCTCAAGTAGTGTTAATGATTTTAATATGATCTTATCTTCTAAATAGAAGGAAAGGTTGATTAACATCAATCTTCTTGATAAGAATCATATAAACTCCATGATGCATGATAAGTTAGGAATTTCCTAAATCAAGACTTGTCATGATGTTCATGTAAGGGAGTTTGGTTCCAAACTTGATGATAAGGTCCTTTATTTTAACCCATTACAATTGGTAAATTTCAAAACATTTTAATTTCAATGGGAAGGATCATACATCATCCACACTAATCACTAGTTTGAAATTGCATATATCTATCATCATGTCATACTCATGGCATTGTAATCACTGTTGGAATTAGAATTGGTTAGTATAGCTAGAGGGATAAATCAGAGGGTGCTAGTAAAGTGAGATTTAGGAAGCTTGTACATACATGCATGGATGGAGAAAAAGTACTTCAGAAACTTTTGATTGTTTTGGGGTTGAAGTAATTTCAAGCAGTGAAAAAATTGCTTAGTTATCTTAACATCACAATGAATAAGCTAAGAAAATTTATATTTTTGAAAAGCTTAAGAATTTATTGATAATTTGAAAACAAGAAGTATTACAAAAGATATCCAAAAGCTAAGGTTATGTTATGTTCTTTCTAACTTATCAAAAATCGAGGTAATTTTGGTAGTGCAACATTGAGAGATAATAACTAAAAGGTTGTTGAGTTTCTATAATCACATCAAATGTTGTGTTTTCAAGGAGAAATAATCTAATCATTGGCCATCCTTCATTTTGGTAAAATTTCAGTACTTTGAAAATATACCAAATCTTAGATTTAATATCTCCCACATTTTAATAGATATTGAGTTAAACCTTTAACCAAACATAGCCAAATATTGTAGCTTTCAAATAAATCTAGAATCACTAAAAAATATTTTGAAATGAATAAGATGTAGTTGAAATAGTCATTGCCCCCAATTTTGACTATTCAACTTTCAAGATTGAGTAAATAATGATGAATGATGTTGATGAATTAATGAAATATTGATAAATTGAAGATGAACTAGTGAAATTATTATTAAGATTTCAATGATGATTTCATGATAAAAATTTTCAAGAGATTACTTAGATATATATATGTGTGACTGATAGCGTAAAGTTTACTAAAAATAATACAATATAGCCTTAATGATAAAATAATCCTAAAAATTATATATATATGTATTGATGTCAAAACAATGTTGAAAATACTCATAAATCCAAAAATTTGTTATATTTTATTGAAATAAACTCCTGTTATAAAAATGATAAGTTATTATATTTTACTCTAAAAAAATAAACGATGGCATGTTGCCTTAGTTTGGTTTCATCAATGGTTAGATTGTGAAGTAATTAAGGTTAAATGACATTTGGTAGTAGTAGGTGTGGTCTTGCACTTAGAAGAGGAACTTGAAGATCTATCTCCAATATGTCAATGAGTAGTAGTGAAGGAATGCAGTAGTGGATCTCTTACATAGTGTTGGAAGTGCTCATGTGCTCCCACAAGCTAATTGAATAGTTGGCTAGAGATATGATGATGTTGCACTCTCATACAATCTTTCTTGTCCATCATGAATTGTCTATTTTTTAAATCTTACCCATTATTATCTATGGAAAGAAGTTGATCAGGTAAAGTGAAGGATGGGATTTGGCCGTCTAAGGGGACTAACTTGCATTTGATGCTAGCATCTCATTAATTGTTGAGAATCCATGGATGTCCCTTCAAAAGATTTCACAAGGGTAGAAAAGGTAAATGCCTACTATTGGGAGGATCCATTTGTGAATCCTTAGTGGCTTGGCATGATTAGTAAATGAGCTCAAGCTTAAATCCTAGAATGATGGAGGTTACATATCATAAAATACTTGATGAATCTTCTGGGTATGTGGTTACAACTTGATGAGCCTAATGTTTTGACAAGCACTATCTTCTGTAATCTTTGTTTTCTACAAACATATTTTGATTATAAATTGGATATGTAACTGAGTCATACTTCATGATCCTACATACCTTTGTTTGTTTGAGTTATGGTATTGCACCTTTTAGAGCTTTTTGGTTTGTTGATTTCTATGTTCTTTTCTTTCATTGTTGTGTTTGTATTTTCTAGTGCATGTATTTAACTCTTAATTTTTATGGATGGTGTCTCATAACTTATTTGTGGGGGAGAGACAATGTTGGGTATGTATTTTTTTAATTCCATGTTGTCTTTAGACTATGATTATGTTCTTCATGTTTTCTTTTTGAATTATACTTACTCTTATTTTCATGCATGATTTTTTCAATGGTAGTATAATGCTCAAAGATTTCATATGGTTTTTAGCATTATTGTAGTCTAACATGTTTATAACGGTGCATTCTTGAGGCTCATGAAGACAACACCATTCAATTCTACTTGAAGAACACCCATCCAATCCAAAACTTAAGAGCCTCTTTCCAAAGGAAGATTTGGAGCTAAAAGGATCACATATCTGAATCACAAGTAGGAGACATGCATGATAATCAATAACTAAATACAAGCCAAAAGACTTATTAAATATAATTTCATCAAGCTTGAGCCATATTTAGCTTGCAGACATGCCATTGGACTCTTCCTATTAGCCATCATTCCCTAGAGCCTCTTCTTAAAATGACAATTTTGTAATGCATCTTTTGTCAAAGTGTGTGTGTATATATATTTCTTTGCATTAACCTTGTGATGTGTCTAGTTTGAGTGTTAAAGTTAGGGAACTAGCTTTATCCAATTGAGGAGAAATGATGAGACATTTGTAGCAATTTGTATATCAATTATAATCTTTTTATTTGGGAAGTGTTTCATGTATCCTATATTTGTAGTTTAGCATGTTAGGTTGAGGTTCTTAGTCTTCTAAGATGTACCCTTACCCCTTGTATTACACTTTAAGATTGTGTGTATATTCCAAGCTCCTTAGGAAAATTTTGACTTCATTTGGATGTCCTAACATCCTTTTGACATGCTCCCTCATGTTTCAACTTTCATCCAGAACTTGTTGATAGAAAGTGTGATTTGGAGGAGTGTGCCAACTACCCCATGATAGTGCAAGAATGTTGACACATCACCTACTAGGCTTGGGTTACCTTGCTTTGGCTTTAGTGTGATTGGGGTTGGATTGAGTTGCATTGAGAAGACTTTATTGATGCATAGGGATTGAAAAACCTAAATTTCTTGTGGATCAAAGAATGTAAAAAATACCTTCTAATATCTAAAGGAAAGGCTAACCTAAAGTTTAGTATTTTAGAGTTCTAATTAGGCTCAACCTTTTCATATAATGATAGATTCTTCTCATTTTGCATTAGATATTATCTTGATATAGTTTGATGAGAAGAAGATGCCCTACAACATCCATTATGCTAGTCGAAGCATTATGAGGCCTCAATTGAAGTACAACACTAGAGAAAAGGAATTGATGGCCATCATTTTGGCACTAAAAAAATTTAAGCATTATGTTATTGGATGTAAAATCTTCATCCACACTAAACATAGCACTATATGGTCCCTCATGACTAAATCAAATGTTAGTCCTTGTGTGTGATTTGATGGCTATTTCTTTTGCAGGAATTTGATCTTCACATGATTGATCTCAAGGAAGATGAGAATGTGATGGCGAATCATCTATTGTAATTTTGAATTAGTAACAAAGGAAAATGTACGTTTCTTGATGATCTACTGGATGACCATCTTTGTAAGGTAATTTTTAACTCAAAGAGGACATTAGTGCCCATGGTTCATGGACATTCTTAACTACCTAGTGACATAGAAGATTCCTTTTATGTGGGACAAATGAAAGATTTAACAATTACTATAAGAGGAAAAGCCTTACTTAGTTTTCAATGAGCATATTTATAATAGATGACATAGTGGCCTTATAAGATGATATATTTTAAAAGAAATCTAAGATGCCCTCTTGGCTCACATGCATTATTGTGTGTGTGGTGGGCTAATGAGGTGCTCCCATGGATTTCAAAATCGAAGATCTCTCACAAAAGAAAAGGAAAATGACATATTTATTCTTGCTCAAATGGAGAATTTACATATGGAAGGAAGCACAATTCCCAATGATAGATAAGAGATTCACTCAAATTCTCACATACTCAATCAAAGAAAGCACACACTCACATGAATGATGATCAAGAAACCTCGCCATGTATGTTGTGATTTGGTTTATCTTGTGTGTGTTTTGAGTTATCACTTTTACAAGTGTAGCTAGACTTTATCAGAGTGCTACCTTACTTACTTACCCCTGAACAATTTGACCAATGTGAAGTTTATTGTTTGTGTAGTGAATAAGGCTCATGGTTTTCACTTATTGCATTGTTAATTCAGTCAAAATTAAAACACTAAAAAATATTTATTTAATTTTCATTTAATTGAATTATGATGATTCATCCTTGATCTAAGAAGGTCATGATTGCATGACATGGTGTTGGGCCATTGAGGTTATGACTAAGAGCTATTTTATTATATTTCATATGTGGCATTACACCTCTCTCTAAGAGAGATTGGAACATAAGCATTGCACATCTCCAAGAGGGATTAAGATGCATGTGTGTATATGTTTATTTGTTTTTTTCTTATAATGATAAAATCCATAATAATTATAAAATATAAAATGACAAATATTTTTTCCATCTCCCATCATGGCAACATGGGCCTTTGTATGTATTATATGCATTATAATACTTTTTATATCTCTTGAATACAATGATATACACAAGTGTCCTTAGAAATTAACTTAACATTGTCTTCAATGCTTACAATAGGATCACATTACATTTTGTATGATAAAATATCATTAGTTCAAAATCAACAAGACCCCTATCAGTCTAGAATATCATTTGGAAGATGTTAAATTTGGTTGTGCAAGTGGGATTAGAAAGGAAATGGTGCATCAATAAATAAGTTATACTCTTTAGAAAAGGAGATAAAAAGGATCTAAATGATTACAATCAACAATATTGTTTCCAAAAGTTTGGACACCATTCTAAAATCTATGCTTGAAAGATCAATTAAAGAAAGTCATATATGTCTAATTTTTGAAGCATGATTTAGGTAACAACAGTATACTATAATTTATCTTATTACTTTAAAATATCTTATTTATAAATTAAAATGTCCACATACAAAAACATTTATTTTCTTTGTAGATTTTTCGAAGGCCTATGATTGGTTAATTAAAGCATGTTATGAAGGTACTTGAAAAATTAAAGTTCCCAATATAGTGTTATGTGCTATCCAAAAGCTTTACAAAGAGATATGCATTTGATACATTTTATTTAATAATTTTGTTAGTGTTAAATAAGGATGTCCTCTTTCTGATACTTTATTTGGCTTTTAATTAATGAACTTGAAGTGTGGATGTATAAACTGCTAACCTAATTTACGATTACAATTAGACATAGTCATGTTAGACTCTTACTCTATGTTGATATTGTCTTACTTTC
>MNCI01030949.1:0-27191 GCA_015680685.1 Gnetum montanum | reverse complement strand
AATATTCTCATCCTCCACCTCCTTTTACAGTGCCACCAGTTGTATTAGAAGGTTTGACACCACAACACCAATCCATGAACATTACTTGTGCTACTACTATCAACAGTAGTGGGAGTCCTCCACAACATTGGAAGCATCCTTTCTTTAGGAATAGCCTTAGAAAGAGACAACGTGGTTCTAAAATCATTGCATCCTCCAACTCAGCACAAGCCCAACATTGTGATGCATCTTCCTCTTCAAATGCAATGTTTCCTGTTACCTTATCTAGGCCACCAATCAATACTCCAACAACCATGTGACCCAATGAATGTAACAACGTGGGGAGACATATTGATCCTTGCATACTATCTTATGGTCATGGGTGCCATAGTGGGTCAACCTCTTATCACATGACCACATCTTGTAATCTGCCCCACTATGCCTACTATAATCAAGTGTGCGAACCCCAATTTGGGTACATTCCTACCACCACACCAAAAGACACCTAGTGGTTTGGATATGACTGGACCCCAATAGTTCCAATATGCATGGATTCAAACTTTCCATTTATTAATTCTTGCCATGATCCAAGGTTCAGTCATGGGGGACACTCCCCATTTTAATAAGTAGAATTAGTAAATGTTTTTCTTTTTCTTTGGTTTTACAAGTTTTTGTTTTCTAATTTTTCATTTCCTAATTTTTAATCTTTTAATTTGTTGTTTTATCTTTTTGTGGGTAATCCCATCTATGAATAAAACACTCATGTAACTTGTTGGTTGAGGTGTTGTTCTATGCTATCGAGTCACAAGTGACTAATTATTTGGATAGTGAGCCCACAACATCCACCTATCCATTCTATTAATAAGAGGTTCTACTCTAGGTATGATGATATTCTTGTTATCATTAAACTTAAAGTAACTTTGTACTCATTATGCTCAAAGAGAAGAGTGATGAACTAAGAGGGAAAGGAAAGGGTGTGACATCAAAGGAACTTGTGGATTCTCTTTGGTGACATTTGTAGGTGCTATCATGCAGCTTGGTTGTACCAAGATCCTTGTAGATCTAACAAAAAATGGGAGTAAGAGTTGTGATAAAGGCACTTAATAAAGGAATTCAATGTTGTTTTGGAGGGTTCCACTGGAAAGATATCCACCCATGTCTGAAGGTTGGTGGCTTCTCCAAATCACTTTTGGGAAAGACAAAGTGTAAAAAGCAGTTGAAAGAAGAGAAAGACAAGAAAGAAAAAAAAAAGAGCAAAAGAAAAGCAAGGAAAAGAAAATAAGAAATGAAGTGAAAAAGAAAAGACTAAGAAAAAAATGTGCCGTAGACAAATTTGAATCACTCCTCCCTTGCACAAAATGCTAAGTGATTGTATGCCTTGCTATCATGATGCTCTTATGGTTGTCTATCATTGGGATGAAACAATGCAAAGTAACTGATCAGAGGTATGGACTTGGTTTTGATCTTGGAGCGAAAGGCTAATGGTACTTTAATCACACACAACACTTAGAATTCATTGTGTTCAGGGTAAGTTACCTCACGTCCCAATCTCTGCAATCCCTTCTACAATTCCTCTCATCTCACTATCCAAGTATTTCTAACTTGTGTCTTGTGTGGCATAGAATTCATACCTCATCGCGGTGGTATTTAACATGTTTGTATTTTGTTGCACTGGTGCAGATTTCATTTAATCGTTTTAGTGCCTATGAACATTTTAAGGTCTGGTTATGCAAGGGCATTATAGGTTGGAACCTGCTTTGGGGAGGACCCACTTGCCTGACTTTTGTAATTTGTACTTGTTGCACATTACCACATCATTTTATATCCTTCAAGTACTCCCTTGCCAAATCTATTCTTTCCTTTGTCATCATTTTATTGAACATTCCTTAGAATCATTACATGTCTTTTTATGTTTCACCCATGGAGGAGCCACCACCACCAGGAATGACATGAGTTCCACAAGTTTTGTATTTTGTGTTTGTGTCCAAATTTTGTTTAATCCCACACTACGACATGAAACAGTCCATGGTCATTCAATAATCCCATGCCTATCCACTATTTGTAATTCAATGAACTTGTTTCTTACTTTGTTATACTTAAGGACAAGTTTTTATTTAGTCATGGGGGTATGATGAATTGTAGTTTGCCAGGCCTTGATATTAGGTACGTGATATCAAGTACAAGATATTAGGTGCCTGATATCCTATCCTGGATACAATATCGTATACACAATATCTTGATTCCTATGTTGGCCCATAAATATAGCACTCAGGTGCACGGGAAGGGGAGTCATTCCAGTAAGTCTTTAGGGGAAGTATTTTTCTCAGTTTTTAGTTAATTTTTAGTTTCTTTTCCCAAGTGCATGCCCGTAGTGTGATGCTTATAATTGTACAGAAGCTTTGTTCGAGTGTGACATACTTGGACACGCACATGATCGGCAATAAAGATTGAGATTACTCCATCATTGTAGCATTCACTTAGCTCTTATTTACTTTAATTATTGATTATTTATTATTGTCTTTCTAGTTAATATTTCCTTTATTATCATTTACACTTCCTATTGTTAATGCAGAATGAGTACGTGTTAATCACGAACATTTAAGTGTCACTACATGGAAACCTAGTAGCATATCAAGTAGTGCTCGAGTAATGTGCGCTTGGTAATCTCAGACATAGTACACAAAGTCCAAGATGCGTATGGATAATTAAGGACGGATACTCATCGCACTTAGGCTAGCTTAGATCTTATTTCATATTGCTTATTAGCTTAGTCAAGATTATTTATCATTGTCTTTAGGAGTAGCATAGTGTTAGAAACCACATCATATACCTCACTCTGGACTAAACCATACGTGACAAAGCAAATACTAGTCCAGGTGGGAAGACAGTGAACTACGATCAACGTATAACTATCTAGGTGCCACAACTAGTTCATCCGCAGAGTTCGACTAGATTGCACGTACACGCTCATATTCGTATGGTTGAGCGTAGGGGTACCTTGCCACTCATCAGAAATTAACATTAATAAAATTGCAAACCAAAATAAACTTAAAGAAGAGTGAATTCTTGTAAATTGTTGTAGTAGATTCATTTCCTTAATGCTATTGTCTTAAAATCCAACACTCTAATACCAATTTGGTGAGGATCTCAAATGCTCAAAGACCAAAATTGAAATTCCAATCTTCAACTTGCAAGTGAAATTAAATAAGAAAGGAGAAACATGTCTTTATTCTTGCAAAAGTATGATAGAATTACAAAGCTGGAAGCAACTTGCCCGAGGATAAATAAGGACTTAAGAGAATCACACTCATAACTCCTCACACAATGCACAAAGCTATGCAACCTAGAGACTCAATGGAAGCTCAATTAGAGCTTAAATCTCTCTCAATATTTTCACACAATTCACTCCTTCCTCTTCTTTATTAAATGAAGGTTTGGATTTCTTTTTATAACCTCTTTCAAATATTCCTTTGTCTTTCCTCCTATTTGGAATTCAAATTAAAGTTCGTTGGAATTTGTATGAGGCATCTTGGAGAGGCATGAGACATCTTTCTTGAAACAAACTCGTCTTAGATGAGAAGTCTTGCAAATAGGAGAGACATCTTATCTTAGCCAAAGATGTCTTGTGGGAGATGTCTTATCTCAATAGGAGATGTCTTTCCAAATTGAAGATAACTCTTAAGAGATGTCTTCCTACTATTGAAGACATATTGACCTATCTAAAGACATCTTGGATGGCCTAGAGCCATCTTGTCAGAGAGCATTATCAAAACATCCAATCTCTTCCTAGAGTTTTACAAGAAGAATGAACTTGCAATTATCTTCTCTTACTTGTTAGACATGTAGAAACATACAAAAACATTGACACACCTAAGAAAGAAACAGCATACACAAAAACATAGTTTGAGGATGGTACATGGGCGAGGTGATGTCCTCATTAGCTCTTCTATGATTGGCATTAAGAATAGAAAAACATTTACATGGAAGCATGCATAAAAGTCTCTCTTTTTAAATTAAACTCAAGAGAATTTGATGTGGGATTTTGCATATATAATTTAGAACATACTCAATGAGTTAACCTCAGACAAAAACCTAAAAAGGACTCCATTTCAATAACCTTATGAATCTGTGAATCAAGGATGTTCATATGTGGGGAAAAGTGAGCTGGAAACCTTGGAAACTCATCCATATTGATAAAGTGCTTTTGCTTTCCTTTTTCATATCAAGATCATTTTTCCATGGTTGAAGAACTAAGAATAAACCAAAAACATCCTAGAGACTGATGCTTCATAAAATTTCCATTGCCTTAGTTTTGAAAGTAAAGGAAAAAAAAGAAAAAGAAAACATCCTAGTGAGATTGGAGGTAAAGGTTAGCTTGATATTCCTTGATTCCTAGTTCATTTTAACCCAATCCTAAAAAACCATTAAGGGAGGGAGTTTTTTCAATACAAAATCCATTTGCATAGGGCTATGTAAAGGCATGTACTATTTTCATTTTCATGTTGTAATCATTGTATGGACATACTTGTTTAGTAAGTTTAATTTTATTCTCTTACCTTTCTAAATAAATAGGTAGTACAAGATTTATTCCTTTCCAAATTTATATGAATGGCCTCAAATTATAGGTAGTATTTTCCAATTAAATTTATTGAATATTCAATAATATTATGTTCCATCACCTTTAATGTTAGTGAATCGTAAATTATCATTATTGATTTTACTAAGATGAATGCACATTCATTAATTATGATTAAAATTTTTTTATGTGTAGTAAGCTACATTTCACTAAAATTAATGCCAAGAAATATCATAATAAATTCTTGAACTTGAATTTATGTAATTAAGAAAAATTTAATTGTTACATGTTTTATTTTTAATGTAAATTTTCATGTTATTCAGCCATGAAAGCTTGAATCTAATACATTGTTATTGTATAATAAAATTTGTTGTCACTTACAATAGAAAATTACAAAACAAGCTTTCCATTACCAAAATGCATATTGTGTAGAAACAATTCATACATACAACATAAATTCTAAAATTTGGGTGTCAACTCTTAGTAGATTCAAAATAAAAAATAAGATATTTTGAAAATGAAATGATAAAATTTTTGCATTTATAAGGAATTGCTCAATTGGTTAGAGCATGTGACTTATGGTTTACAAACCACAGGTTTAAATCCAAGGGGTATGCTAAGACATGTCACCAAGAAGCATAGCAAAAATATACATTCAATACTATGATGTTAGGTAGACAACTAACCATAGTTAATCCCATGATGGATAGGATAATGTCCAAAGTTGTTGATGAATTTTAGGGGGAGGAGTGTCTAACTTTAAAAATAATCTCAATAGTATAGAAACATTTGTAGTACATTACACGTTAAGCATTAAGGGATGGTAAAACTCCGCAACATCATTGAAATACAAAGCTCATTAATTGTAAAGATGTCTCTTTAGGTACATAACCTTGTAATTGATCTAAAAAATAGGGAAAAAATTAAATTTTAGTAGAAAAAGGTGATTTCCATCTTGAAAACTTTTACATCACTTTCAACCTCCATTATTGAACTTAAAATAGCAAAAGGATTTAAGGTAGGAATAGAAAGTTGTGATGAAGTAGCAACATTATTAGAAATAGTAGGTTTACTTAATGCCCTGCTTTCACCATTGCCTATCACTTAAGAAAAATACTACCATTAGCTATAGGTTGCTGATATATAATGAAAATATTGACTTTTTGTTGATGTATCAATGCATATTCATTGGTGCATGTAATGTAGTTGCATAAATATAAATATAAATATAAAATCTTCGTAATAGTTTTAGCAAAGCTCTTATAGTTTATTTTTATGACTTGCTGTAGTCAAGGAGTGCTTGTAATGTATAATTAAATCCATTACCTAGAGTTTTTATTTGAGTGGTTATGTGTAAATGAGATCATGTTTTGGCAATAAAGGTTGAGATTGATAGATTTTTGTTGTAGTACTCTAACTTAGATTAGATTTATATTTCAAAGCATTTATTTCCTTGAAATTTATTATCATTAAATTAACATAATTTTTACTTTTCTAGCACATTAGTTATGATGGAATGAGTGCACTAAAACTTCAAATGTTAAACATGAATTAACTCAGTAATCATAGTAATTACCTAATTGAGTTTTCCCAATAATTAGTTGGCTTGGTAGCCTAGTGATTAAGTCATGAATCCAAAAACATGATAGAAGGTCCATGAAGTAGACATTCATTGCCCCTAGGCTACTTTAGGATTAATTCCTATTTTTATTAATTTACTACTTTTATTAAAATTTTCATTTTTAGTAATTTTATAATTAATAAATATGCATCATCATAACTGAAACACCCCAAAATTAAAAGGCATGCCTACTTCACCAAGCCTTTGCAATTCACCCAGTGTTACGTCAGTTCTTCAGGAGATGGATGCTCTGATGTTCAGACTGTCCGGTTCAGCAAGTTTTCTAAGTCAAGAAGTCTTGCTACACTACGCTGTGTAGTGTAGCAAACTTCAAAAGACATTTGCAGAAGCGCAGTGCTATGCTATGCTATGCTACGCAGCGTAGCACAGCGTAGCAAAAGCTGGATGATCAGCCCCCTCACCCAACTTCAACTCCTTCAGCAATGTCTCCTTCCATCAGAAAGTGGAAAACTTGGTAAAATCAAGTCATGTTTGTTGCTACGCTACGCTAAGCTACAAGGCGTAGCAATTCTATGAAAGTGAGAGAAGGCAACTCAAAGGGCGGGATCAGCAAGTTTGCAAGTTTCGCAGTGCAAAAGACAAAGTTTGCAGATGGGCAACGTTTTTTGCGACTAAGGCTAGTTGCTATGCTACGATACACTATGTAGCGTAGCATAGTGTAGCAAAAATGCAACAAATAGTTAGTGCACTCCAAAGGTTTCTAACGCATGCAATAGGACACAACACAAGTTTCTCGCTTCAAACCAGGGGCTACGCTACAGTACGCTACGCTCTGTAGCATAGCACAACGTAACAAAATGCTACGCCATGCCAAACATGCTATACTACAAAGCATAGCAAAACGTGGCAAGTGGTTACATGACATCAGTGCACCTCACCTAATTGCACTGTTGCTCTGACAGCGTAATTACGACGTGGCAGGTTTTTAATTATGACGTGGCAGGCTCGCCCAACGGTCATGCAGGCACATGCAACATAGATAGGTTAGCATAAGCCCCAGGCACGTGGAGTCCAAATCGCATCTTTCACATGCCCTCGGCCCTATAAATACCCCAATGATCATCAAGGTCTAGGTTCCAGTTTTCTGAGCAATCTAGTCGGCTAACAATTTTGTTGGCTGACAAGCAAACAAGATAGCATTGTAACCTTGAGCATTGTAAGCTTCCTATTTTGACATTGTAAACAGTTAGCATTCTCAGTTGGCATTTTGTTTTGCTCTTTCCTACCATCTTGGTAGCACTTCGCATTGTTAACGCCTGAGTCCGCATTCAAGCACACAGCCGTCTCGCTCTACATGTCTTGGTTACCCTCGAGATCTTTGCACTTCCCAACGCTGTGCAACCAATTGTATCCACCTTGACAGAGCGGAGTTATAGCTTAGAAGTAGTGCATTTTTTCTAACTGCATTTTTACTTTGTTTCTTGCTTACCATTTTCATTTTACATTATTTTCTGCCTCTTTTACATTCAAGCATTACTTTGCGATATCAGTTTCGTTTTCAAATAACACGTTGGAAAAGGTTATATTAACATCGACTAAGTCCCTGTCTGATCGACCAGACCGTTTAGGGCACCCCATTTTTGTCCCATCTAACATGGCCCTCCCACGGAAATGGGGTCAAGACTGTTAGTGGCAGACAGCCCGCTGACGTTTTTCCAGCCTTCGACGTTTTTGATCATTACAGTTTTTTTGGCACTAGAAGGAGGGCCTTTTAGTGCCTTTTCCATGTGTTACAGTAGTCCTGTAAGCCTTCTTCACCTTGATATGCATTAGCGTAAACTTGACACTCGTCTGTGGTTGTTTACGCATTGTGCGGTGCAGATCAGTCACCTCGACGGTTTCTCAGGAACCCTACAGGACATAAAGCCTCCAATTGCCAGCTGACTTGCCTGTCTTACGGTAGTCTTGCATGTGTTTTGTATCCTATTGTGCACTAGCGTAAACGTGACACCCTTTTGCGATTATTTACACGTCGTGTGGTATAGATCGGTTGCCTTGACGGCTCCTCAGGAGCCCTGCAAGACATAAAGCCTCTTTTTGGTTGCTTGCCAAATTTTTTGCTATTCTTGTTCGTAAAAATGTTTAGCTTTCCTGATTTCTTTACTTTTTTTCATTTGCAAAACTATCTACCTTAGTAACAATGACTTCCGCAACTACTGCTACTAACACCTTCAACGTTGAGATTCTCATCACGGTTCAAGACATCGTTGGTGCTGAACAACCATTGAACCCAATGCTAGAAACACGTCGATCCCTCAGGATCCAAAACTAGGGACCTGAAGGCTTGGCCCAAAAACATGAACATTATAACATCCTTTGTGCAAAGGTTCAGGGAAACCTACCTTTGGATGTACACGAATTCGAGTGCAAACGTAGCTTCGAGTTCGCTTACTACGACGGGAAGGAGTTTGTTCCCACTCCTGGCGCTTCCATATCTTTGACACAGATAAACCAAAGGCTTCTAGACCAACTAATCTAGTTGGCCAGGCTTAGGGAGTAGCAAGACACGACGTCTAACCAGGATGATGCTTTTCAACACGGACAGGAGGAACTTGATTCCCAATCTGATGAGGAAGGCCAAACTAATGCCATTCTTGTCCCTCCTATCCAATCCTTTTGGGCCAATTTGTTGCCTATCACTGCTCCCTTTGTCATCATGCCTATGCTCTCGCAGCTTGCAACTATAGCCGCAATGGGTAGCCATGTCACCTTCCCGGTGTATCAATGCCCTTATTCTCTTGTTTCATTTGCAGCAACTATGCCTCCACAAACTATTCAGCAACCCATTCCTGTAGTGTGTCACACACCAATCATGGCTACCCTGCCACATGTTCACACTGTACCTACTTCGCAGTCGTACGCAACTTCCATTTCAATTCCTGGATTCACATCTATTCCACCCGCTATGATGGGCCTAGGCCCATCCATGTGGTGGACCCCATTCACTTCTTCACCTATTCCAAAACCATTGCAGATGTCTCATTATGTTCACCCTTAGACCTACCAAACCCCGCAAATGGTACAACCCAACACGGGGTTATGGTTTATTCCATCGGTGACACAAGCGGTCTATCTGGCAGCACAACCCGCTGTTGCTGCTCCAACTGCACCACTTGTCGGGTGGTCGATAGTGCAAGCAGCACTGCTCACGGGGGCTACCCCAATGGTACCACCGATGGGTCATGTGACCACCCCCGCCATTTCACAGATGGGGGCTTCCTTAGTAGTTCCCCAACTGCCTACACCATCGCAGGGTTTGGATCAAGCGTTAGCTCATCGAGATCCTCATTGAGGAAATCAAATGCCTCAAGGCTGTTAGGTTCGACACGGTACAAGTTATGGACTTTTACCAGGACAACCCCATCAGCCTTGCAATCCCTGCTCTACTATTACCTCCAGGGATGTCTCTTCCACAGTTCACGAAGTACGATGGGGAGGGGGATCCCAACACACACCTAGTTACCTTTAGGTTTGAGTCTCTTCTGTTGCAACAATGGCCACACACGATTATTCGTGTCTTTGCCATGTCCCTAGCTGGGAAATACTTAGATTGGTACTGTGTGCTACCACGCTCATCCATTTCAACTCTAGAAGAGCTTCTGACCCAGTTCGTGATGCGCTTCAAGTATAACTTGAAGCAGAAACCACGCTGGACCAGCTGATGAGCGTAAAGTAGGAGCCTCTGGAACTGGTCCAAAAGTTCATTTAGCATTGGAGCGCAACCCTTAACAAAATCCGCAAGCCCCTCATGGAGGCCCACTTGCTGGCCGTCTTTAAGGGTGTAGTGAATGACTTTATCAAATCTAAACTGTACTACCTCGCCCCTCGCACTCTTAGTCAAGCCTTCACTTAGACTAAGAGTATACAAGACGCAGCTGAGGTGAGCAAAGACTTGGCATACATTGCCTACAAAAATACCTTCACAAAGAAGGACAAGGGTAAAGCCCTAATGACCACAGTGGCGGCTATGGCAACCGAGGCCAAGCCCAGAGTTAGTAACAATGGTAAAAAGAGCAACAAGAAACTAGCCATACCCGTAGCTAATCCCATGCCCAAGTAGGGCAACATGCCACAACCTCCAATTCCTACACCTGAGACATCTGCACAACCCAAACTAAACTTTCAGCATAAAGATCACTCAAAGTACACCCCACTGCCTCTCAAGCCTTTGGAACTTCTGAAGCAACTATTGGCAGCGGGGCACATGCAATACAAGCAGATGTCAGAAGAAGTAAGCAGGAGACATCAATGCCATTACAAGCTCCTTAGGAACCCCTCTTTGGCCCTACCTAATGAGCCCCCAGTTCCTAAGGTTTTAGGGTTTAGGGTATTGTGACTATCACCAACTGTGTGGTCACAACACAGATTACTGTCTGGCGTTGCAGGATGACATCCAAAGATTGATCGATCAGGGAAAATTGATGTTGGATGAAAGTAACCCAGTACGTCCTGAAAACTAATCTATGCATGTCTACACAAACCCCCTCAACGCCAACAATGCTGATTATGTCATCAATGCCATCAGCATTGACAGTAATCCTAGGCAACCCCAACAGCCATTTGTGGTCCGTGTGCCTCAATGTAGTGCACCAGCACCACGAGTAGCTAATCAAAGCTCACAACAGTCATTCTTCTTGAGAGTCCCTCCACGGGCATCCATCCCCGCGTCACCTATTAGCGAAGCCATCCTACTTCTCTCGCTAACACCGTTAGCTCCTTTCATCATTAGGGGGCCGACTCCTTCGATAGCCTTCACCCGGTATAAGATAGCTGAACAACCTTCTCGTCCTAAAAAATCTGAAGTGTGTTTCACAGGTGAGGCGTCGAAGGGGAATACCACCCAAGGCATTTCCAAGCCTACGTCTTTGCCCCCTACGTCTATGCCCTCGTCACCAAAGATGAACGTTGCTATAATTGCATAGTCCGTGCCACCCTACCAAAAAGGATATGAACCTAGATCTGAAGTTGCCCCTCCTCAGGAAATTCATCTTCTGGGACAAGTCGAAGAAGAGAAAAACACTAAACAGGGGGGTGGCTAAGACCTTTTGGATGCCCTCACTCAGGTCAAGTAGGCTCTAAAATAGAAAAACGCTACGTTGAGGCTGTATGACCTAATCATGACATCTGTCCCCCACCACAAGGCTCTAATCTGCATGTTGACAGCGATTTCGGTCAACGAAGACATGCCAGCAGAAGAGGAAGCGATCCACTTGGTCATGCTTCTCTTTGCATCCGTAGAGCCTAAGCCATCTCAATTAACTTTCAGCGACGACACCATTAGGGAAGATCCTGAAAGGGGTTAGGTGACCATGGCATCCCTTTTCATCACAATTTAGGTTGGCCAACACTAGATTCGAACATTGATGATGGGGCTGCCACGAGTGTCATACCCTTCCCTATTGTGGACAAGTTGGGTTTCTTCGACCAGATTAAACCCACAACGACATCGTGCCTAAGATCATTCAATGGGGCACGCGTCCTAGTGAAAGGCACAGTCTACATAGACTTCGTAGCAAGGGACCAGTTCCCCACAAAGACAATGTTCATCATGGTCAAGGAAATGCCCGGGTTTAACCTGATCTTGGGAAGATCATGGTTAGCACAACTTAGGGCTGTCTCCTCACCCATACATTAGGAAATCCACCTACCATATGCGGGCAGGGAGGTGGTAATCCATGGTGATGAAGTAGCAGCACAAGCTATCAGTAACATAGACACAGAGCAAGGTTTAGAGGTCGTAACCTCTGAGAATGAAGCGCTTGCTCATGCACACATTAACCACTGAACGGGAGAATCAGCCTAGCAGGCCGATCTTAAAAAATGAAAGCGTATGGGTTGAGCTGCCCTTCCACGTGGGGGACAATGATGTGGACGAGGGCCCTGGTAAAAAATCTCAGCCTTACGTTCCCCTCAACCCATGGTGGATCAAGAAGTAGCTACGCATAGCGTAGCAACCCCACTTCTTTCTACCTAGTTGCCATCCCTTTTGAGTTCACCACTTTTTTTCTTTGTTAACATACCATCCTTTTGGCATGCTACGCTATGGCCCAAAATGGCCTAAAACTATGCTACGCTATGGCCCAAAATGGCCTAAAACTATGCTACGCTATGGCCCAAAATGGCCTAAAACTAGCAATGGCCCGAAATGGCCTAAAACTAGCATAAGTTACTAGTTAGCTGTTGTTCAAGTTGTTAACGTATCATCTCTTTAGCATGTTATGCAAAGGCTTGAAATGGCCTAAAACTAGCAATGGCCCGAAATGGCCTAAAACTAGCAATGGCCCGAAATGGCCTAAAACTAGCACATGAAACCATGAACATTTTATACAAAATGCAGCACGTATGCAATGCACAAGTTAGCGCAGAATCAATTTCTTTTTCACACAATCCTCTTTACTTTATTCAAAACTGTTGTCTTTTAAACAATGTTTGCAAAATTCCAAAAACAAATTCCATGCTGTCATGGGTTGTCTCTGTTTGCATCATCTTCGCCTTTTGTTTCTCCATCATTTCCTTTTGCATTGCCTTCCCCTGCATTGTCCTCTGCTGATTCTTCATTCCCTCCCTCTACGAGCCCTGCACCCTCATCTGGAGCCTACATCATAGGAGTGAAGCAGTTAGCTAGGGCAACAAACACAAACTACAATAGAGCATAAGCATTAGCATGATAGAAAGCAACTAACCTGAGAGGGGTCTGTGTTCATCTCAAAGGGTATCCAGTCTAAATTGAGCTCGAGGTGGTGCTAGACCTCCTCTGCCATGATGTCCATCCAACACCTGTTGCTTGGTTCAGCGTTCACAGCAGCTCTCTCCCTTTTGGCGGTTGTCCACCTTGGTGGTCCTGGAGAAAAGGAGACAGTTGCGGTCTCTCCTGTGGGAAGGTCCACCTCTAGGTCAGGAGATTCCATAACCTTTACCTACTCCTTGAACTTGGCATAGGCCTCAGAAGCGTCAATGGCATTTACGAATGCTTTATACGTAAACGCCTCCACAACAGTATCCCTGTACAGTTTATAATGGGTGGGAATTTCCCATTTATACATGTGTTTGTGGTTTTTCTGGGACTGCCCCATTTGTAAACCTTGGCATTGAAGTCTTTCAAATCTTGACACTGTTGGGCTAGCAAGTCCATCTGCATATGCTATTCTATTATTTCGTGGGTGGCCTCAACGTTCTGACACACGACTATCCAAAACCTGGCGTAGTCTATTACAGCTGTGTGACAGTCCTTATTATTAGTGTCATGGGCTATGAGGAACTCATTCCTTGACCTGAGATCCTCCACCTCGGCGACCAGGTCGGCCTCTCTTTGCTCAGCCCTTTGGACCTGTTTCCACAGGACCTTGTTGACATGCTTATACTCCCACAAGGAGCATGCTAAGTGCAAAACGCATTTGCAAACCTCATCGTACATGCAACGAGACACCTCGGTCACTTCAGGTAGGAATGTAGGCATGACATCGACTTTCAAAGGCCATGCTAGGTCCCATTTGAGTTGAGAGGCTACCATGACATAAAGAGTGTAGCAATTGCATTAGCATAGCAAGAGTAGCAAACTTAAGGAATTCTAGCATAACAACATGAGAGCATCTAATACTATTACTTACTCGCGTCAGGGTCCGCCTGCTGGAGGTGGTTGATCATGTCATCAAAGATTCCCTGCACGAACGTAAACTTGTTAGGGATCTTGGCCCACGACTTCACACAAATCGGAGAGGGTCCTGCATCATCAACAGAAGTTCCTGTCACATGACTAAACATATTAGCAATGGTCAAAATGGGCTATGAAAAGGCAGACATATTGCCAAACTCACCAACGTCCAATTGCGGTCTCCCTTCTTGTTGATGTAAGATGATGGCGGTAGCCTTGGTTGAGGTCCCTGCCAAGTCTATACAGACCTCTTCTTCAGGTGCTGGTGCCTTTCCTTTGGAAAGACTAGCATCCTTTTTATTTAAGGGAGTCTCTACTTCTTGTCCAAAAGTGCCCTCCTCATTGGTAGGAGGACTTTGCCTAATGACAAGAGCCCCTACCTTAGTGACAAGAGCTCTTGTATGTTTGATCAGGGCCCTTTCTTCCAAGACTGGGGTCTCTGTGTCTTTATTTGTCACCCCCACCTTAGGGGCTGACACCTCTTCGTCACCTTCTTCTTGTTCTTCTTCTTCCTTTTCCAGCAAAGAAACATGCTTGCATTAGTCCAAAACAAGTTAGCTTCAAGTAGGTGCTACGCTACGCTACACTGCCTAGCGTAGCATAGTGTAGCAAACAATAACAAAGTAAGCATTAGACAAAAGTGTTTAACAATGGGGGGTTGCATCCTCTACAGTTTAAGCCATAGTCTCCACCCCTCCTCTTCCTCCACGTGAAGGGTTTCCTTAGCTGGGGGAGGCCTCTTCCACTGCAACGTTTTGGGCACAGTCTTAGCTATGAGATGTTCCCCTCCCGACATGCTACTAGCTACAGCAGGGGGTGTCTCTCCTATGTTGTCCTAGCGACGAACATTGCGAGCCACCCGATCCTTAGCCGTCACAGAGAATGACTCCCCAATTATTTCTGGGGGATCTTGGCCTCGGTGTGGTCCAGAGAATCTGGCGAATCCATGGTCTAGAAATCTGGTCGTAATTGCACATGACCCAGGCTCCATTCTCGTGAACCACCAGGAACTCCACTAAGCACTTCAGACAGGCTATGTAGAAGGCATAATGTATGTTGGAACGGGACTATGATTTTTCATAGAGTCCTAAGATTTCAGCCTGCAAGCCTTTACATAGAAAGTTGGCCCAGTTGTAATGGGTCCCCTCTTCCATGACCTCATGCATTGTCTAGGCCTACTCAATCCCCAGGACCTTTCCTTGGGTAAGCAGCTGGGGGAATGCTCGAGCATGGAAGACAGGGTAGATCTCCTTGGCGAGCCCATCTTTAAGCTTCTCCATGGGGAGCCCTTTTCATTACTTAGCAACCCCCAGCCACTCCTGAATATCCTTCTTCTGAAGGGTTAGCTCCTTCTTGCCCTTTGACCCTATGAGGACGTCATCGGTAAGAACACCAAACAAGTCCACGAATAGCTAGTCATTGACTTAAATGACCATCCACATGCCTTGTATGCGTGTGTTGAAGCAGCCTACCTTGTCAGAAAAGGAGTTGACTAGGGAGAGCATCTTAGTGGTAGGAACACTCGGATTCAGGGCCAGGAATAGATCCATAAGTCCAACCTTTTGGATGTTCTGGACCAAGGAGTTTGAAGCTGCACGGTTTATCTAGCATTGGCTCGCTTCTACTTCGTCATATTTGAAGTAGATGTTTGTCCCCTGTATCTTGGAAGTTATCACTGTCACCTCCTGGGGCTTCTTCTCCCATATAATAGTTTCACAAAAACATTTAGCATAAAAATGTAGAAAATAAAAAGATTGCAAAGGCACTTAAGCATGCGACACTTACTGTTTGGCCTACCAGGTATGTATGATAATGGGAATGGTGGAAGGTCAATCAAAACTTGTTCAACTATGATCGGTTTGAAGGGTTTTGCCCACTCCTCATCCAGCCAACCCTGCCCCTTGCATTGATCATAGGGAATGCGGTATAGGTGTAGTATTCATCCCCGCATTGACCAATCACACTTGCCATCATTGTTGATAAGGAACCTAGTAACAAACACATACTGTTAGCATTTGGCCAATATGGCCAGCATCACACAACACAGCTAACAAGGCTGCAAAACTCACCCGCTAGCACAGTAAATAGTTCCTTGTAAGTTCTGGAAGCACGTCTCTATATCACGTGTGACGAATAATGTGTTGTAATGGTGGTAGCAGCTGTACTTAGGCATGTCCCAGATCCAGGCTAAATGCCTTAACCCTGTGTGGTGTTGACTAGATCCTTCTCCCTGCTTGCTCATGATTGCCCCGTTCGTCAGAAACCTCAAGATGCCCCGGCTTGCCCCAAGCAATATGGCTTCAGTTATGACGGCCACCTCTTCCTCCTCTAGGGATGACCAAATGATCACACTAAAGTGATTGAGGAGGTATTGTAGGAAGTCCTGTGCCTCTTTTTTGAACCAGATCCCTTGGTCTCCCACACGTATCTGAGGAGGAGGAGCGTTGGCCACAGGTTTGCTCACATGACACAGGACCCCAGGAATTTCCAAGACAATCAGCATTGGCCTTAGCCCCATTCTGCACAACAAAACTAGCAAGTGTTAGCATCATGTCTAAGTGTAATACACACGTAACGTAGCAATACTTAGTAGTCCACACATATAGCATAGCATAACCCTCTTCCCACACGTAGCGTAGCAAGAACATGAAAGCGGTAGCATAGCAAAAATAGCCTAGCATAGCAATAGAGTAATTAACAATACACCCCGACAGAACACGTGTCACACTCTCACATCACACATGGCCCAACCCTCCCGAGGGTCCTGCATCATGCCATTCGAAGATCAAGTAACTTAAGCTACGTGAACCCCCGCGGTTATGACAACCGCGATGGTGGCAATTTAAGCAACCTTGCATGCAACGATGGCGTAACGTTTATGCACTCGTCGCGGCCGAGACGGCAATGGTGGCGATGCAAAGGCCAAAATGACATGATGACAGAAAACACAAATGGCTAAAACTAGGATGCAAAACAAAATCAGAGAACAATAGAAGCAAAAAAAATGATAACAGAATCACAGAAAAATAGAGGAAGCATAGTAACCTATTGGGTCAATGACGTGTCCTTCCGCATCATAACGTGCGCTTATGTCACATGCCCTAAGGTTTGCTTCACCTCTTTGACCTTTGCAAGTGCCAAATGCATGCGTTCCTTCTTTGGAGCCATCGTCCTGCTCACAGATTTCTTTTCCTCGTCGTTGTGCAGAAAACCGCCTTGCTCGCTGTTAGCACAATCGCTTTGAAATCACCTTGTGCTCCGAATATGGGCTCTGCGCTCTTATGGTGAGAATGAGAAGCTTACTAGGGTGTAATCCCTATTTATGGCTGTAATGGTGAAAAGGGAAACTTGCCACTCTCTCTCTACGTTTAATGCGGAGTGTGCTGTACAGTGTAGCATGCTTGCCATGACATCGTAGCATTGTTAGCATTAAAACCTTGACACACTTCAAGCTAACGGCTTGGTTTCTTGAAAAACAAAAAAATATATTTTCAATTATCTCAGTTTGGAAAGACCTTAAACTAGCAATTGTAGCATAGTTGTGCTCTTACCGGTCGAAAAAGACCTTAAACTAGCAAACCCCAGCGCAGTTGTAACTTTCGTGGTCTGAAAAGACCTTAAAGTAGCATGTTTCGATCTGTTATACCTTCGCAGTTCACAATGACGCTAAACTAGTAGCATCGACATTTTTACATTTCCTATTTTAGTAGCTCTGCATCTCCATGCCATAATGGTCTGCCATGACTTTAAACTAGAAAAATTTTAATCACTACATCATACTTCGCTAGTTACATCTCGTCATTGCTTTGCAACTTTTCATTATACACAATTGCTACCAATAGGTGCCTTTTAACCAGGCTTTCGTCTTGTTTTGACAGGTTAAGAGGAAAATGGAAATCCATCATGATCTCTCCACACCTTTAGCCTTAGAAGGTCCACATGGCAAGCTCGCGAGACAATTGAACCTAGACCTAATCAACTGGGGGTCGACCACAGCTAGCACCATAGCATCTTTAGAAGCATCCCAAGACTGGCCCGAGCATCTAGTCCAAACCATAAATTTAGAGGTTGGGGATGTAACTAAGGACCCTCTTGTTGAGATGCCTGTGACCACGTCCAAGGGAG
Source organism: Gnetum montanum (assembly GCA_015680685.1). Lineage (NCBI taxonomy): Eukaryota > Viridiplantae > Streptophyta > Gnetopsida > Gnetales > Gnetaceae > Gnetum > Gnetum montanum. Next base: position 9,218 of record MNCI01030949.1, on the reverse strand, counting down.
AAGTGAAAATGTTAAAGCTTAGCTCCCTCCTAGAAGCGTAGACACATGAAAACGTAGCCAAGATTATACAAGACAACATCAAAGTCTTTGCATGGTAGTATAGCGACATGCCGGGTTTAGATCCAAGGCTGATACAACACAACATCGTCCTAGACTCACGCATGAAGGCAGTTAAGCAGAAGGCTTGTAAAGTCAAACCAGAAATTGCACTAGCTGTAAAGGATGAAATCACCAAGCTATACCAAGCTGGTTTCATTCACACAGTTGATTATTCGGAATGGGTGTCCAACATCGTTGTGGTTTCTAAGAAAATGGAATGAATACGAATCTACATAGACTTTTGGGATCTAAACAAGGCGATGATCAAAGATGATTTCCCACTTCCAAGCATGAATCAACTCATCGACACTATGGCTAGTCATGCTCTGTTATCCTTCATGGATGGCTTTTCTAGCTACAACCAAATTCGCATCAACCTGGATCATCAGCCAACAATGACCTTCATGACCCCATGGGAAATCTTCTGTTACACCATGATGCCTTTTGGGCTTAAGAACACTTGAGCAACCTACCAGTGAGCCATGACCTACATCTTCAATGACTACATCTTGGAAACGTTAAATGACTATGTGGATGATATAGCAGTCAAGTCCAATGAGGTAGTTGATCACCCACGCGATCTAGGTGTAGTCCTTAAATGTTGTTAAATACATGATCTATGCCTTAATCCTAAGAAGTGTGTCTTCGATGTGAAAATTGGACGCATGTTAGGGTTCGTGGTATCAAAGGCTGGAATAAGGGTGGACCCTGATAGAGTCAAGGCCATTGCCAACCTGGCACCTCCTACAAACCTTAAGGAGTTATGTGGCTTGCAAGGTAGGGTACAGTTCATTCGAAGGTTTATAGCAAAGTTGACTGACAAGTTACACCCCATGCAACATCTTCTAAAGAAAGGGGTTGACTTTGAGTGGACAATCCAGTGTCAACAAGCCTTCGACGACTTGAAGGAAGAGCTTTCACACCTCCCAACGGTGCATTCGGCACAAAGGAATAAGCCTTTCTTCATCTACCTTGCCACCTCTGACACATCTATCATAGCACTGCTATGTTAGAAACGAGACGATGGATCTGAGATACCAATGTACTACCTGAGTCATGCATTAATAGCACATGAGGAAAAATACAACGAAGTAGAGAGGAATTGCCTTACCTTAGTGTTTGCGTTGAAAAAGTGGAGGCACTATCTATTTCGCAATGCAGTCAACATCATTTGCAAAAGCAACATACTCTGAGCTATAACTAAAAAGCTGTATGAAAGTAGTAGGATAGCCTGATGGAAAGCAATAACCATAGAGTTTGACCTACACTATGTAAGCTAGTCGTCGACTAAGGGTCAAGCCATAGCAACGTATCTTACGGCCTCACCCGTCGACGACCACGCAATCATAGATCCTGAATTCCTAGACGAGCATGTTGACACTATCAACATCGTTCCATCACACCTAGAAGCTACTTTACACTTCGATGGTGCTTCAACATCGCAAGGAGGTAGTGCAAGTGCTGTCATTACGTTTCCCTTTGGGGAAATGCACCCGTTTGCTTATCATTTTGTGTTCCCCTGCACCAACAATGTGGTAGAGTATGAGGGGCTACTCAGAGGCCTCTCAACTACCCAAACACTATGCATACAACACTTGGCGATCTACAGTGATTTGCAACTAGTTGTGAATCAAATCACCAAGGTCTATGCCTGCAAAGCTACGCACCTGCAACGCTACTGCAACCTAGCAAAACACATGCTTAAGTAATTTGAAACCATAGATGTGTAGCACATGGCACACAATGAGAACACTGTGGCAGATGCCTTAGCCACCCTTGCATTAAACATTCCACCACACTCGTTTACAAGTTTGCTGACTACGATTGTCAAATGTACTGAGCCTATCATTCAGGTGGGACACGTGGCCTCTATCAGTGCCACGGATACCCAGGAGTGGTATGCTAACATTAAAGCCTACCTGCAACATGGAGAACCTCCACGTGGACTGACATATACTCAGAGAGATGCAATCTGAAAGCGTGCCCAGCAATATACGCTCATGGGGAATGACGCCCTATGCTGATGTTCCTATGAAAGGATATTTTTGGCATGCGTGGATGTGGAGTAGGCATAGAAGGTAGTTAATGAAGTACATGAGGGGCTGTGTGGTGGACACATAGCACCCAAGGCTATGGCTATGAAAATCAGACGCCTAGGGTACTATTGGCCTCACATGGAGCACAACTGCTTGTCAAAAGTCAAGACATGTGACACGTGCCAAAGATACATAAATCTCATACACGTTTCACCTATGGACCTGCATCCAACAAAAAACACGTGGCCTTTCCAATGATGGGGACTAGACCTCATAGGACCTATCACGCCTAAGTTCTCTGTAGGGCATAGCTTCATAATCACCGCCACTGAGTATTTTACTAAGTGGGTGGAAGCTATTCCCCTGAGGAAAATGACGTCTCAACAAATCTACCATTTCATCCTGAACAACATTGTGACAAGGTTTGGGCTTCCAATGACTATTGTAACCGACAATGGACCACAATTTAGTAGTACGGAAACCCGAACCTTCTGTAGAAATCTAGGCATCAAGCAATCATTCTCCTCCTCATACTACCTGCAGGCGAACGGATAGGCGAAGGCTACAAATAAGTCCATCATCAACTTGTTGAAGTGGATGCTTGGAAACAGAAGGAGGCGGTGGCATGAGCAAATCCTCTATGTTCTATGGGCCCATAGAACGACATGCAGAACCGTGACAAGTAAGACTCCTTATAGCCTTGTTTATGGATCTGAAGCTGTGTTGCCTCTTGAGTTGCAGGTACCGTCACTCTGGATGATCCTCTTGGATGTTGTAAGTGAAGACCATAACAACGAGTCACAGATCATTGACCTTGACTTAATAGAGGAGGAGCACGCGTAGATGCTGAGATGCATAGAGCACTACCAGAGCAAGCAACAACAAAAGCACCATGTAGACCCGCATCGACGGCCAGTATAGAAGGGAGACCTCGTCCCCAAGGCTGTCTGTGAGCATGTGAGCAAGTTCTCAGCCAACTGGGAAGGCCCTTACATGGTCACTAAAGCCTTTGGTAATGGAGCCTTCAAGCTAGCAGACATGGACGTCAACAAGTTCGCCAACCTGGTGAATCACTCGTACCTCAAGCCATACTACATCTGAAGCATGAAGACAAAAGCAACGAGCATTGTCTGCTACGACGTTAAATTGGCAATGGCACCAGGCACCATCCACTATGATGTTAAATTGGAAAAAACATCAAGCAGCATCTGCAATGACGTTAAACTAGCGACAACGAGCAGCATCCGCTACGATGATAAACTGGTAGCAACCATCCGCTATGACGTAAAACTGGCATAGCTAGTCTGCTATGACTATAAAATGGCATGGCATGTCTGCCATGACATTAAACTGGAATGTACGGTCTGTTGGGACCTTAAACCAGCACAACAATCTACTGGGATCCTAACCCAGCACATGGTCTACCAAGACCTTAAACTAGGTTCATGTCACATCCTTAGCATGCATCTACATCAAGTACACATCGAATAAGCATGCATAGTGTTGATGTGGGTGTGGGACGTTGCAGCTCCAGAACGTGGTTCACGATGCACTGGGAACACGATTTGGAACGCATGCAATGCCACCATCCTTGGCATCATGTTGACTCTTGGGAGATGTTGTATGACATTAGACTAGCCCTCCAAACCTACCGCCGCCACGACGCACCGCCATGGCGGTAGTTCCTCGGCTAGTGCCCGCCGCTGGAGTTCCAGCAGTATTGTGGCCTAGCCACAATATTCTCATCCTATAGCCCCTGCCAACGCCTCGGCTCACATGACATTTAGCTATGTGGTAGCTGATCCCATAGCTGAACTGAGAATGCATGCCTTTGGTAGGGATTCTAGAGCATCTGCACTCATAGCAACTCTCGATGCCATCGACGCCAGCTCCACCGCAATGATGTTGCCAAGGCTGCTGCTAGCCTTCCTACTTTGGATACCATGCACCAGCATGGGTGTCCAAGAGCTTCAACAACGTCTGCAGCAAGCAAGACCTTTTGCCCTCGCTTTGCATCATGACTGTTTCCCTCTCCGTTGTGCTTACAGGGTGTGGCCAAAGGTGAGTTTGGCCACAGCAGCAAGTAATACGGCATCACAAAGTGAGTGCCTCGACTAGCTTGACTACTTCAGAGTGCAAATTCCATGACATGTGTAACATAGTTCACCACATGGGAAGCATCTGTAGGTAGGTCAAAACCCTTCGCGGATGTAACACAGGTCATCCTGCGAAGGAAATACCTATCCTACATGAGGTCAAAGGTCAGAGTAAAGATGAAAACGCAAACAAGTCCCTCATGAGCACTTCAACAAGGGACTTTGCTAAACCTCATCTTTGCCCTTTGCCTGGAAACCAATGCAACACTCTCAAGCGCAGCCAAGAGATGTCTTAACACTCACAGAGCAGCAATGTTAGCATCATGCCTTCCGTGGTGTTTTGTTTTCTTTATCAACATCACTCGAGCCCATCTTCTAGACGTTGACAAAGAGGGGCCAATGAAACACCCCAAAATTCAAAGGCATGCTTGCTTCACCAAGCCTTTGCAATTCGTGTAGCGTTACGGTAGTTCTTCAGGAGATGGATGCTCTGATGTTCAGACTGTCCACTTCGGCAAGTTTTCTAAGTCAAGAAGTCTTGCTACGCTATGCAGTGTAGCATAGAAAACTTCAAAAGACATTTGCAGAAGCATAGTGCTACGCTATGCTATGCTACGCAGCATAGCACAGCATAGCAAAAGTTTGACTATCAGCCCCCTTGCCTAACTTCAAGTCCTTCGGCAATGTCTCCTTCCATTAGAAAGTGGCGAACTTGGCAAAATCAAGTCATGTTTGCTGCTACGCTACACTAAGCTACAAGGCACTGCGAGGCATAGCAATTTTGTGAAAGTGATAGAAGGCAACTCAAAGGGCGGGATTAGCAAGTTTGCAAGTTTTGCAGTGCAAAAGACAAAGTTTGCAGATGGGCGATGTTTTTTGCGACCAAGGCCAGTTGCTACACTATGATACACTACGTAGTGTAGCATAGCGTAGCAAAAATGCGACAAACAATTAGTGCACTCCAAAGGTTTCTAATGCATGCAACATGACTCAACGCAAGTTTCTTACTTCAAACAGATGGCTACGCTGCGTAGCGTAGCATAGTGTAACAAAATGCTATGCCACGCCAAACATGCTATGCTACAAAGCATAGCAAAACGTGGCAAGTAGTTACGTGACATTAATGCACCTCACCTAATTGTACCGTTGCTCTGATAGCGTAATTACGACGTGGCAAGTTTGTAATTACGGCGTGGTAGGCTCGTCCAATGGTCATGCAGGCATGTGCAGCATAGACAGGTTAGCATAAGCCTAGTGCATGTGGCGTCCAAATTGCATCTTTCACACCCCCTCAGCCCTATAAATACCCCAATGACCGTCAAGGTCCAGGTTCTGATTTTCTGAGCAATCTAGTCGGCTAACGATTTTGTTGGCTAAGAAGCAAGCAAGATAGCATTATAACCTTGAGCATTGTAAGCTTCCTATTTTGACATTGTAAACAGTTAGAATTCTTAGTTGGCATTTCGTTCTACTATTTCCTACCACCTTGGTAGTACTTCACATTATTAACGCCTGAGTCCGCGTTCAAGCACATAGCCGTCTCGCTGTACACGTCTTGGTTACCCTCGGGATCTCTGCACTTCCTAGCGCATTGCAACCGATTGTATCCACCTTGATAGAGCGGAGTTGTAGCTCCGAAGCGGTGCATTTTTTCTAATTGCATTTTTACTTTGTTTCTTGCTTACCATTTGCATTTTACATTGTTTTCTGCCTCTTTTACATTCAAGCATTACTTTGCGATATCAGTTTCGTTTTCAAATAACACGTTGCAAAAGGTTATATTAACACCGACTAAGTCCCTGTTTAATCGACCAGACCGTTCAGGGCACCCCGTTTCCGTCCCATCTAGCATGGCCCTCCCCTGGAAACGGGGTCAAGACTGTCAGCGGCCGATGGCCTGTCGGTGTTTTTCCAGTCGCCGACATTTTCGATCGCTACAATAACATCATTATCATACATCTTAGTCATAGTTAACCATACTATTTATGCCTACTACGAATGTGACTAGAAGATAATGACCTATGATTGTTGCAACCATGCTAAATATTTCAGCTATACTATCCATAGATTATATAGCATGGTGATGAGTGTCAAGTTGTTCCTACACCCAATCATATGAATTACAAGTGTGCACTAGTGATTTGGTAAAATTTTGTGGACTTAGCTCCTAAGTATGCCTATGGACAAAGATGGTGACTTGGGGAAATGTGATCATTTTCTTCTTAGCTCTTATTTATGTAGGTTCTCATGTATGGTTAAGTGTGAGCTAAGGCATATGATATGTGTTTATATTTATATTTTTATACTTATTTAGCCTAAGTGTGGATGAAAAGATAAATGGTTGATAACTATCTAATCTAGCTATCTAATGGTTCTAAGACTAATTAGCCTAACATAAGTATCCAGGCCCACTTGCCATACACATCCTAAACTTGTATCAATGCTACTGGGTGTTGGTGACCGTTTGGGACCAAACCGCCAATGTTTTCAAATAAGGTTTAGGTGCTTGCTAGACTCTAGTAATACCAAGGCCTAAATACCTCCAAATAAACTTAGTAGTTATGAAACATACTAAACATGAATATGTGTTTTGCTATTGCATATGTTGAAATTGTTAGGTTGTGTATAAAACTATAATCTGCTATCATAAAAGAGATTTAGCTAACTTTGTCAAATATTATGAGTTCGAGATTCCTATTTTGTTTAATGACTTAGTCTATATGGTTCTTATAGTACGCTACTTGTAACAAATAAAATTTTGCAAAAACGTTTGAGGACAATTTTAGCAATCTACTCCTAATTTTCCCTAGAGAGAAAGTTCCACAAGAAAACTAGAAATAGAGCAAGATTCAATGGACTTAGAAAAGGATAGGAAAGAAAGCAGACTTGGGTGAAATCTCAAATATTTAAATAAGATAATTGACATGAGGAAACACTTTGTAATAAAGATATTCCTAATTTAATAACTACGTATTGTTCAAACTTCCTGAGCTCAACAAACTATTTCATAAAGACAATCCTATTATATTACCAAAAATTACTATGTAAATGACAAAGTATGGGTCTCTATTTTGGCTAGTTTAATAATTGTTGAAGATTGTATTCAACAGAGCCTTAAAAAAATTGACAATTTTTGGATTGAAATACCATGGCAATACACTTTAAAACATTGAAGTTATTTCAATCATATCAAAACACCAAAGATTTTCCTAGATTTTCTATGCTGAAAATAGACAATTTCATTAAGATATTACTATTAGATTACTCTTGAGGCTTTTCAACAACATAAAATCTTCTATGGCTAATCTTAACAGGAGTCTAATATTGTGCAAAAATAGAACCTAGGAAAAATCCCAAAATTAAATGCCAAGCACGATACTATCTAAACCATTAGCTAAGTAACTAAAGAAAAATGGGAAGAATGAACTCATAGGATTAAAACAAAGTAGCCAAATTGATGTCTTTAGCAAGCCATCTTACAAACTCCAATATCTTCTTCTTGACCTTTTTGCCTTCCAAAAATCCCCTTATCTCTACCTTTGAAGGTCCTTTTATAGTGACCTTAGGGTAGTTATAATAATCATGAAAGGTTAAGGGTATTACAAGTATCTAGAAGTATTAATTCATAACCACCCTAGAAGTTATAACTTTCAGAGAAAGTTATTAGCAATTTAAGCTATGGTGGCCAAGTGTGTATTAATTCAGAACCACCCTAGAAGTTATAACTTTTAGAGGAAGTTATTAGCAATTTAAGCTATGGTGGCCAAGTGTGTNTTCTACCAACGGATCTTTCATGAACCGGTTGTGCCAGGCACCATTTTCCAGCCATTGTCATCAAACACGTAATGCTACTGCTATCACCCACGCCTTGCTCATCGTCAACGCCATCAATGCTAGAGCTATTCTTGTTTCGTTGGTTTCTATTGCTCTAGTGATGCTGCCAACGTCACCTATTTGAATTCAATGGGATGGGGATCTCGGCAGGGTTTGGCTTGTATGGCGGAGATTCAAATGATGTGTACAGGAATAGAGGTAGGTTTTCATTTTTGATAATCATCAAGCTGCTTTTTTACATCAGGTATGTGTGGAACCCTTATCAGGAATTGCAACTACCATCGTTTGAATTACGAACGCTCAATACGCCACTTGCAGCCTAATGCCTCTGCATGCGCACCGTTTCTCCTTGCAGACTGACATCACTGCACTGCTCTGGTAGCCCACCATCACGCATGGAACTTTCACAAAAAATCTTCCAAGGAAATCATCTTTTCCTACCATGGTAGCAACGGTTGGTAACGCCTTCAATTCCTTCATGATAGCTGCCCTTTATTCTTGCTGCCTAGACGAAGTAGGGGAGCTGCAAACACAAATCACAATAACCCTTCTTAGTTTACCATGGTCTCAGATACTGCCAAAATGGGTGGATTGAAGAGGCACATTGTCCATCTCATAAAAGCCACAGTGATCCACAAATCTATAAAATCATGGTCAAATTTAGTGCCTTGATATACCAGCATTGGAGAATTCTGTAACCGTGGCTTGTAACATTATTCTGTTGCACACATCTGGAAATCACGGCATTCCAAGAATCCAATTTTTCATAGATATTTTTTTAACTCATTGATGGCCTCATTAGTTTCATCCATCATGATTTAGAACACTGCATCTGATTTAGAATAATCTTTGCTTGCAGAATGAGCGTTTTCCATGTCTAATGGCGCATCATGTAACTTATGAAATTGTTTAAAACTGATTTTAACTTAACATCGAATCTCTAAAGTGTAAGGTTTATAAGCTTTAATAGATTTGATTTTTAACATCGTTGCATGTATGCCGATGAAATCAACCTTGATTTTTTAACTTTGAGGCTTTTTCCATGATTTATTTTTCACTACCATTCATGTATATTTAATTATTGTTCTCTCTGTTTTTACCCCAATTATGATTTTCCAACCATCAAAAATAATTTGGGGAAATAAAAATTTGC
>MNCI01030945.1:627196-639712 GCA_015680685.1 Gnetum montanum | reverse complement strand
GGCCATGGCAGCATCCAAGGGTTCATAAGCACCTTGTTTCCAGCCTTGGATCTACTTACGCAAATTGGACACTCTGGAGTACATCTGATATTTGTTGTTGAACAGTTTGATCATCGTACTCCACCTCCTGATGGTTCTGGTTCTAAGGACCGATACCAACTCTCTGCTTCTTTGGTGAGTATCCTTGGGAACAACTTAAGCTTCTGCCACTCATTATCTATATTTTTCAAGGCACAAGCATCATGGAATGCCTATAAATGATGTTGAGGATTAGCGTTGTATCCCCCTTCAAAACATGGGAAATTATTTATGTCCAAACGCTTGATCTTGCTATCTTTTAAGTGCCTTGTGGGGATCCTAACTACCTCTGTGATGCCTAGCATGCTTCGGGTTGTGAGTAGGAGTTCATCATGATCATCTCTGTCATGACGTCTGTGATGTCTTCGTGGTGGTTCCCTACTCTCCCTACGTCCTTGCCCTTGTCCTAACTCCCGACCTTCTTGTCGAGGTCTTTCATCTTCCTTACTTTTACCCTCTCCATTGCGTTCACGATGGTTGCGCCCAGATGTGGAAGGAGAGTGTGAATGGTGAGATAAAGGAGAAGAGGAAGGGGATCCATCACCATGGCGATGTTCCTTACCTTCTATTCGACTGCTTCGGCCTCGATCNTGAGATGAAGGAGAAGAGGAAGGGGATCCATCACCATGGCGATGTTCCTTACCTTCTATTTGANGCATGTACAGTTGATCGAAGGCTCTGATGCCTAACCTCTTCACCATTGTGAGGAGAGGAACATCATTTCCTAAGAAACCCATTGTGAGGGGTTCCTCGTCTCCTATTTCACTAAGGACATGGGGAACCTTGCCCTTCAACAATGAGTGTTGGCTCTCCTGCCTTTCGTCCCTCATACGTTGCAAAGGGGTGGGATGATAATCCCTTATATTATATTCTCCAGCAACATATTCAGCGAATAAGTCCTGCATGCCAATTTGTGCTAAGACACGGAAGAGCATGTTCGAAACAGATCAATCTGGTGGTAGAACTATGTTACCAAACAGATCTCTCCAGCGCAACTGTTCATCCTAATGGAGGATAAAAGTGTAATCAGGAATATACTCATCGGGATGAGTATAAACTATCTTATACTGTTTAGGACTTGGCTGGTTTAGGTTATGTGTATGTCGCTGACTGTCTTCCGTGTTATCCCTAGGTGAGTTAACCTTATGAGAAGAAGCCATTTTATTGGTGTGCTATTCACCGTTATATATGTTCTTATTTAACTAATTAACCCAAAGGTTCGTTAAGGCTCACAACGATGTGAAAGATTTCCTAATGTTCTAATTGGCGTACAAACACTTAGTCCCCGGCAACGGCGCCAATGATGAGTGGCGAGGTACCCCTACACTCAACCATACGAAACGAGCGTAGCACGCGCGATCCGGTCGAACTCCGCAGACTAAATGCCTAAACGCCGCAAGGAACACTTGGGGTTAATTAATCGTTGTCTTCCCAGACTTACTTGTTGTTGTCACGGTGTATGGTTAAGTAAGTCCGAGGTATATGATTTTTTTGGTCTTTTCTGGTTTATCTCCTATGCTAAAGGGTGAAGGGTTGAGAGACTAAAACTAACTCTAACTACAGCACTAAGTCCTAGCGTCAGCATCCGTTCCCACTTGCCGTACACACCCTGAACTGTGCAACTGTGGCTACCAAACGCTAATCGTTACTGGGATTACCACACGTAACGCACGTGCTCGAAGCGGTCGTACTGAGGCACCTAACTAGCCTAAGTGTGACAAGCAGCCGATTCCTTGACTAGCCGTACACATCCGTAGATGCTCGTAATCAAGTCGTACTTGTCCCACGTTCTAGGAGATAAGGGTGAGAGAATCTAATCGCGATGAGTAGCCGATTCCTTGGCTAGCCGTACACATTCGTCAATGCTCGTAACCAAGTCGTACTCATGCCGCGCTACTAGGAAAGCAATAAATAACATTAAATAAACCTATCCATGTACTGCAAGGTTTATCCACAAAGCTCGTCTTTATTGCCTTACATAACTTGCGTTCAGGTAGAAAGCTGCTCGAATAAAGAACCGTTCACTTGGGGGACTCCTACTGCGGGCACATGGAAAATATTCTATCTTTGGGGTGATCAATCCGCCAGAGCTTCGCTACTTCTAGCCTAGGATGTCAAATGAGGGGAGTGCCGCCTCTTATTTATAGATTTGGCGATGGACCGCGATATCGCGTACGCGATATCGTAGGGGACGACGCGATATCGCAGCAGCTGCGATATCGCATCTCATCACCTTGCTAGAAGAGGAAGCAACATCATTAAAACACAGGTTCTAATGAACTCAATCTTGAATACTAGCAAGCTCAATAATGATAATCTTAGACATTACAATCTACCATAACTAGAATTAGTGCTAGTTATACTGTATCTACAATAGCTTATGATTAGTACTATTCTGAGAACTAGATCAATGTACTTATGTTCATCATACATAGAGGATTCATAAGGGATCAATAAGACCTACAATACTCATGACTGTAAAAACCATTATGAATTATAGTTATCTTATAGATTAGAGTTTACAATAACTCTCTTAACTTAAATAGATCATAGTATATTATTGTTTCCCAAAGAAAGTGTAAAATCAAACTCTAGCACCTTGGCTCTAGTAATTCTCAAGTGCAAGGTCTGGATGAAGGACTACCAGATGTTTAGGGTATTGCCATTTGGCCATGTCAAGTTTTAGGTATTGCTCATGAAGTTATGACCAAAGGTATTAGATAAACCATTAGGAGAATTAAAATATAGAAATATTTAGGGAGTAGTACCTACATGAGTAATACTTATTAGGATGAGTAGGATCTACACATTTGCTCCCTACTTAAGGCCTCTCAATAGCTAGTGTCCATACAAGATAAGTTTTTGGTTTTAGTTTCAAGTATTTGATGGCTTTTTGTTGTATTTCCCTCATTTGTCATCACTTTTGTTGTGCTTTGGTCCTAATGATCAAGTTGTCTATTTTTCTTTTGCAAATATGTTTTCCTAGTTTTTATGGGTCTTTAAGTATTTTGGGGATATGTTTGCCCACTTTTTCACTTCTCTATTTTTCTTTTTAAGAAATAAAGCTTAAACAGACCTTCCTTTAAAAAGGGAAAGAAAAGAAAAAAAGAAACATTAGCTCTTAAGGTAACTAAAAACTTTGGAAAGTAGCCAATGATAAAATACATTTTTCTCATTAAATGTGGCAATGGCCGTGGTACTACAAAAATATTTATTGCAAAATGTACAAGTTTTAACCAAATATACCAATAAAATAAACGTTTGGATGGTTGTATGCTTGCCCATATGTGCTTTATACAAGCAATCTTGGTTCAACTATGTAAGTGTTAGCCTAGATGTAAGACTTTAGATTTGTAAGCTTAAAGCTATGAGTTCAATTCTGGTTAGCAATGCTGAACTATAAAGTTAATTTGACTATATATTAGTGGGTCTAAATTTTTGTTGGTTACCCTTTGCCTCTATAAAAAAAATCATCACCCCAAAATTTTGCTCTAGATTGAGGTTTAAAAGAATTTAAGCCATAGAAATTAACTCTCATCTCAAAACCATTTTAAAAAGTAAATTTTTCGATCCTGATTGAGGAAAAAAATCTTTAAAATTAAAATTTTCTATCTTGATGGAGGGATAAAATTTTGTGAACAGATAGATTCAGTAATAATGGAGCCTCTTACAATTTCATTCCAACATATTCGATATTCCTTCAAGAACTTGGATTCTAATAGGGGAAAATTTTAACTATTACATTAACCAATCATAGTCCCAGAAATTTGGATTCTGAAGAAGGGGGAGCTCCAGAAATTTAGATTCTGAACAAGGGGGAAAGTTTTCTGAAGGGAGAGCACCGTGGCGATTCTGAACAGTTGCGTTTACCAATAACGGAGCCTTCTACAATCAACATGGGAGTAGTCATTCAACGTGGTTAATGACACAAATTTTTCGTATTCAATATTCAGTGAGAGTTGCAAAAAATTTGGACTCTGAGGAGAGAGAAAAATTCTGTACAGGTGTTTTTTACAATTTTATTCGAAGAGTCATTCAAAAACACAAACTTAGGCAGTATTTGTTACAAAATCTGTAAGTTTCAATGAAATGGAACAAAGTTAGAACCACTTCAGCCACTTTGGCCAGTAGAACAATACAAAATACTTACACAACAGGCATTTATACAGTGTTTCGAATATCATGGAAATTAAAAATTCCATAATCAATATTAAGAGAGAGACGTCCAGAAATTTAGATTCTCAAATAGGAACAATTTTCTGAATGTGTGCACTCACAGGTACCTGAATCTTCTACAATAAGATCATCTCAACGATCATTCAATGGGCTGAAAGACACAAATTTAAGGAATTCATCTACCACAATACTTTGATAAACATAGTTAATAACAAAATACATATAGTTGTGGTTCATGAATAATTTGAACTTCTAACAATTGTTTTACAAAGCAAGGATAGGAACATTTATCAAGTAATATTGTTTATTAAGTAACAAATAGTATCTCTAATCAACATACCTATTTGAATGAAACCTATGATTTCCAAACCACAAGTTGTATTCTCTAATCCAGTAATGCCTCATTAACAAAAGTAATATTTCCTAGATACATCTAATTGCTTTTTAATAGAATATGCAACACAATTTTTATTGAATTAACAAACAATTGAAAACCCAAGTTTAATTAAAATATCTACCTCCAAAATCACAAGAAAATGATGGTAAACATCAATTAGTAATGGCTGCAAGGTATAAATAATTGAAAGGATTTTGTCTCTTAACAAGTCTTGAAATTAAAAATATAAAATGATGCCCATAATATATAGTGAAATTAAGTACATAATCAAAACTATCAACATTAGGATTAGTTTGCACAAGCACAAGAAAAGCCTCTCAAGCAAGAAACAATAACATGCAAAAAAGAATGCATGTTATAGCCCAATTGGTGCACTCACATGATCTACATCCAAAGGTGTTGGATTCAAAGCCCAACACTAGCACCTCCTACTAATCTAGAGGTATTATTCCAAGCAAATAAAGCATTCATTATGCAATTGAAGTACTAGCACCATGTGCTAAACTAGTGGCATTGTTTCAAACAAATAATGCATTGGTAATGCAACATTCACAGATCATACAATCAAATCTCTCTCAAAAGATGGTGCACTCACATGATCTACATCCAAAGGTGTTGGATTCAAAGCCCAACACTAGCACCTCCTACTAATCTAGAGGTATTATTCCAAGCAAATAAAGCATTCATTATGCAATTGAAGTACTAGCACCATGTGCTAAACTAGTGGCATTGTTTCAAACAAATAATGCATTGGTAATGCAACATTCACAGATCATACAATCAAATCTCTCTCAAAAGATAAACCTAACAATTCTGAGATGCCTTTTCAATTTCCTCCTTATAACCAATCCTTTAAAACCTAACAATTTTGAGATGCCTTTTTAGTTTTCAATTCATAATAATGGCTTCTTGTAAACAAAAAAGACAAAAAAAAACTAAAAGGTGTTGTTCCCACACCCTCAAATTTAGCTTCACTCTTTTAATTAATTTATCTTGATTTCCTTGATTATCCCTTTCTTAATTACTATTTTTATAATGAATTTCTTAATTATCTTAGAACCCAAAACTGGGGAACACACTTGAGCATTATGGTCCTCCAATCATTACATCAATTACAAAAAGAAGAAGGGATCAGGGAGAATCATTATAGAAAAATCAAACTTGACCCTTATACAACACAGGTGCAATTATTACAACATTAGAGAAAATTCCCAGTAATGAGATTTTTCAATCTTCAACCATTATGTTGTACCAATTACATCATCCTCCTACCTCCAACACTTGTACCATCTTCATCTACATGCAACGTCATGTAGGAACAATTAGCGCTCTTCAAGTAGCTAGATCTACCTTGTTGTCCCTTACAAGGCAAGACTAGAATGGGCCTTTATAGCTGCATCAAACTATTAGATCATACCACTAAATTAACCAATAAAGAACAAACTTACTACATAAGACTTCAAGGTATTTATTCTAATGTTAAGTTGACTACAGGTTAACTACCCACCCATGAAATCTCAACTCTTGTTTACTAGATATCCAAAGGTTACTACCATCGCTCTTATTGTAATAGATAATAGCAAATGGCCTACTTTACTTGTAACCTCCTCATCATTAAAACATCCTTGATGAGTGGCAAGGTACCCCTATGCCCAACCATACGAATCACAAAGCGTTCACACGCGATCTGGTCAAATTCTGTGGACTTTGTTGTTTCTAGTGCACTAGCCCTTTAGGAAGTGAATCTAATCTTAAGGTTAATCGTTGTCTTCCCAATTACACTTGTGACATTCAATAGTATGGTTAAGTGTAACTGAGGCATCCAATTTTTATCATTTTATGTTTTATAAGTTGGTGCTTAAATGTAGATAAAAGTAATTAATCTAAATTAACTAATTTACTAACATTTAATTAATCCTAACATAAGTATCTATTCCCACTTTCCGTATATGTCCTGAACCTATGTATTTGTTGTTGGGCAACCAAACGCTACGCTACTGGACATACCAAGTGATAATGCTGCTGGGATTACCAAGTGAATACATGTTACACTTGAAGCGGTCATACTTATGTATTTAATCTATCTAGTTTAATTACCTCTTTAACTCAATTGCTACAAAATATTTGGGAAATAATTGAGAACAATCAACAAATAATTAAAAACATTGAATGCATAAATAAAATAGCTAATCTATCCAAAGTGTTGCAAGGTTTATTAGAAAGCTAGTCTTTATTGCCGCACACACTATCATGCTAAGGTACAACAATGCTCAAATAAAGATCTGTAAACTCAATGACTCCTACTGCGAGCACTCGAGGTAAAAAATTCTAAGTTTCAAATGGAAAAAATGCAAGAGCTTCACTACTACTAAAATCTAGATTGCCATAAATGTGGTTGGTAGTCACATATTTATAGGCAATAGACAAACACTACATCGATGGGGCCTCATTGACATAGGGTGAGATGTGTCAATGGGGCCTCGTTGATGCAGCCAACCAATGACGACTCATCATATTCCCACAACTGAATGAAAATGCATCCTCGAGTTCTTATACAAAATTAGGAAGGTATGGGATTATTGATTGACTTTTTCTGCAACAAAACAAACTGACTGACTTTGACAAAAATGGAGTGCTTGGGTGTACGGATCAACACATTATAAAAATGATGGTGTTTAGGACACAAAATTGAACACCATGATACAACTCTTTAAAAATTGGATAACACGTTCCTTGATGGTGTGAAGCTTGTTGGAGAGGATCAAATAGTCCTAGGCAGTGGTGGTCCCTAAGGCTCTGAGGGACCTTCACCGAATTCACGCACTGGCGATCGTTGAGGTGGCTACAGATGTCTTGCTGCTGCTACAACTTCAGGCAAGAGGTAGAAAGCATCTAGTAGTGCTTTCATTTTCTCTTTCTTACTCCTAGGATCATGCACCATCCACATAGCTTCCCCAATTAAGCACATCCCAGGGACACGAGATCGCTAGAAACAACTCCTTAACATTGATGAACTAGGTAGCAAGCTGTTTGCATTAAATGTCAAACACTCTCACTATGTTCTTTAGCTCCTGGTAGTCATTCATTCATCTGGCTAAGTCCTCAACAATAAATGATTGACCTGTGAATTTTCCTTTAAGGACTTTGAGTTCAGCATTAGCAGTCTCAAACTTTTGCTTGGTGCCCTTGTGGTGTTTGAACTTAACCTTGTATAACAGATACGAGCTAGCCACTTTTTTCTCCAATTTTGACTGCAACCATCTAGCTATCAGCATTACTAGGCTTGTGTAACGAAGATTGGCCAACTCCATACACTTTTTCATTTCTTCAATTTGCAACTCCTTCAAGTGGATCTCCACTTTTTTGTAGGCATCAATCCCATCAAGGATGGGTTGCCACATCTCTCTTCCTTGTTGGAGTTGCTAGAGGGCTTCATTCACTTTAGCCTTTGCCATCCAAATTTCTTTTTCATTAATTTCCTTTTGCAAACCAACCTAGCCCCTATAATGATTTTTCACTTTCTCAAATTTGAGAGCTTTGTTCTTCTAGGTGGCAATCTCGATGGTAAACTTTTGTCCCAAGGTGCGTACCTCCTCCATTGATAGATTTTGGTTCTCTGAGACCAATTTCCTTAGTTCAGTGTTGACCCTGGCAAGCTGCTCTTGCTGTTGATGAATGAATTTTTGCATTTGATCTCTTTGAGCATCAACATTTTGCAAGCGATGATTTTACGCGATTAATGCTTCATTTTCTAGGCACATCTGATTCAAGTCCTTTTGAATTGAGTGCATTTTAGGTTCTACCATGGATTGTTTGAAGATGGTCATTACTGCTTCCTCCTTAGCCTTTTAAAATTTTTCTTGAAGCTATTTGATAGCTTCATCTCTTGTCACTACTAGGCTAAGGATTGCTTGTTTTGCAAGTTAGGCACCAAGTTCAACAACCTCCGTGGCCAAGCATTGATTTTTCTCTTGGGCCATTTCTAACTGTCCTTCCAAGATGATGCATTTGTCCTTTGTATTTAGTAGCTTCGACTAGGTTGCAGTAATGTTCTCCAGGAAATCAAAGATGTCTGGAGTTGGTTGCCTGATTCCTACCAGTCATTCCAGCAATTGTTTCTATTGGGCTACGTTCGATTTTCCACTGATCATGCCTACGAATGTCTACACATCTTGAAGTGTAGATATGTCTAGTACAAATGTTTCAGGTGCATTCAATGCTTCAATTGCATGATTAGCTATCACTTCTAGTGTTGTCTCCTATCCTTAGTGTTGCATCACCAAGACAGTTGCCTCTTCACCTTCCTCCAATAGCATTGAGAAAGTGGTGGCATTCCTAGAGATTTTAGATACTGTCACCTCTCGAGCATTGGGATCTAACCTTGAAGGTAGCTACATTTTTTAGGTACAGAAAATGGAACCATCTTTGTCCATCTGGCTAACTGTTCAGGCCACCTCATTAAGGTGACTCATTGTTGGTCAATACATAGATGGATCCATCCCACTCATTCTTTCTTGTTGCTCTTGTTCACTCAAGAGATATTCTTGAATTTGTCACAGACACTCAAGGACTTCGCAGGCCTTTGGTATTGACTCCTAAGTGGGCGATGGTGGTGGTCGCAGCTCCTCTTCTTAACTGGTTGTTAACATCTTATCTTTCATGATTTTCGTCCATGAGGCCAAGGGAGCATGCTTGAGGGTGTCATTTGAGTAGCGAACAATACTTGTTCTCTTGAAAAGTTTTTGATAAGGCACAAAAAGGGTAGGATCTTCCTTCCACATTCATTCTCCTTAAAACACTTTTCAATCTCCAATTAAATTAGCTATGGAACGTTAACACAAAATTTTCCACTTAGAGCGATGCATGCTCAAGCGGAGAGGGCAATCACCTTGCTTGGCCTCATCGTTGGATTGAGGTGATAGGTTGTAATCTTAAAATAAATTTGCTCCACTAGTGTGTGTGCGCCAAACTCCTTACGATCCACCCCATAGCATCATTGATTCCATTCCCATTTTACCTTAGGATCACCTTTTGCTGATATTTTTGCCAACTATGTTCTAATGTTTGGTAACCCTAGTGCCTGTGTAATAGCTTCCATTGAATAGGACACTTCAATGTCCTTAATTTTTACAATCGAACCTGTCCTTCGACTATTCCAAAAGAGATAGGTCTCTCCCATGTATCATTCCCCACTGGTCGTGATGATTGGCCACATGGGAGAGGCTTGCAATTGTATCTTGACATGCTCTGAAGCTTTTTCCAAAAATGGCTCGAAGTTTATCTCTTGAAGAACTAATCTTTGGATTTCTCAGGACTTAATGATGTCTAGGTAGGCTTGAGTTAGAGTGACCTCAAGCCTTGGCATAGGTCCAAGGGTTTCTCCTTATTGGGGTTATTCAATAGGCACTTCTTCCTTTGGAATCTATTGAATAGATTTCACTTCGAATTCCTCTCGAAGAGGTCCCATTGCATAGGTCACCTTTTGTTGTTCTTGGCCCTGCTCCTATTGGCCCCTTCTAGCTCTAGGTCGTTTCTCCCATGGTTGTAAGGGTTTCCCTTCCTATGGACACTTTTGTTTGGGTGCCATCTATAATCACAATAACACCATGGATTAACAATCATCATGTAACCTTAAAACAATTGGGATACCTTAACATTTGAGGGTAGTTACACTTGGCTGAGTTGTGATTATGGCTAATTTAATGAATTTTATTATTATTTATTTTATGTGTTAGTATTATGAATAATTCATCCTGGAGTTTATTGAAAGGGTTAACTTAGAAAAAGTTGATGTTTATATATGCTTAAGGTTGTTAACCCTTTGGGGAAGTTACGAAATTTCCAAAAAATTCCATCAATTTTTCATTGGAAACCTTAAGGTCTGTGGCCCCCATGATAAAGATCTTACCTTCGGTAAGTGTAGGATTGAAAAAAGAAGTGCTTTGGACAAACGGTTTGAAAGTTATGGGCTCTAAAAAATTACAGAAATTTCCCATGTGTTATGAGCAAATTGCAAAAACTTCCAAAGTCTCTGGCAATATATATAGTATTTTTGCACTACATCGATGAGGCCTCATCAATGGGGCCTTGTTGATGTGGTCAATTGCATCGACGAGGCCTCGTCAACATAGTTGTTGACCATCGTTGAATTCCATTGACTTTTGTCAAACTTTCAAAATACAAGGAATTTTTTTATGAAATTGGGATCAAATGAAAGCTTAGAAGACCAAGAATAGTATGAAATCATGGGAAGAGGACGTTGAAGTTCATAAATTTGAAAAAATGGAGAAATTTTGATTTAATGGATGGATGTAATAAAAGATTAAGGAGTACTAAGAGGTTTACATAATGGAAAATACAAAATATAAGATTGTAGCAATGTCAAAGGTAAGGAACCTTAACTAATCAAGCCAAAAGCTATGTAAGTGGGTCCTCCCCATAGCACGCTCATGTCCTTTTTACCCTTGCATAACCTCAACTAAGGGGTTTGTGGATCCCATAGTTCATTTAATGATCATGACAAGTTAAGGACCAACCCAAAAGAATCCACTCAAGAATCCCAACACATCAGACTAAGACATAGAGCATAACATAGAACTCGGTAGTGAAGTGAATTATGGTAGCATGGATGAATGATAGAGAAGGTGGAATGGAGTTCCAAATTGAGTTCATAAGAAGTCCCTTGTGAAATTTGTGGTTAAAATGATCCAATAAGTTCCATCCTTAGTCCAAACCAAAACTATCTGCTTTCAATGACTTTACATCGCCACTCTAAGACTAATCCACCCACTCAAGACAAAAGAGTGCTTCCACAAAATAACCACTATTCCACAAAGAGGAGAGAGAGAAATAGGAAGTGAGAGAGAGAGAGAGGGCCTTAGTTAGATGGAACCTTCAGGCATAGGTGCATGTCTTTCAAGTTCCATAACTAGTGCTTGTAGCCCTTTAATTTGTCCAAGGGGTGTGCTTTGAATTTCCATAGTTTTTTTTTTTTTTTTTTTGAAATGGGAACCACACCATGTGAGGACTTATTTGGGTTGAAGGGGTGTGCCTTGAATTCCTTCTTTTTTTTTCTAAATGATGGAAACCACACCATGCAACAACATTATTTGTCTTCGTATCATTAGGTGGTATGGAACAATAAGAAATTTGAGAAAAACACTCAAGCACTCAAGCAAGAAGAAGAGCAAAAAGAGTATTAAGTTCCCCTTGAAGTCACACCCTTTACAAACCTTTGGATCCTTCCTAATTCTAGAACTCTCCCAAGTCACCGATTGATTAAAAGTTTCTTTAATGAAGAAGGAACTTCAAATTCCCAAAACAAGAAAAACCATAGAGTTGATTGGATAGGCAAATGATGTGGACTCACTACCTATTCCATCAAAAATAAACCATGTCAAAGTCATCAAACATCAGAATTCAAAAATAGAAACCCGACATCGACAATCACACATTAAGCACAAACCATCATTAGTAAACAGCAATAATAGCATTGTGTCCTATGACAATAAAGTAGATTTATTAGAAAAAATGAGAAAATACCACACTTAAACAAAAGAAAAAAAATAAAGTAAAATATATAAGAAAGTATAAAATAATCAAGAAATTTAAAAGGTACTTAAAATGGTATAAAAGTAGAAAATTTTGAAAATAAAAAATTTGTAAAATCAAAAATGTGAAAAATAAAAAGGTAGAAAAACTAAGAGGCCATGGTAATGGTTAGCACGAATGGCCATCTCCCCTACAACTAAGTTGGAGGGAGGAGATTCAAAAAATAGAACTTGGTTGTCCATCTGTTGAGGCGATAGTTACACTGGCTAGTCTTGGTTCTAGGAAAGGTTTGACTTTTTGGATATTGACCAACT
>MNCI01030945.1:578276-620010 GCA_015680685.1 Gnetum montanum | reverse complement strand
GCTAATGCAGGTAATAAATAACATGTAAGAAATAACAGGTAATAAAATCTTATTCCATGTACTGCAAGGTTTATCCACAAAGCTCGTCTTTATTGCCATACACAACTTACATTCAAGTACAAAGCTGCTCGAATAAAGATTCGTTCACTTGGGGACTCCTGCTGCGGGCACATGGAAAATATTCTATCTCTGGAGTGATCAAACTGCCATAGTTTCCCTACTTTAAGCCTAGGATGAGGAATAAGGGGAGTGCCACCTCTTATTTATAGATTTGGCGGCAGACCACAATATCGCGTACATGACATCGTAGGGGACGACGCGATATCGCAGCTCATGCGAATCGTGTCTCATCACCATGCATCTCCCTACATAGTGGCCTCCGCAAGGCCCTTCATGAGTATCCTGGAGAACATGCAGTTGATCTTGGTCAGGGACACACCAATGGATTAGGTCGTCGGCACACACCTTGTAAAGGTGTCCATTAATTTCCTGAAGTATTTGACCCGATGAAGAAATTGTTATTTTTTCCTAAAATCCAAGTCCTATAGCATCTCTTTATTAAGAAGATATGTGAGAATGTCATTATACCATATTGCTTTTTCAGGCGTTTCAAGAATTCATCTGGAAACTGATTAGAGAGCGAGCTCTCCTCCTCTTTGTTATCCCATCTTAAGTGAAAGAGGTGGTCAATGACCACATTCTTGGTCTCTTTTCGATCTACCATAGTTAGATCAAATTCCTACAAGATCACAAGCCACCATATAATACAAAGGCTCACCATTGGCTTATTCATGAGGAAGTGAATTGCACTGTGATCTGTATGTACAAATACCTTATAACCTAGCACATAATGTCTAAAATTTTCTAGCGTGTACACCACTGCCATTAATTCTTTCTCTATGGTGGTGTAATTCAACTGTGCTCCCATAATTCTTCTACTCACATAGTGGATATAATATGAACTTTTCTTATCATCCAACTGCATGAGCACTACTCCCAAACCATAGTTAGATGTTTCTATCATGATATGGAACAGTTTGGACCAATCTAGTGCTCGTAGGATTGGTATTTCTATAAGTTTCTCCTTTAATTATTGGAATGCATGTTCACATTCCTTGGTCCAAATGAAAGGTGCATCTTTCTTTGTAAGTTCTACCAACGGCTTTACAATCTTAGAGAAATTCTTAATAAATTGTCGGTAGTAACCAATGTGTCCAAAGAACAATCGAGCATCTTTAACGATCTCTAGTTGGCATGTTATTCCTTGGATGACCCATATCTTTTCTAGGTCTACCTCAATTCCTTTTTGCAAAATTCGGTGCCCTAGCACAATGCCTTCTTGGATCATGAGATGGCTCTTTTGCTAGTTGATTCATAGGTTTATCTCTACACATCTCTTCAGTACTTACTCAAGTTAGTCCAAGGCTTGCTCAAATTAGCTTCATAGGTGTAGAATTCATCCATGAAAACTTCAACACCACTACCAATTTGTTGTTGAAAGATACTCAGAACCAAGCATTGAAATGTTGCAAGGGCATTGCATAGGCCAAATGGCATCTTACAGTATGCAAAAGTCCCTCAAGAACTCATGAATGTTGTTTTGGCCTAGTCCTCTAACATGATTTAGATTTGGTTATAGCCACTATAACCATCCAAGAAACTATAATAACACTGCCTAGATATGGTATCTAACACTTAATCTACAAATGGCAAAGGAAAATGATCTTTAAATGTTGCCATATTTAACAGCCTAAAGTCAATGCAAACCTATCATTTGCCATCCTTATTTGGTACTACTATGATTGGGCTAACCCACTCACTATCCATGATTGGATAGATGAACCCCACCTTAAGCAGTTGTTCTATCTCCTCCTTGACAATTTGTTTTATTTAGGGTTCAACCACCTCTATGGCTACCTTCTAGGTTTTATGGCCAAGTCAGTGTAGATGTGATGCTGGCATCTCCTTGGATTGATTCCTGTTAACTTTGGATATGACCAAGCAAAGGCTGTTGATCATTTATTCACCACTTTCAACAACTTTTTTTTTTGTTCAGGAGCAAGTTTGGCATTAATGATGACTAGTTTACCATTCTTTTAAAATGCATACTCCATACCGGTTAGTAAAGTTTTTAGTTCTAAGGGCTCCTATTTGAAGTGATTAGGGATCTCCAACTCTCCCCAATAGGTATCATCATCTTCATTAGAGAGTTGGAAATGAACTTGTTTAATTTTATCCATGCCTTCAACATATGCACATGTTAAGCTCTCAATTGGCTCCATGCATATTGTGCTACTATCTGAATTAGCTATCAACCACTGGGTGCCCTCCTACTTTGTGGCTGCTATGTATAGACACTACTGAATGTTAATTTCTTATGCATACTAATTACATGCCTTAATGTATGTGCTTTTGATTGATCAAATTTTTTCACACAATTGCACCCATTATCACTGTACACGATGCATTGAATACGCTTCTTCTCAATCTTTCCTAACTCATTCTCCTTGGATATTTCTAAAGATACATCCCTTATACCCATTTGCACATCGACCATGCTTAACCAAACCCTTCCCATAATGATGGGGAAGTCACTTTTACAATTTTCCATCTTGATTACCAGAAAATTAGCAGGATAGGACCAACCATAGACTATGGTCACAATGTCCTCTACTAATCCCAAGGGAAAAGTAATCGACTAATCTACTAATTCTAAATGGATGTTGCTCTTCTTAAGAGGTGGTAGGTTCCATGCCTTGTACATATTATGGGAGATGAGGTTAACTCTAAAACCAAAGTTAAGAAGAGCTTTGCGTGACTCTTGTCCAGTAATCTGTAGATATATGAGTGGACTTCTTGGGTCAAATTTTTTTGTAGGAAGGTTGCCAACCTTAATCTAGTCAAAAATAGCATGGGTTAACATTACAGTGCAAATCCTAGGCGACACTTGGTTTGAAGGGCACTCAAAGGCATTTGATGCAGAGGATGAGGGTGATGGAGACATAGGATGATCAGCCAAAGTAGGTTGTGAGGGCTAGAGAGGTCATTTCCTTGATCGATTATCTAAACCACTTGGTTGAAAAACTGGTTGTGAGTGTGTAGCCCTTGTAGCATTTCATTGTTGTGGTTGTGGAGGAATTTCACGTTGCATGGATGGAGCAGGAGGTAACTAATTTGAAAGTGGAGGTGTAGGTGTAGAGGAATGTGGAGGATGATAAGGATACGAATATGGGTTTTGCCCTCGAGTAGATGATGAATGTGTTTGGTGGTACTCTGGAGGGTAATAGTGATGTTGGAATGATGCATGACTTGCAGAACTTGTAGGGGTGACAGGTTGTTAAACATAGTACCCATATGAATCTAGTTGCCTATAAGGGTACTGTTGCCTTGGCAGTGGCATTCCCCACAATTGTGGTTGATACCATTGTTGGTTTTGTTCATACGATTATGGAGGAGCTCCACTTGGGTAGTAAGCTTGTTGTTGTTAGTGGAACTATCTTAGATTACCTTGAGGGTAAGGCAATCGTCTTGGAGCTTGCCTATGTGCTAGGTGAGGATTCAATGCATATGCTCCAAACTCTTGTAAGTGTGACACCATAGGGAAACATCTCTTTGGATGTTCATAGTGACAGATGTCACATTCAGTTTCATCATCAAAGTCAAACTCCACAGCTTCCTCTACTATAGCAGCTTTGCCCTTACCTCTTTGGTAGGCACGTTCAGCTTCTTTTTGCCTCTTGCGATTATGATCACTATTTTTCTCCTTGGATTCTTTGACAATCTTAAAAGCAATTTGAAACTTTTTATCCAAAGAGTCCCAAATTTGTCAACCTTGGTCGAAATATCATAAACAGATTTTTGAATGGGTAAGGTCTTTCTATTCACCACTTCATCAAGTAGTGATTCCCCCTTATCACAAAATCAGACCTCTCATTTTCTAATGGAAGGATCCCTATTATATGCTTCAACACTTCCCCTCTTTCGTGGCTCACCTTCTTCTTTTTCTACTTGCTCAATTAACCTTTAAATCTGATGAGCTCTCATTTTAGATAATCTTCCTTGGGCATACACCCCAAGGGTTCTTCTTGTTTTTACTCTGAGCCCATCTATGATGTGGCAAAGTTTTTTCCTCTAAGAGTAACCATGGCTAGGGCATTGGTGTAGGAGTGAATAGTATCAGCCCATGGTAGCATCCAACGGTTCATGTGCTCCTTATTTCCAACCTTGGATTTGCCTTCTCAGATTAGACACTTTAGAGTACATTTGGTATTTATCATTGAATTGTTCTAACATGGTACTCCATTTGTAGATAGATTCTAGCTCTAACGATCGATACCAACTTTTAGCATCCTTAATGAGTGTCTATGGAAAAAGCTTGAGTTTCTACCATTCATTCTCTATATTCTATAAGGCACAAGCATCTTGAAAAGCTTGTACATGTGTCTACGGATCAGAANATATTCTATAAGGCACAAGCATCTTGAAAAGCTTGTACATGTGTCTGCGGATCAGAATTATATCCCCCCTCAAATGTTGGAATATTGTTCATATCTAGGCACTTGATCCAACTATCCTTCATATGCCTAGTTGGGATTTTTATTGCCTCCGCAATGTTGAGCATACTTCAAGTCGCCAATAAAGGTTCATCATCATCGCTGCATTGATGACGTCAATGATGGTTTCGAAC
Source organism: Gnetum montanum (assembly GCA_015680685.1). Taxonomy (NCBI): domain Eukaryota; kingdom Viridiplantae; phylum Streptophyta; class Gnetopsida; order Gnetales; family Gnetaceae; genus Gnetum; species Gnetum montanum. Next base: position 615,323 of record MNCI01030945.1, on the reverse strand, counting down.
ACCCCTTCAATTTTGATGGCCTTCACGGTCATGGTTATTTCGTCGATCACCTTCATCATGGTTGTTTCAATGATGACTTCCATGAGAATCGTCAGATGAAGAGGAATGTTTGAAATCAGATGAAGAGGAAGGTGCATTACCACCACCACCATGATGTCTACCACCACTCTTACATTTATTATGATCACCATCCTTAGATCCCTTGTTACTGTGATGTTTACTCAAGTCCCTACCTTGGCTATCACTCTTTCCTAACCCCGATTTATATATAGTCGATCACAGGGTTAGGTTCACACCCTCACCACCAATAGCAAGGGGTGGAGAATCTTCATGTTGAGAATCTTCTAAGGGAGGATCCTCATTGTCCTCTTGATCTAGTAGGAACAAGGGGTTAGTGTAATGTTTCCCCTTTGTAACTTCATGGAGTTTCTCCTAACATTTATCTTTCTTACATTGTGTTTTAGTGGGATAGTAGTTCCGAATGTCATATCCATCCACAACGTATTCTTTATGAAGATCTACTATGCCCAAATTTTTAAGGGTTTTAAATAGTATTCCGGGCATAGATCTATCAAGGGGTAAGACAACATTGCCCTCTATATCACGTCATCGCATTTGTTCATTTTGATGTAGGATGAAGGTGAAATTCGGCACAAACTCATTTGGATGAGTGTATACCACCTTACATTCTTGTGGAACCGGTGATTTAGTATCTTCAGGCTTACAAGAAGAAGAAGACATTTTGTAAAAAAAAGAAAAATTGTCAGTGTGCTTTTATAATTTGTATGTATAGTGGGAATGATATTGACCTTTAAGTTCGTACAATGATATTAATGATATATCCTTAGACCTAAATAGTGCATGTTCCATAAACAAAAGTCCTCAGCAACAACGCCAATGATGAGCAACGAGGTAGCCCTATGCCTAACCATACAAATCACAAAGCATTCACACACGATCCAATCGAATTCCGTAGACTTTGTCGTTTCCAGTGCACTAGCCCTATAGGAAGTGAATCTAACCTTAAGATTAATTGTTGTCTTCCCAATTACACTTGTGACATTCATTAGTATGGTTAAGTTTAACTAAGGCATCCGATTTTTATCATTTTGTGTTTTATAAGTTGGTGCTTAAATGTAGATAAAAGTAATTTGGTCAACTAATCTAAATTTACTAATTTACTAACATTTAATTAATCCTAACATAAGTATTCGTTTCCACTTTCCATACACGTCCTAAACCCATGTATCCATTGCTAGGCAACTAAACACTACACTACTAGGCATACCAAGCCATAATGCTGCTGGGATTACCAAGTGAATACATGTTATGCTCAAAGCGGTCGTACTTATGTATTTAATCTATCTAGCTTAATTACCTCTTTAACTCAATTGCTAGAAAATATTTGCAAAATAATTGAGAACAATTAACAAATAATTAAAAACATTAAATGCATAAATAAAATAGTTAATCTATCCAAAGTGCTGCAAGGTTTATTAGAAAGCTCGTCTTTATTGCCACACACACTGTCGTGCTTAGGTACAACAATGCTTGAATAAAGATCCGTACACTCAATGAATCTTGCTATGGGCACTCAAGGGAAAAATTCTAACTTTCAAATGAAAAAAATGCAAGAGCTTCACTGCTACTGAAATCTAGATTGCCATAAATGCGACTAGTAGGCAGGTATTTATAGGCGATAGATAGACACTGCGTCGATAGGGCCTCATCGACGCAAGGCGAGATGCATCAATGAGGCCTCGTCGACGCAACCAACCAACGACAACTCATCAATCCTGAAACATCTTTATTATCAGTTAGTCCCCAATAGTAATATCTAGTGATTATACTATCAAGAAACCTCAATAGGCTTATAGCAGTCCTATGGCTTGAGTAGAAAGTTCCTAAAGCCCAAATTGAATGATAGGGATTACCACAATCACCTCTATTGCTCCTTTTCAACTAGATAATGTGCTAACTACAATCCTAAGTCTATTTCCTCTTTCCTCCTAGACAAAATAAGTTTGAGTCTTATCTAGAAGTATCCCAATGTAATTAGGTTTGAGGCTCCTTGAAGGATTGAAAGCTCCTTAGAAATCATAAGGATTGCTTGCACATGCAAACTTCCAAGACACCTAACTCAACCTTACCTATGTCCCATACCAAGTTGAGGCTAACTGCTACTAATCTAGTACTTAGCCTCATCCATGTCCCATGCCACATTATTGAGGTGACACCAATTGCATTTTCTGTAACTTCTACTATATCTAAATCAACCACTATACTCCAAAATCTAATAGCTAAGGTAACTCTAGCAATCATAGGACTCAAAAAAAATATTAAGAAGAAACATTAGCATTAAAGCTAAGAAGGAATTTAAAATAAAGAATAGATCTACTACCTTACTGAACTAACAAGATATTCTCTAGTGATAAACAAGCCTCTTAAGATCCCAAGCACCAAGCACCAACAAGCTTAAGATACAAGAAGACACGAATGGAAAATAATGGTTGAGAGAGGAACTTAAGGTAAATATAAACATAATCTTTAGTAGGGCCCACATTTAGTCATCTTGTCCTTATCAAAGACAACAAAGTTAGCATCATAAGATAATAATCAAGGTGCAAAGAAATACAACAATATAAGATCTCATATTAACCATAAATACAAGGGGTGAGACTTGTTAAATAGAAATCATGTTAGTAGAATCTCAAGCTAAATAAACCAATAATTAAGTTTCGTGCATGATTAAACTATTAATGAAGTCTTATGCTAATAAAGATAATGATCGTGTAATTAAAATGTAAAGTACTTGCAGAAGTTAAAGTGCAAAGCCTCATGTTAAACATCACAAGAAGTGAGAGCCATCAAAGTATGATTATACCAATTATTAAGTCTCACGTAAAAAAGCCAAAATAATAATAAAATGACAAGATACCATGTATTATAGATAAATAAAAAATGCAAGACACTTTATTAAGCCAAGTTCAAATGACAAAACCAATGTAAGGGTAAAAGATAAAAATGCTAATCATTCTAAAAATTCTAGAGGTGTTATAGTACTTGAAGTATGAATTATTGAATGACATTATCTTAATCTTGATCTAACAAAGAAAAAATATTAGCTTAAAAATCTCTACGATAAACTACATTGCATTGAAATTTCCAAATAACATATAGAAACAAGGGGATGAAAGCAACACAAGTATAAAACAAAAATCCTTGAAGTTAAGTATCACCAAATGAACTTTCTACATTGCATTGAAATTTCCAAATAACATATAGGAACAAGGGGACAAAAGCAACTCCATGTATGAAACAAAAATCCTTGAAGTTAAGTATCACCAAATGAAACTTTCTTCACCCTAGCATAAAGCCATTTAAAGACCAAGAACTTCAAGTAAAGGGACCAATAAAAAAAATAGTAGTTGGAGCATATGTTTTGAAAAGAAAATGGCAAATCTGTAATCTATTTTTGCATGAGATTTATAGTCAATTTTTATATAAGCTATTCAAACTATTAATATTAATTTAAATGAAATTATATAAAAAAGTGTTAAGTTACATAATTATTGGAGAGACCTGCTTTAGGTGTGTACATATTTAATAAAACTTCTTTTAGTTTCAATCAAGTGAAAGAGGTTTGTAAATTGGAGTGTAACATACCAATGTTCAATGCAATGTATACAAACTTGTTAAACTCGAAGCTATTGCTTAGACCTTATCGTCTAAAACCAGCTCAACTCTACCGTAATCGCTATTCCAGGGTCTTCACCTTCTTTAGCATTCTAAAATGTTATATCAGACCGTCCCATAGTGGCTTTTCTCGATACCGAAAGCGATCCTGCATAAGATCATTAAACTTTCTGTAATATATTTTATGCATCAGAACCAATAACAATGAATTGCTCAACGCACCCATGGTTTGATTAGTAGGCGTGGCGGAATCTTCGCCATGCGACTACTAATATACAGATCCACCCATCATCGGAACGCGAAGTGATTACACTAAGTGCCCCACAATGGCAAGTACGAACAAACCATAAAGGATTTTAAAACTTCTCTACACTGACACAGCTTGCAAAAGAGTACAAAGAAGATAATTATGGGTTGGGACAAACAAGTCTGCACCTAAATCTGGGCTTGAACTCAAGGAACGGTAGCTGATAAAGCTGTTCATGTTACAAACCTGCGTGTTAGATATCATACTATGGAATGTATGCAGTGGATCCTGGCAGGAGTTTTTGTTGCTCTTTCGACGCTTGTTTGGATCTACTTTTGCTATGCAACTCATGCACCTGCTGAACCACCAGGGAGCTGTGGCTGGCTTCTTATCGGAGAAACGCTGGCATTTATGAAAGCAAACAGAAGCATTCACGGAATCTATGACTTTGTAAACCGAAGGCATCAAAGGTTCAGCCCTTTCCCTCAGATTTCTCTTATGAAATACTAAACCAAAAATTATTTCTAGTCTCTGCATCTAAGGATTTCACAAACCAACCTAAACAATTTCGTTGCCATTACGGTATTTGACATTTTGATGCTATTGGCAAGAACAGAGAAAAGAGAACATATGAACATGAACGCTGAATAAGTGGGATAAGGCTAATGGTAGTGATGGAGAGGATGCTAAATTTTTACGAGTATTGTAACACAACAATTTAAGCCTCTTCCTAGCAATATAAAGCATTTTCTTCTGTTTTCAAACCTAAATTGTTTATTGGGAACCAGCAACATTTCATGCAGGAGCAATCCAATGACATTTCATGCTTCATGCTCTTTGTATTTCAGTCCCAAACCCAAGCCGACGTCCTGATTAAACAACATTTTTCTGTTGTAGAATTCTGAAATCAAATATTAATCAGGCATTAGAAAATCATAGTTAAATCCTTTACTTACCTTAATGGACTGTTCAGTCCATACAGGATACAAGTACCATGACGATATATATTCACAGGCTTACTAAATTGTAGTATAAAACATAACCTCATGGACTTGAAATTATCAAGATTGAACAATCTAATGCTGATCACTATTTAATGAAATTCTATGTTTCCAGGTATGGAGAGGTATTTAAAACCAAAATTTTTGGGAGAACCCATGTATTCATGCCTGGGATAGATGTAGCCAAGCAAGTTCTGCGAGGCGAATTTATAGAATTTGAAAAGAACTATATCACATCAATGAAGGCAGCAGTGGGAAGCCAAAGCTTGCTTTGTGTGGATCAGCAAACTCATGCAAAGCTGAGGCATCTCCTGGGAAATCTGTTTGCACCTGAATCACTGGTTGCCACTCTGCAATACATGGATAGGCTTTTAGTTCTCAGTCAAGGCCACTGGAAGCAGGGCTGCAAAATTAGGGTTCTTGATTATGCCATGGATGTATGCAACATAGATCAATTTGAAGTCTCATGTGTTCATGCAATTGCAATTTCATGTTTTTTTGCCTCTGCTGAAGCTAATTCCAAGTCCTTCAGTCCTTCTCTATGCTTTGATTTTCTGATTCGGCTGATTCTGAATTATTTTTTCATGGGTAAATTTCACTAAGATGAAGCTAATCTTCGAAAACTTTTCAACCTGGCAGATCACTTTCAAGACTCTTTGCCATATGCTCTTCAGCTTGGAGGAACGACAAATGCTTAGTGAACTCAGATTTAACGTTGATCTTGTCTCCGATGCAATGCTTTGCATTCCACTCAGAATCCCTAGAACCCGCTATTACAGGGGAATGAGGGTTTTAAAATATTCCCAAAACTTTTTGTGCTTTTTTCCTATCATCCTGGAAACTTTTTTGAGGATTTTCTGTGTAATTTGGAGTGACGGCGATGATCTTGCAGGCAAGAGAAGAGGTGATGAGGATTTTCGATTATTTAATAAAAAGAAGAACACAGACAGAGCAGAGGCAAGATTTTTTGCAATCCATGATCACTGCGACGGAAAACAACCTGATTTCTGAAACCCAGATGAAAGATAATATGCTGACACTGATTATAGCAGGGCAGACCACGGCAGCATCAGCAATGATGTGGGCAGTGAAATATCTGGACGAAAACCCTGAAGTTCGACGCCAATTCCAGGTAAGTTTTGCACATAATCTCAGTTCATCTTCTTCAAAGAATACTCTGAAACCAAACTTCCAAATACAGAGGGAACAGATGAGGATCAGAGAGGGTAAAACCCCAAACATGTCACTTTCCATCGAAGAATTGAACAGCATGGAATATAGCAGTCAGGTAAGGAAAAATCAAACAAATAATGCACAATATAATATTGCAGAAATACATTTCACTCTTTCAAAGATTTTACGTTCACTTTACTGGGGCTATGGCAGGTTCTAAAGGAAACTCTGCGAATGGCATCGATTGTGGCGTGGTTTCCAAGAGTTTCCCTCAAAGACTGCATCTTAAAAGGTATGCATCGGCATGTATTTGGATTCGGATTCACTTTTCCAACAATGGGGGATCACAGACTTAGTTACCCAGACAAAGATCAAAGATGAAACACATGGTTACCTTTTTAATTCAGGCTTTGAAATCAAGAAAGGGTGGACAGTAAACATTGATGCTCGATTAACCCACTCGGATCCCAACTTATACGAGAACCCATCACAGTTCAATCCCTCCAGATTCACAGTAAGCCCCATCCAACTATAGTTCTGAAATCACCTTGGCCTCAGTTTGACGCTTGATTTTTATGGGTTGTTTTTTTAATGCGGCAGAAGCCCTCAAGGCCTTACAGTTTTCTAGCTTTCGGAGGAGGGCCTAGAACCTGTTTGGGCATGGATCTAGCCAAGCTCATGATCATGGTTTTCCTTCATCGTCTATTCATCAGCCATGAGTAAGTTTGTCATCGAGTTCACTCTTAATGGATGCGAGAGTATCTTTTGGCTGATTTTCGTGATAGCGGATTTGAGCAGGTGGAAAGTAGATGACAATGATACGAGTTTGGAGCCATGGTCCCATTTTCCAAGGCTGCGAAATGGGTACCCTATTCGCGTAACTGGACATGGCGGTTTGGCTTAATAGATACTATAACATTTTATCACATAAGCAGATTCGGAACACCATCAACTGCCTTGAAAATTTTGTAAGATCCTGTAAAATGCTGCGGTGTTCGCGCCTATGTAAGTGGTGTTCTGCTGCCTGTTGTGAGAACTTCTCTGATTTGTACCTTTCCAAACTCGTGAGAACTTCTCTCATTTGTAGCTTTCCAAACTCTGCCTGTGGTAAAAGTGTTCTGCGACCTGTTGTGAGAAATTGTCCAATCTGTAGCTTTTCAAACTCTGTAATATGTAGAATTCAATGGTAGGGTAAAAAGATACAGTTACAGAAATTATATATAATGATCATCATTCATCTTTGCGTTAAATTTTGTCTTTTTTTTATTAATTAAAAAAAACACATTTTAAAAATCAGTAGCACTTTTTTTAAGTAAAAGATTCATCTTTTAACTAAAAATTTCTGTAAAAGAAAGTTTATTTTTCATAACCAAGTGTCACCATCTTCAGATTTTATGCAATAAATTTTTAAGATTTCATTCAATGATTTTTCATCCTTGCATATATTTCAAGTGTTACTCACATTGCAAATGCACTCATAATATGCAGTTTTAGAAGATTTTCACTATAGTTCAATTATTTAACCTTGATCACTTTACACAACATTTTCATTCATAATTCACCTAGCTAACTTTACCAAAAGTGTTGTATTTGAATAATGTAATTTTTTAAAGTACTAATACATTCTCATAAATAAGAAACCATATCCCAAGTTATCCCAAGTTACTAGATGAATTTTTTTACCTTCTATTTCTGATCTCTCAATTTCTATCTTTAAGCTCTAAAACACATAGCATTAAGTATAGTGGTACAGATTAAAGATAAAAATTGATAGAACCTGATACATTTCTAAAAGTAAAATTTAAAATGCTGTCCTGGCATACATAATCTCTGGAACGTGGAACGAAAGTACAGCAGTCAGCAGTTGGAAATATAGCATTCAACTTCTTGAGACTTCGAACCTAGAGAAATTGAAAACCAATAAATTGAGATTTTAGAGATCAATGAAGAAGATGATCCTACAGAAGAAGGGGGTTCCTCTTTTCATCAGAGAGAGTGTGTGCGATAAAAATACATTTCATCAGAGAGAGTGTGTGCGATAAAAATACATATTGTAATCAACTATCGTACATTTTCAAGGAATGTGGATACAGTTTAAACAGAAAAATCCTGCTAGAAGGGAGGAGGTCCTCTACAATCCATTTAGGGGGTTCCTCTTTTCATCAGAGAGAGTGTGTGCGATAAAAATACATATTGTAATCAACTATCGTACATTTTCAAGGAATGTGGATACAGTTTAAACAGAAAAATCCTGCTAGAAGGGAGGAGGTCCTCTACAATCCATTTTAATGAGGGCTACTCCTAAATTAGTGAATAGCTTCCAATTGGAAGTCCTATCCTTCAAAGTTTAAGACCTTAAAAAGAATATTGTGATATTCATTAACTGGCTAGGCGTTAAAAACCGAAATCTTGCAATGATTCTCTCAAAAAATACCCACGACAGAATTCCTATCAAATTGCATTTCCCAGACTACCGTCAAGCATAGTTAGCAGGAATGTAACACCATCCCTAGCTTTTGCAATTTTCCTGTTTCAGAGTTAATTATTAACTTGTTTGATGCCGTATTGTTTTGCATTTGAACTATTCACATTTAAGCCATTTATTCTTACACAACTCCTGTATATATTGATATAACCTCTTCTGAGCCGTAAATTTGTAACACAGTCACAATGATTACACCTCATTTTTGGTGAGTTATGCCGTCACGTACTATAATACAAAGCTGCCTGAGTTACTTGTGAAAGGTTTTAGTGAGTTAATTCATGTCAATGCCAAAATTAATAAATAAACAAATAAGCAAGCAAAAGTCTGCCTCAGGGATGCAGGTAGAACTGGAATAAGAATCAATCTGACTCTCAAAGTCTCCTCCACACACACTGTCGTCACGGATTAAATAGGGAGAAAGATCAAAATTAATGAACACATGAGAACTAATGTCGAACAGTATACGTGGGAAACTGGTCAGGGAGAGACTTTCAAACATTTAGATTCTAAAAAGGGAACATGAATTTCTGAATGTTTGCATTCACAGGTACCTGAATCTTCTACAGTAAGATCATTTCACTGATCATTCAATGTGCTGAAAGACACAAATTTAAGGAAACCATCCATGCAAAAGCCAGGTTTCTTAAAAGAACTACAATAGTCTAAAACTGTAAAACATCCACATTTGAGAGGAACTGAAACACATAACCTAACAATGATGCACTTGGAGTTCAAAGTGCAGGCAGATCCAAATTATAGTTAAACCATGCAAGATCCAGCTCTATCAAAACATTTGGATGACGCCTTCTGATTTCATCAATCAGTTTCTGGGATTTATTTCTATCAATCCGTGGCTGCTTCCCAAAGCGCTGAAGAGAAACTCCAATGATAAGCTTCTCCAAAGTAGGAAGACATTTCACAATAGAGCCAACTATTCTAATCATGCATTGAAGGCAGCATCTGGAGCAAAGAAACATGAGTCTCAGAACCCTGATCTTAAGTTCCAATCTCCTGTACCTGTACCTGTACTTGATATTTAAATAAGGTTCTTCCAACATTACATGTTCCCTTGGAACATTCTCCACCAAAATACCGCTAAATGAAGCATATGTTGACTCGAGATAAGGCAGAAGAACACCCATAACCTCTGCAGGACTCAACTTTCCTTTATTATCATCAAGAACTGAAAGTGGTGTCAGATGATCCATGTTCAGTGACCCGACTTGCTTTGGGCGAGGAAACTCACCATGGGTCTCCATGAACACAGATCATGGAACATCAACTTCTGCTGGGATTGATGTAATCGTATTTCTGCTGATTTTAAGCTTCAGGGACTTAACCATTGGACATTTTACGTCTATTTCAAATTTACCTGTCTAGCGTGCATAGTCACGCTCATTGTAATATTTCCAATTTCCTTCCTGTATCTCTAACTTTCTGATAGATTCTGAATGTATTTTTAGGGCTGTGGAGGGAAACACATCGAATCCACGAATGTAATGGCTCACAAGTGTTTTAAGCTTTGGTGAGGCTGATACAAAGTCAGCTAAATCTAGCATTCTTCTAAAATTGGCATGCCATCAAAATTTCTAATTAAACCACCTGATAGGTGTTACATCCTGCTCAGACACATTAAGTATAGTCGTATTAAACCACCTCATAGGTGTTACATCCTGCTCAGACACATTAAGTATAGTTGTACGATTCCGATTTAGGCGTTATGGGTGTTGTCTTAGTGGGTTATTGGTGACTAACTTCGTTTATTGTAATTGCACTTTATATGTTATGATTATGATGTCTTTACATACTTAACCAACATTATTATATACACTAACTCTATGTGATGTGTTAAATATGTGATGTTGTTGGCAGTGATGTTGAGTTGATGCATTTAAGGTTCATATGCAATTTTAGTATTTATGTGTTTGAATTGTAGCACTATGTTGTGTGAGGCTTGGGTGTGCTTTTATCATGTGACTATGTAGAGCATCTAATATAAGTCTTGTAGGTTCAAACAAATTTTGATTTAGAGGTGTAGTATATTTGTTATGCATAATTGAAATTCAAGGCATTAGTTGTAGAGGATATGAAAATAGAAACTTATGAAAATAAAGAGGGTTTAAAAAATGAGTTAAAATATATATTTATATCTATGCTTATGAAAATACAAGCAAAGCAGGTTTGCACGTGACATGCATAACTTAAAGAAAAAAAAAACCAATGAATAAAAGTAACGTTTATGCATGAGGCATAAACTTTTGTTTTTGTTTTAAATCAAAAAGAGACTACTCCCTCCACACACGCAACCGCCACCAATAGAAATTGGGTTTTGTCTATTTTCTTTTGCTTTGGGGGAAAATAGAAACGAATAAAAAGCCTATTTTTGGCAATTGTGTTTTCTTCTCTCTTTTTCTGTTTCACATTTTTCTAAATTCTGAGCGTCGTGGATGGTTTTTACTCTCTCTTTTTCTGTTTCACATTTTTTTTGAATTCTGAGCTTTGTGAATGGTTTTTATTTACTCTGAACTTGGATTTGGGATTGCTATGGTTGTATCTATGTGGGTATAGAACTTGTTTGGAGCCAAATGGAGTTGTTGGATTTTTTGAGATTTCTACTTGTTTCAAACTTTCTACCGCCACAATTTGAATTGGTGGGTTTTCCCTGTATTTTTGTTCTAGATTAGTGTATATGATCATGCAATGTGGGCATGTGGGGTGGATAACTCAAAGATTGAGCTTGGATATGTTATTTTGCATATTTCTCAAAATTGTACGGTTTTGGTTATGAATTGCTTATTAATATATATGCAATGTATGGTATGATGTGGACTAGTGGAATATGATATGTGATGCTGATGAGACTGATACGATTAAAATATTATATTTTTGGGGCCTATTAGAGCAAAGTTTCAATCCTTCTGATGAACAACCGTTTTCTAGTGGCCATGATGTTGGGGCCGCAACGTCGCATACACAATGTCGAGGTATATATCCTGGCTTATAAATATAGTGCTTGGGCTCCAGTTTTTGGATAGTTTTGAAATTAGTTTTCAGCTAGAGTAGTGAAGCTCTTGCAGTTTATTTTCCTCAAAGTTAAAATATTTTCTAAGTGCATGTAGAAAAAGTCTAAGTGTGTACAGTTCTTTGTTCGAAGACTGATGTACTTGAGCACAGTAGTGTAACAGAAATAAAATAAACTCTTTTGACAATCCTTGCAACACTGAGAATAGATTACTATTTCTTTTAACACACTTTACTTTCATGTTTTCTACTTAAATGCATTTAAATTAAGCAATTTATTTCCAATAGTTAATGAACACAAGCATGACCACTTTGAGCATTTATATAGTACTAGGTAACCCAGCATGCTTAACGTTTAGTAGCCTAGCAATACTATATGTATTCAAGATGTGTCCAAGAAAGTGGGGCGGTCACTTGTGTTACGCTAGATAGGCAGTAAACAAGTTAGATTTTTAGTTACTCTACTCTTCATTCTGTTGTAGGCAATTACATCTATAAAACATAAAACGATAAAAAGATCATATACCTCAATTACACTTAAACCATACCCTCGAGCTTCACAAGTGTAGTTGGGAAGACAACGAACGTTCTCAATGCCCATTTCACTTCCTAGAAGAGTTAGTGAATTAGATAACTATAGGTCCACAGAATTCGACTGGATCACATATAACGCCTTAGTGATTCATATGGTTGGGTGTAGGGTCACCTAGCTACTCATCATTGGTGTCATTATTGAGGGCCTTTTGGCTGTTTCGTGCACTATCTAAGACCTAGTAAAAAGTATTTAACCTGTTGCAACAAACCTTAGAGTCATATCTTATCTTACAATTACTACAACAAATATTCAGAAGCACACTATGATTTTTATTTTACTAACAAAAAATGTCTTCTTCTCGCAGGAGCAATTCTCTGCCCAAGATTGATAAAGCTTATCAGCTGGTGCCTCAACAATATTGAATTGTATATACTCATCCTGATGAGTATGTACCAAACTTCACCTTCATTCTACACTAGGATGAATAGCTACAATGTCGTGAGATGGAAGGTAACATGGTGTTGTCGCCTAATCGAGTTGTTCCCGCAATGCTCTATCAAATGGTTACTTAATGTGGTCTCCAAGACCACCATAAGAAGTATATTGTTGAAGATACTAATGCCAAGGATTATCATCCCACTAAAGCACAACATCTATGGGACCAATCGTTAAAATAGAGCTATGAATTTTTGAAGGAAAAAGGATTTAACAATTCTCCATTCCTGTTGTATCAAGAAGCTAGTGGGGAACCCTTCTCTGGGGGTTTTTCATTCAATGAAACTCCTCTCTTTAATTTCAATGATGGAGGTCAAAACCAGAACTTGCAATCCACAATTCACAATCCTAGTTCTGGTAACAAAGGATCCAATCATAAAGAAGGATCCGAAGGGACAAGTCAAGACATGGATGCAGACAAAAAGCAAGCTTAAGGTCATGGTTGCGATCGTCAAAGAGGTGGTGGTAGGCACCATAATGGTGTTGGTTCTCCTTCCTCTTCCCTTTCATCATCTTCTTTTTCTTCTTCTGGCTTTGATTACAATAGCAGAAGGTGAGACCATGATGGAGGTGGCCAAAATAACTGATAGGACCAAAATGACTAAAATGATCAAAATGATCGTCGAGAAAGGCAAGATCAAGGGCGTAGACATTTAAGAGAGGTACATTTCCATGAATGAAGGGGTAGTAAAAGGCATCATAGGCACCATGATCAAGGCCTTGATGAGCCTCTACTTGCTACTCGAAGTATGCTTAATATCGCAGAGGAAATATGAATTTCAACGAAGCATGTGAAGGATAGTCGAATCAAAAGATTAAACATGAATAATATTTCTCGATTTGAAGGAGGATATAACTCTAATCTGCAGAATAATCTCCAAGCTTTCCAAGATGCATGTGCCTTGCAGAACATAGAGAATGAGTGGCAAAAACTTAAGTTGTTCCCTAGGAAACTCATCAAAGAAACAGAGAACAAGTACCAATCTTTAGAGCTGGAATCTATCAAACAATGGAGTACCATGCTTGAGTTATTCAATGATAAATATCAAACATACCCCAAAGTGTCCAACCTAAGAAGGAAAATCCAATGATGGAAGCAAGGAACACATGAGCCCTTAGATGCCGCCATCGGCAAATACTACTCCTTGATGCACAATAGTCCTTACCATGATTATTCTCAACTAGATCAACTTTGCCACATTATAGATGAGCTTCGATTAGAAACAAGGACAACCCTTAATGTCTATGCCTAGGGGCAATTGTCAAAGCTAAGTGTTTATCGATGTCCTTTTCTAGAGCTTTATAAAGCACCATTTAACCTAGTTTTGCTGGTAGGCTTCCAAGATATAAATAATTTATCATCTGATCTCTATGTAAGGCTAGTCTATATACTTCATTTCCATACTCAGCACTAAATTGCTTAAAATATCTTAAATCTGTCAACTTTCTCTGACTTAATAACAACTTATCTTTAAATCTTAATTTTCATGAGAGATCAATAGTAAATTCAGTAACTAATGTTATAAATACACCATGCAGACCTGTTTGAATCACTTGTTCTTATTGTTCTGTAGTAGCACTCTTCCACCAATGCCTAATTTTACAAGCAGCTCTAGTAAATGCACCGATGATGATTGTTCTTTCATCGATTCCTAGAATATGCATTGTGACCCGTAACTGATCTATCCATAACCTTAAAGCATGTAGGACTTCTTTTGGAGGTAGATAGTCGATGTCGATAACTGGAATTGATGCATTAGGCCATTGTTGAAAGGCGGTGAAAGCTGGAGGTGGTTGTGTAGGAGGTCCTTGCCATGGTCTTGTGGGCTGTCGCCAGGCCATCATGGTTCTTTGACATTCTGAGTTTTTTGATTCTTTGTCACGCTCTTCTTTTGTTTCTTCTTCAGGAGGTGCTGATGGAGCTGGTGTTTGAGGTTGCTTTCCTTTCTTTTCAGCCATGAGCTCTTTTATTTTGTCTAGGAGAATTTTATCTCGAACATCAACTTGCACTGTTGTTCTTGCTGGTTCTATTTTTGGAACTTCCTTTTCTGGAGCAGGCAATCGTAACTGATTTTCTAAAGTGAAGATCTCATGAAACTTGATTGTCTGATCCTTTTGCTGTTCTTGAAATTGAACCTTCTTTTGCTTTTGTTCCAACCTTTGCTTTGTAATCTCCTCGCATGCTATAAGATGTTCATTCATTTCTTTGGATAATTGAGCAACACTATCATTAGCTCTATCAACCTTATCTTCAAGATCATCTACTTTATCTTCGATATTCTGAAAATGTTGAGCAGCATAAGATGTCCAATGAACTAAATAATTTAACTGTCTTGTTTCACCTTGCTGGTCAGTAGTGCTATTTAGAGAATGTTCTAATAAATAACTACAATCAGCTCTAGTTTGAGGAGGATCTTGTCTAGAAGCAGTTGTACTGTATGCAGCTAATGGTGGCCATCTTCCACCACTAAGTAACCTTCGATCGCCATATTGCTTGTAAGATGTATTTTGAAAGAGATTAATGTGATGTTGAAACATAAAAAGTGTACCTCTAGTATCAAAATTTGGAGAACTATTGCCTTCTTCTTTTGAGGAACTTCCCTTTTCAGAAAGTTTTCTAGGAGGCAAAACTGCTGGAGTAGCTTCTAGTGTGATCACTGCTGATCGACCAAATTGCTGGATTGGATATTGACTCCATCTCATTTTGGGCTTTTCATAGGTCTTGAATTCCTGATCTTGTAGTAAATGCTGAATTTGAGGAAAAGAATTGCAATAACCTGGTACATTTATGCTCCTTCCACATTGCAACAGATTTTGACTTCCTTTAGGAAACTGAACTCCCCATTTCAACTTATGATTCATTAAAATAGTGTTAGAGAGTTGAAAAGTTCCTTGAGCAGCAACGGCAGCATAAACTGATCCGGGTAATAATTCTTGAAATTGGCAAATCTTTGCCTTTTCCCATGCAATTTCTGGACCTTGATTAATCCCATCACCAATAACTTGTCTATCAGTAATGAAAGACTTTCTCTTTTTCATAGCTTTTGCGAACAGCAGAATCTCCTTTTGTGCTGAAGATAGTTCTTGACCATCTTTTACTTCCTCAACCTCCGTCGTGTTAGATCGGAACATATTAATTCTTGGCATATTACTATCATAAATAGGCTCATTCAAATACTGCAAGAAAGCTTCATTATCTTCATCAGAATTTACAGGATTTATAGGATCTACATCTATATCATTTTCAGCTTGTACCTCATAACCCTCTGCTTCCTCATAATACATCTGAATTTCATGAAAATTATCTTCAAATTGCTGTTGAGCGATCATCTGTAGGAGTTGTTCTCGAAACCTCTGATTCTCAATCGCCTGAATTTGAGCTTCTAATTCTTCATCATAAACTGGTTGGCTTACATCATTGAAGATTCTGGACTGAGTTTCTATAGCCATTTCAAGCAAGCGCTGATCTTCTTCTTCGAACGGACCAAGATCTAGATTAGATTCAGGGACTAGTGGGGTAAAGATAGACATCGTAGGATAGTCAGGAGGATAAAGATAACAACGGCCAAATTTATCATAAGCTTCAACTTGGGTGAAGGGTATTTCAGGTACTTCTTCATCAGAGTCTAAACTACTAATTTCAAACATGACAGAATCAGGTGGACATTGTACAGGGCATGGCACTAAGGGTTCATTTGGTTCTGGACAGATAGTCAGAACAGATTTACAACGAAACAGTGGCTTTTGGGGTTTTGGGATAGTATCATCTTTTACCAAAAGACCAAGATTAGGTTGCGAAGCAAAACATGTGCCCATTGTCCAATAATATTTAGAAAAATATTGAATGCGTTATGGGATAGGAGTCCTCAGAACTTGCCAGTAAATAGCAGCAAAGCAATTAGGAACAAAATATTCTCGATACTTATCTAACAAGATTTCAGCAAGAGCAGCGTAGCAGTTAGCCTTCATGCGATCTCCTCTCCATTCTGGAGTGAACCAGATAGTGTCATCTATTAGATGCCAGTGTGGCCAGTCGGGATCATAGGTGCATCTATGGTTTGAACATTGTTGTGAAAGAGATGGTGGTAGAAGATCATCATTGAACAGATTATCATATTTGGTAAACACTGATACATCGGGATAGGCTTCGATACCATTTCTTTACTAGGAACACACTATCATTTCTTACCGTTGATCCTGAAAGTAACACACTTTACATGGAACCGATTGAGGGCCTAACATGTGCATATGTCACAAGCATTGATGAACTCGAGCAAGTTCATCATCAACTCTCTGATGATACAAATGATGATACCCACTGGGAAGAGTTAGAAATTCTTGAAAAATTCAAGCAAGAGTCCCTTGAACTGAAAATGCTACCAATTGGATTAGAATATGTGTTTTTGAAAAATTGGAAGCCAGTTATAATTAATGCAAAACTTGCTCCAGAATAGAAAAAGATGTTGTTGAAGATAGTTGAACTCACTGGGATTGATCCTAGGATATGCTAGCATTGCATCTACACCGACCTGGCCATGAAGCCAAAATGACAACCATAGAGGTGATTGAATTCCAAGTTGAATCAAATTGTTAAGGAGGAAATCAAACAACTCCTCAAGGTAGGGTTCATTTATCCCATTGCAGATAGTGAGTCGATTAGACCAGATGTAATTGTACCAAAGAAAGGTGGTAAGTTGCAAGTTTGCATCAATTTTAGGCTGCTGAATATGGCAACATTCAAGGATCATTTTCCGTTACCATTTGTTAACTAGGTGCTCAACACAATATCTAGGCATTGCTACTACAGTTTTCTAGATGGTGATAGTGGTTATAACCAAATTCAAATTGCACCTGAAGATGAGGCAAACATAACATTCACAAGTCCCTAGGGGACTTTTGCATATCTCAATATGTCGTTTGATTTATGCAAGGCTCTTGAGCAAGCCTTGAACCACCTCAAGCAAGTGCTAAAACGATGTATCGAAACTAACTTGCAACTTAATTAGCAANACTTCTCCACCTATGGAGCTACATTTGAGCAAGCCTTGAACCACCTCAAGCAAGTGCTAAAACGATGTATTGAAACTAACTTGCAACTTAATTAGCAAAAAAGTCACCTCATGGTCTAGGAGGGCATTATATTAGGGCACAAAATATCACACACAAGAATTGAGGTAGAGCCTGAAAAAATAAGGATCATCCAAGGAATAACCCACCAACCAGAAACAGTTAAAGGTATTTGGTAATTCTTTGGACATACTGGCTATTACCAATGATTTATAGAGAATTTCTCTAAGATCGCAAAACCGTTGATGGAACTGACAAAGAAAGATGCTTCCTTTGTCTGGACCACAAAATGTGAGAAAGCATTCCAGCAATTGAAAGAGAAGCTTGTAGAAACTCTAATCCTACAGGCACCTAACTAGTCTAGGCCATTTCATATTATGATTGATGCATCGAATTATACCTTGGGAGCTATGCTGATGCAATTAGATGACAAGAAATGTCCATATTGCATCCATTGTGCTAGCCAAAGCATTGTGGATGCACAACTGAACTACACCACCATAAAGAAAGAATTGATGGTAGTGGTGTTTGCTCTAGAGAAGTTCAGGCATTATGTGCTTGGATACAAGGTGCTTATGCACACAAATTACAATGTCATTCACTTCCTAATGAACAAGCCAATGGTGAGTCCCCATGTTATACGATGGCTGGTGATCCTGCAAGAATTTGATCTTACGATGGTAGATTGAAAGGGCATTGAGAATGTGATCACTGATCACTTATCTTAGTTGTGATGGGACGACAAAGAGAAAAAAAGCCCACTCTCTGACATGTTTCTTGATGAACTCTTCTTTGCTAAGGCTATAACTAAACAAATGCCCAATAAGCCAAAATGGTATGATGGAATTCTCACCTATCTTCTCACTCAGGAGATGTCACAAGGGTTCGACCATTAGAAGAAATAGTAGTTTCTTCACTAGGTAAAGCACTTTATGAAGATCAATAGATACCTTTACAAGGTGTGCACTGATGACCTGGTTCACTAGTGTGTCCTTGATGCCGATCAACTATGCATTCTCCAAGATGCTCATGAAGGTCGTTGTGGAGGACACTATGCTAGGAGATGCACAACCATTAAAATCCTGATGGCAGGGTACTACTAGCCAACACTCTTTAGGGATGCTCACCATTACATTCACTCTTGTGAATGATGCCAATGAGATGGTGGAATGACTGCTCAAATTGAGAGACCTCAACAATGGATTTAACCATTAGAACCATTCAACATCTAGGGCATTGATTTCATGGGTCCCATCACGTCCATGTTAAATGGAAATGTGTACATCATAATCACAATTGACTATTATATGAAATGGGCAGAAGCAACAACCATCATCGACTATACATCCTCTACTGCTGCTTAGTTTTTACAAAAAAATGTTGTAAATAGGTTTGGTGTGCCACGTGCATTAATTTCTAATAATGGAACTCATTTTATAGGCACTACTTTTTGGAAACTCATGCAATGCTTGGGGGTTGAACAAAAACTCACAATACCTTACCATCCTTAAGCTAACGGTCAAGTTGAGGTTGCCAATAGGGAAATCACAAGGATACTAACAAGAACTATTAGCAAGTATAGGAAGGATTGGAGCATAAAACTCAACAATGCCCTTTGGGCCTACTGCTCAACATGGAAACTTCCTATAGGCTATTCTTTCTATGAGCTTGTGTACAATAAATTACCAACACTTCCTATTCAATCTGAACTCCATACATTTTCAACAACTTATGACCTTGACCTTGACTTAAGTCTAGCCCTAAAAGAAAGACTAATGAATCTCAACTTGCTAGAAGAAAACTGATTAGTAACCCTATCAGCTAACAAGTTACACAAGGCCTATAATAAAAAGCATCATGACTTGAAAATCAAAAAAGCCAAATTTCAACCAGGAGATAAGGTTCTCTACTGGAACCCCACATACATACTTCAACAAACTAAGTTTCAAATGTTGTGGGGAGGACCTTACATCATTTCTGAGACTTTTTCTTCTGAGGCCATGATGATCTATAAACTTGAGAGCCTAAACCAAAAATAGTTAGTCAATATTTAAAGTATCAAATCCTTCCACGAGCATAAGCCAACTAACACAACAAGCACCTCATTACATGGACATCCAAGCTCCATATTTTGAATATCCTCCTTCCAACTCAATCGTGGAGGAGATGGCCACTCATGCTAATCATATAAGCAGCTCCTCAAGTTTTCAAATTTTTTGTTTTACACATTTTTTATTTTACAAATTTTAGTTTTACACCATCATTAGTACATTTGATATTTCTTGAACATTTTACATTTTCTTTTATTTAGTGTGATTTTCTAACCTTATGTTAATAAGTGCCAGGTACATTAGTAATGCGTTGCTTGATGGTGGTATATACTGCTTTATTATTTGATTGTTGATGTCTGGTTTCTGGCTATGAATTTTGTTACAGATAATTAGGACATCATTTCTTTTTCATGCAAGAGGCAATGAGTCCACAACATCCACCCATCCATAAACTCTATGGGTTTCCTTATTCTAGACACATGCAATCCATTTATCATTAATAAAACTTTAATAAATTTGTGACTTTGGTAGTTTTCAAAATTGGGAAGGATTCAAAGGTTTGAACAAGGTGTGGCTTTAAGGGGATTCAATATTTTTTGTACCTTTCTGTTTGCTTGGGTGCATGTGTGTTTTTATGAATTTCTTACCATTCTGTGTCAATTAATAAAAGGAAGTTGAATAAGTCCTTGCATGGTGTGGTTCTCATCAGAAAAAAAAAACAATGAGAATTTAAAGCACACCCTTGGACAAAATAAATGCATACATCCTTGCATGGTGTGATTCTCATCAAAAAAAAATGATGAGAATTCAAAGCACACCCTTTGGACAAAATAAATGCATGTGTCCTTGCATTGTGGTTCTCATTAGAAAAGAAAGAAAAAAAAGGATGAGGATTCAAAGCACATCCCTTGGAAAAAATAAATATATGTGTCCTTACATGGTGTGGTTCTCATTAGAAAAAAAATTATGAGGATTCAAAGCACACCCCTTAGACAAAATAAATATATGTGTCTTTGCATAATGTGGTTCTCATTTCAAATACAAATTAAAAAATTAAAAAAAAATCAATGGAAATTCAAAGCACACCCCTTAGACAAAATAAATAGGCTACAAGCATTGGTTATGGGACTAGTCCTCTCTAACTAAGATCCTTCCTCACTTCCTACTTCTTCTCTAATTTGGAACATTGGTTGTTCTATGAGAGCACTTTTGTGTCTCAAGGGATGGATTGGTCTTAGAATGATGATACAAAGTCACTAAATGTTGTTGGTTTTGTTCTAGACTAAAGATGGATCCTATCAAGTCATTTAACTACAAAATCCACAAGGGACTTCATGTGACTGTAATTAGGAACTCCATTCCACTCTTTCTCATCCATCTATGCACTCCATGTCTCACCTCACTATCAATTTCATGTTCTGATTCAATGTCCTAGTTTGATGTGTTAGAATTCTTAGTTATTTTTCTTTTGGGTTTTTGTACTTAACCTTCTGTAACCATTAATCATCCATGGAGCCCATGGACTCTTTGGTTTGAAGTTATGCAAGGTCACAAAATAGCTATGCCTGCTTTGGGGAGGACCCACTTGCATATCTTTTGGTTGGGTTGGTTAAGTTCTTTACCCTTAGACACTCTTACAGTCAAATTCTCTTTTGTTTGCCCCATCAATAGCATCTAATTATGCACATCTTCACAACAATTTTTAGTGAATTTTTATTTTTATTGTTATGAATTCTTATACCCTCTTCAAATATTTCCTTATGTTGAGCTTTTTCCAAATTTAATGAAACACTTATCTAATTTACCCTATTTGTCAGCCTTCTTGCTAATGCTACTAAAAGAATTAATCTACCATAGTGACAACTTAGTTGAGTGTAATCATTGACGAGACAAGGCATGTAACAGTTATGTGTTACACATTACATACCAATTCATGATTCTATTGTGATTGTAGTGGGAAGCATGGATTGGAAGCGGAACTATGTTCACTAAGGATGATGTAGCAATACCACACAATGAGGACCATTCATGATCGTAGGATCTCCTCTCTCTCTCTTATTCTTCTGCTACCAAGAGGTGTTGGATGTCAGTGTTATCTAAGGTGTTCACTTCTCTTATCATGAACACACTCCATTTTGTAAAAATTGTAATACCATATACTTGGGCACTCAGAGTCTATTGTTCCATTTAAGTCAGTTTGTATGTCAGTCAATAATCCCATACCTACCCAATATATTATGTTGTACAGAACTTGTTCCTCCTCTTCTTCACTCGATGATGAGTTTTCATTCAGTTGTGGGAATATGATGAATCACCGTTTTCTAGTAGCCACGATGTTGCATACGCAATGTCAGGGTACATATCCTAGCCTATAAACATAGCACATGAGCTCAAATTTTTGAATAGTTTTAAAGTTAGTTTTCAACCATAGTAGCAAAGCTCTAGTAGTTTGTTTTCTTCAAAGTTAGAATATTTTCTTGGTACTTGCAAAAGGAGTCTAAGTGTGTATAGTTCTTTGTTCAAACACTAATGTGCCTGAGTATAGTAGTGTGATGAGAATAAAACGAACTCTTTTAACAATCCTTGTAGCATTGAGAATAGATTACTATTTCTTTTAATGCATGTTACTTTCATGCTTTCTACTTAAATGCATTTAAATTAAGCAATTTATTTCTAACAGTTAATGAACACAAGTATGACCACGTCGAGCATTCATATGGTACTTGGTAACCCAACATGCTTAACGTTTGGTAGCCCAACAGTACTATATGTGTTCAGGATGTGTCCAAGAAAGTGGGGCGATTACTTGTGTTAGGCTAGATAGGCAATAAAAAAATTAGATTTTTAGTTATTCTACTCTTCATTCTGTTGTAGGCGATTATATCTATAAAACATAAAATAATAAAAAGATCATATACCTCAATTACACTTAAAACATACCCTCGAGCCTCACAAGTGTAGTTGGGAAGACAACGAAAGTTCTCAATGCCCATTTCACTCCCTAGAAGAGCTAGTGCATTAGATAACTATAGGTCCATGGAATTTAACCAAATTGCAGGTAATGCCTTAGTGATTCATATGGTTGGATGTAGGGGTACCTAGCCGCTCATCACCATCCTAGTGGTAATTAAACATTATTAATTATTATTTTATTAATCAAACTTTGAATGCACATAACTTTGCTTCAAACAGTTTGATTTAGGTGAAATTAGTGACATTAGGATCATCTTGGGAAGTACTTTCTAATTGTGAAACTAGTTTTCTCTTTGGGCATATATTATTTTGAAGGGTATTATAATGATCATTTTTGTGGAATTACATACAGTTAAAGAAATATGGTTGTGGTGCAAAATTTTGTTTTGTCAAATCATAGTATTGTTTTCATGGAATGAATGTGACTATTAGGTGTAGATATATGTGGTCATTTTTTATTTGTTTAGATATGTTGTGCTTATGACATGCGTTGGCTTACGCTAGTCAAGATTTGTACATATCTTTGCAATGATGCTTTGTGACGATCGTTGGTAGGCAGTGCTAGCATGAGGATGTGAACCAATTGGTGATGAGGCACCCTAAAGGTAATATGGATTGATCCCCACTCTGATGCATTAGTAAGATTCCTATCTCAAGCCTCATCCTAAGAGTGGGATAGCGTAGGTGTGTTCATCTTCACAACTGATGAGTAGCAATGTACCCCTATGCCCAACCATATGAATCATAAGCATTTATGCACAATCCGGTTAAATTCTATGGATGAAACTAGTTGTGCATCTAGATCATTATGTCTTGATCACAGTTCGCTATCTTCCGACTTAGACTAGTGGCAGCTTTGTCACATATGGTTTAGTCCAAAGCGAGGCATATGATGGATGTTGACTAGCCTTAAGCTGCTTCTAGTGGTAATAAAGAGATTAATTAAGTAAGCTAATTAACAATGGAAAGTAAAGTCTAAACTAGCCTACAAGTGATGAGTGTCCATTTCTAGCTTGTTGTACACATCCTAAATCCACATATCCACTACTAGGATGATGAACCACAATATCACGTCCGCAATATCAAATCAACCATGCAATGTCAGATACCTGATATCATAGCCTGTCTCCTTGCCTATAAATAAGAGGTGGCACCCTTGGTTTCCACATTAGAAGTTAGTCCCTTAGACAAACTCTTGTCATTTTTTCCCTCCAAATTTAGAATTATTTCTGCATGCCCGCAGTAGGAGTCATAGAGTGAACAGATCTTTATTCAAGCATTGTGTACCTAAGCACACTTTGTGTACGGTAATAAAGACGAACTTTATGATAAACCTTGTAGCATACAGAATAGATTAATTAGTGTTAATTATTATTTAATGCTTTCCTAGTCAATTAATGATTTCTCTCACCCTCCAACTCTCTTAGTTAAATACACTCAGTACGACTGCTTCGAGCATGCATGTAGCGCTTGGTAACCCAGTAATGATTAGCGTTTGGTAATCCCAGCAGCGTTGCACTGGTTCAGGATGTGTACGACAAGTGGGAACAAATACTGATGTTAGGAGTAATTAGGACTTAGTTAATGAATAGTTAAATTAGATAAGTTACTTACTTATCTCTCTTCCCCTTCTTACTAGCGCAGGATATAAAACACATAAAAGCCATAAAAATCATATGCCTCAAGCTTACTTAACCATACAATGGTGACATACAAGTAAGTTTGGGAAGAGAATGATTAATCAACCCGTTATTGTTCCACAAAGGCGCATAGGCACTTAGTCCTTGGAATTCGACCGGATCGTGCTTGAAACGCTCGTATTCGTATGGTTGAGCGTAAGGGTACCTCGCCGCTCATCATTGGCGCCATTGCCAGGGGCTTAGTTGTTTGTGCACTAAGTAAAACTTAGGAAATCATTTACATCGTTGGAACGAACCCTTAGGGTTGATTAAGAAAAAGATAATAGTATATTGCACATTGAACAAGACAAGATGTCTTCTTCTTCACACAAAAGCACTTCACCACCTAGGACTAACACAAGAAGCAATCAGCGACAAGAAACACATGATGTTGATCTGTCAATCCCTCAATAGTTTTGTATGGTATATATTCATCCTGATGAATATGTCTCAGACTTCACCTTTATTCTCCACTAAGACAAACAACTATGTTGATGTAACTTGGAAGGTAACATAGTGTTACCTCTCGACCGTTCAGTCCCAAGTATGCTTCTTCGTTCTCTCACACGAATAGGCATGCAACACTTACACATAGAATACATTACACAGGACTATGATTCAAGAGACTATCATCCCATAGAAGTGCAACATCAAAGGGATTTGCAACAGGAGAGACACCATAAGTCTTTGAAGGGAAAATGGTCTAAGGATACCCCCCACATTTTAAGTGAAATTAAAGGTGATGAACCTACCTAAGGTAGTCGCCAACATAACGATGTTCCTCTCCTTGACTTTCACCAAGGGGTTGTGTATCAGAACCTTCATTCTACTATTCACAACCTAGGTGTTGATACCAACAGACATAAAGTGTCCGAAAAAGGAACAAGAACACATGACAAAGATGGGCATTCTGATCGTAATCATGATCGAGGCAAAGACCACTAAAGAGAAGGTAGTAGACACCGTCATGGTGGTGGTTCTCCTTCTTCTTCACCTTCATCATCTCCTTCACCCTCTCCTTCAGTGTCTAGATGTAGCCATAGAGAAATAGATTGTGAGGATAAGGGCAAACAAAGTGGAAGTCACAGACAAGATAGCCAAGACAGAGGATGAGGGCACTTTAGGGAATCACGCCATAGAAGAAGGAAGGGTAGGGAACCGTGTAGGCACCATAGATGCTACAAACGAGATGATCATGATGAACCCCTACTCGCCACGTGAAGCATGCTAGATATAATTGAGGCTGTGAGAGTTCCAACAAGGCACCAAAAAGATAGTAGGATCAAGAGGTTAGACATGAATAACATCCCACGATTTGAAGGGGGATATAACATTGATCCTCAAAATCACTTACAAGCATTTCACGATTCGTGTGCCTTGCAAAACATAGAAAATGAGTGGCAAAAACTTAAGTTGTTCCCACGGACACTAATAAAAGAAGCTAAAAGCTGGTGCCAGTCTTTAAAACCGGAATCCATTCATAGGTGGAGTACTATGTTAGAATTTTTCAACGATAAGTACCAAATGTAGTCCTGGGTGTCTAACCTGTTAAAGCAAATCTAAGGATGGAAACAAGGAAGTCATGAACCCTTGGATGCTACCATGGACCATTATTATGCACTATTACATCGTTGTCCTAGCCATGGTTATTCACAGCGGGAACAGCTACGCCATCTCGTAGACAAGCTTAGGCATGAAACGAGAAGAACCCTTGGGACTTATGCCTAAGGAAGGTTATCTAAGCTTAGGTCCCATCAAATTCACAGGCTACTGGAGCAAGTTGCTAAGGATGAAGGTGAGCTACAAAAGAGAGAGAGTACGGAAGAATATAATTGAGATCCTTCTCTTTAGAAAAAGGGAGTAAGATTTTGTGAGGATAAGGAAGAGTCATCACTCGAAGAGATGGTGAATAGGAAAACCTTACCTATTTAGAAGTTAGCATCAGAAGTACTGACAAAGGTAGACCAAATGTGGAACTCCCTGGATAGTAGGTTTCAAACTATTCTCAAAGTAGTAGAGGAGTCTAGGGAGCGAGGTAGTGATCGTGACAAAAGAAAAAAGAGAGAAGCAGAAAACGCACGTAACAAGGGTAAGGGTAAAGTTGCTATTATTGAAGAGGTTGTGGACTTAGATACAGACAATGATAGTGGATGTGATCTGTTAATACAACCATCCTAAAGGATGTTGCCCTATGATCTCACATCTGTTGGATTCTGGGGCGTATGCACTTAATCCATGTTTAAACAAACAGCAAACATCCTGACAGTTACCTTATCCCCAAGGTAACCCAAGGCAGTTTCACCAACCTTTAACATATTATCCAAGTGAAACTCCACCACAACCAATTGAGCAACATCAACAATGGTAGCACCCTTAATCATGGGGAATGCCACCACCAAGGCAACAATATCCTTACCGACAACCTGATCCATATGGATATTACATGCAACATCCAATCTCTCCATGTGACTTTGTTGGTCACGTTACTCCCCAACATCACAACCAAGCTTGCAAGTACTATAGGACTCCCTCTCCTAGGGGTGATATTACATAAGTATACCATCCTTCCAATTCGGTCGCATCTCTCCCACCAATAGCTCCATTACCACTTGCTCCAGCAATGCAAGGTAAACTCCCTGCTCAGCCACAACAACGTAATGCCACAAGGGTTGTTAATCCTCAACCTACTATTGCTTCTAACAACCATATGAAGAAAAGACCTTTCTTCATATCAACAGTCCAACTAAGCCTTTGCAACCCCAAGTGGCTGAGTCTTTGGATGCCTCCATATCAAAAAAAGCTTCAAAGCCCCCTTCGAACCTAACACTACATTCAATGCATATGGTCATGTTAACACATGTCATTACTGATTAGATCAAGGCTGGCCACCTTCCCAGGAAATTCTCTAATCTTGGAAGCCCCCTAATATATCTACAAGTCGCTAGGAATGAGCCATGCAAAGATCTTTTGGATTCAAGTTCTGGTGTCAACCTAATATCCCAAGAAATGTACAAGGCCTAAAACCTTCCTCCATTAAAAAAGAGCAACATCCGTTCAGAGTTGGTCGACCAGTCCATCATCATTCCCTTGGGATTAGTGGAGGACATTATTACCACTGTCTGTGGGTGGTCATATCCAATTGACTTCCTAGTGATTCAAGCAAACAACAGTAAGGGGGACTTCCCAATCATAATGGGAAGGGCATGGTTGAGCACTATCAATGTGCGCCTAGGTATCCAGGATCTTTCCCTAGAAATATCGAAGGAAAATACTTTCGAAAAGGTTGAGAAGAAGAAGGTTCCATGCATCACGTATAGCGACACAGGGTGCAATTGCGTGCAAAGATCATGGGTTGTGCAAAGTTTAACATTGCCTACATGAAATTAGTGTGCACAAATGATCAATATACAAAGGTGCTTGTATGCAGCAGCCACACAATAAGAAGACACCCAGTGGCTAACNGTATGCAGCAGCCACACAATAAGAAGACACCCAGTGGCTAATAGCTGATCAAGAAAGCAAATCACTTATATGCATGGAACTAGCTGAGGGTTTGACTTGCACTTACATAGATAGCATAGATGCATTAAAGCAAGTCCACCACCAACTTCCCAATCTTAACTTGGAAAACATCAACTGGGGGAAGTTGGAAATTCCTAAGAAGTTTAAACAAGAGCCCCTAGAGCTAAAACCATCATCCATTAGTATGGAGTACACATTCCTTAAGGATGGAAAACTAGTAATCATTAACGCAAAACTTTCTCCGCAACAAAAAGAGAGTCTGCTACAGGTAATAAACAAATGGTCAAAAGCCTTTGCCTGGTCATATTTAGAATTAACTAGAATAGAACCTAGGATATGCCAACATACAATGTACACTAACCCCTCCATGAAGCCTAGAAAATAACCACAAAGGAAATTGAACCCAAAGTTGAAGTAAGTAGTAAAAGAAGAAATTGAATAGCTTCTAAAGGTTGGGTTCATATACCCCATTGCTAATAGCAAATGGGTTAGTCCCTTAGTAATCGTGCCTAAAAAGGAAGGCAAATGGAGGATGTGTATAGATTTTAGGCTACTAAACATGGCAACATTCAAGGATCATTTTCCGTTGCCATTCATTTACCAAGTCTTAGACACAATCACAGGGCATTGCTATTATACTTTTTTGGATGGATATAGCGAATACAACCAAATACAAATAGCCCAAGAAGACCAAGCCAAAACTACGTTCACTAGTCCTTGGGGAACATTTGCATACAAAAAAAATGTCGTTTGGCTTGTGCAATGCCCCTACAACGTTTTAACACTTAGTTCTAGGCATATTCCAGTAGCAAATAGGAAATGGTGTGGAAGTCTTTATGAATGAATTCTCCACTTATGAAGCAAGCTTTGATCAAACCTTGGACTAGTTAGAGCAAGTGCTAAAAAGATGTGTAGAAACTAATCTGAGGCTCAACTGGTAAAAAAGCCATTTGATGGTCCAAGAAGGTGTAGTACTTAGGCATAAAATATCGCATGCAGGGATAGAGGTAGACCTTGAGAAAATCAAGGTCATCCAAGGAATTACCCATCAACTGGAAACTATCAAAGACATTTAGTCATTCCTTGGACACACTGGCTACTATAGGAGATTCATAGAGAACTTTTCAAAGATTGCCAAACCATTGGTAGAGTTAACGAAAAAGGACATACCCTTCAAGTGGACCAGGGAATGCAAACTAGCTTTCTAAACTCTGAAATAAAAGCTGGTAGAAACACCCATTCTACAAGCTCTTGACTAGTCCAAACCATTCCATGTCATGATTAATGCATCCAACTATGCCTTCGGAGCCATGCTTACATAGTTAGATGACCAGAAATGCCCTTATTACATCCACTATGAAAGTAAAAGTATAGCTTGTGAACAACTTAACTACACTACTACAGAAAAAGAATTAATGGCTATAGTGTTTGCACTAGAAAAATTTAGACACTATGTATTGGGATACAAGGTATTCATACACACAGATCATAGTGCCATCTGGTTCCTCATGAATAAGACAATGGTAAGCCCCCATATTATACAATGGCTGGTAATCCTACAAGAGTTCGATTTCACGATGATCGATCGTAAGGGCATTGAGAATGTAGTTGCTGATCGTTTATCTCGGTTGCACTGGGACAGCAAAGAGGATGAATACCCAATTTTTGATCATTTCCCTGATGAGTTCCTCTTTTCTGGGGTAGTGAATAACCAACCACCCATGAAGACAAACTAGTATAGTAGCATTCTTACCTATCTCCTTACCCAAAAAAAAACCACAAGAACTAGACCTTAAGAAGAAACAACAGTTTCTTCACAGAGCCAAGTACTTCATGAAGATCAATAAACAACTTTACAAAATATGTTCCGATGGCTTGGTTCAATGGTGTGTTCTCGATAGAGATCAGCTAAGAGTTCTCCAAGACACTCATGAGGGCCCTTGTGGGGGTCATTATGTTGGGAGACAAACAGCCATCAAGATCCTACTTGCAGGGTATTATTAGCCTACCTTGTTCTGGGACACCCATCAATTCGTCCAATCTTATGAGCACTACC
Organism: Gnetum montanum; assembly: GCA_015680685.1. Classification (NCBI taxonomy): domain Eukaryota; kingdom Viridiplantae; phylum Streptophyta; class Gnetopsida; order Gnetales; family Gnetaceae; genus Gnetum; species Gnetum montanum. The sequence continues at coordinate 585,322 of MNCI01030945.1, read as the reverse complement.
AACGTGATGGGGGAATGATTGCTAGAATGGAGGGTCCGCAACAATGGATTCAACCATTAGAACCCTTTGACATTTGGGGAATTGATTTCATGGGGCCCATTACACCAATGTCCAATGGAAAAGCTTACATCGTAGTTGCCATAGACTACTTAACAAAATGGGCTAAAGCAACTACTATTAAAGATTGCACATCATCTACAGCTACACAATTTGTTCAACAACAAGTCATCAACAGGTTTGGTATGCTGCGTGCACTTATCTCACATAATGGTACATACTTTACAGGTGCAACTTTTCAGAAGTTAATGCAACACTTAGGGGTTGAGCATAAATTGACTACACCATACCATCCCCAAGCGAACAGTCAAGCCAAGGTCACCAATAGGGATATTATTAAGATACTAACCAGAACCATTAGTAAGTATAGGCAAGACTGAAGCACTAAATTGAATGATGCTCTTTGGGCATACCGCTCCACATGGAAACTCCCTATAGGCTACTCTCCCTACGAGTTAGTGTCTGGAAAACTTCCAACACTCCCTATCCAAACTGAGCTCCATACACTAGCCATGGCATGTGACCTCAACCTTGACCTTGATCTAGCACAAAAACAAAGGTTGATGACTCTTAACTTGCTAGACGAGAACCGACTAGCTACCCTGTCATCTAATGAGTTGCACAAGGTATTTAATAAACAACGTCATGACCTAAAAATTAGGAAAGTTAAGTATCAGCCAGGAGATAAGTTTTTGTTTTACACATTTTTATTTTACACATTTTTGTTTCACATTTTTGTTTTGCACATTTCTTTAATCTTTCTTTTTTTTGTTTTCCACCAGCATTCATATTTTTACCATTTCTTTGTGTGATTACTTTATTTTGTTCATCACCCAATAAGTGTTCATGATGGTGGCATGAGTAATATCATATTTATTACTAATGTTTGGATTTTACCTTTGAAGTATGATGTTGATATTAAGGTATGGTTCTTTTGATTAAATAGGCAATGAGTCCACATCGTTCATACATCCATAAAATCCTATGGTCTCCCATGGCTTAGAACTATACAATCCCTTTCTCTAATAAAACTATTAACGAATTGGTGGCTGGGTATCTCTCAAACTAAGGAAGGACTCAAAGGATGAAAAGGGTGTGACTTCAAGGGGATTTGATGCAATTGTGCTGGCTATTCTCTTGAGTGCTTGGATGCTTTTTCCTTGTGTTTTCTACTATTCTAACCATTCATCAAATCACTAGAAGCTGAGTACATAAAAATAAGTCTTTGAATGGTGTGGTTCTCATGCAAAAAACACAAAAAAAACAGTGAGAATTCAAAGCACACCCCGTAGACACAATAATGAACTTGGGCTACACGTGTCGGTTATGGCACTAGAAAACATGTTACTCATTACTGAAGGTTCTCTCTAACTAAGGCCCTTTCTCACTTCCTGATTCTCCATCTCACTCCCCTCAGAATGGTGGTGACTTTTTGAAGAGGCATTCTTGTTGCTTCAACAGGATAGGTTGGTCAAATGTGTTGATGCGAGGTCACTGAATGTGGTTTGTTAAGCCTGGATTTGAAATGAGTTCTACTTGGTCACATTAGCCATAAAACACATACAAGGAACTTTACACAACCTTGTTCTTAGGTTTCCATTCCATTCTCTCCTCTCCACCTTCCTTTTCCATTTTTCACCTCATTGTTGGTTTTATCATTAATCTGTATCTTGGTTGATGCATCATTTTTCCTTAGTAATTTCTTGTGGGTAAGTTTTCAACTCTTGCTTCCAAATGACATTTCGAGCACCTACGGACTCTTTGGTTTGTGAGTCTGTCAAAGTATCAAAGGCATAAGCCTGCTTTGGGGAGGACCCACTAACATTCCTTTTTGGTGCACTATTTAACTTCTTTTCCTTAAACATTTCCTGAAATCAACAATTTTTTGTTTCATCCCCATCCATGACATCCATTTTATTGGCATTTCCATTGTTACTTTTTCTTCATCCTTCTTATTCCTTATCTTTTTCCATCTTACCACTACCAGAGGTTCGCTCTTAGTCATGGGGGCCCTAGCACAATTTTTTCAATTTTTCCTAACCCCTACACCTTAGGTAGTAACCAGTGTTAAAACTCTAGAATCAATATCTACCATAACCACAACTCAGCCAATGCACCTTATATCAAGGCAAGGTATCAACTGCATTGTGATTTATCTATCCTTGCTCATTTATGACTGCATTGTGTGTGCAGATGGCGATCATACAATAATGGACTGGGCTTGGAAGAAACACTCAGGATGGACTAGAACTGGAACATTTACGAAAGGAGCAAGATTGGTGGCATGGCTATGGATAAACAACAGAAGGCGCAATCTTGGCATCAACAGCAACACGTCTTCTTCTTTCTGTCTCTCCTTCTCTTCCAGCTACCAAATAAGGCTGGATGTAATTTATGTACAGTGTTCACTTTTGTGGTCATGAACACTAATGTTGTCATGTATTGTATTGTTGATCCGTTCATCATGTACGTTGAGTCTATCACATCGTTTCACCATCAATGGTCATTTAATCAATAATCCCGTACCTTCCCAATATTTTATAAGGAACTCGAGGATGAGTTTTCATTCAGTCATGGGGATATGATGAACAGTGATATCGCATCCACGAGATCGGATCAACCATGCGATGTCGGATACCTAATATCACGGCCAGTCTCCTTGTCTATAAATAAGAGGTGGCGCCCTTGGTTTCCACATTAGAAGTTAGTCCCTTAGCCAAACTCTTGTCAACTTTTTCCCTCTAGAGTTAGAATTATTTCTGCATGCCAACAATAGGAGTCATAGAGTGAATGGATCTTTATTTGAGCATTGTGTACCTGAGCACACTTTGTGTATGACAATAAAGGCAAACTTTATGATAAACCTTGCAACATACAGAATAGATTAATTAATGTTAATTATTATTTAATGCTTTCCTAGTCAATTAATGATTTCTCTCACCCTCCAACTCTCTTAGTTAAATACACTCAGTACGACCGCTTCGAGCATGCGTGTAACACTTGGTAACCTAGTAATGATTAGCGTTTGGTAATCCCAGTAGTGTTGCACTGGTTCAAGATGTGTATGGCAAGTGGGAATGAATACTGATGTTAGGAGTAATTAGGACTTAGTTAATGAATAGTTAAATTAGATATGTTACTTACTTATCTCTCTTCCCCTTCTTAGATATAAAACACATAAAAGCCATAAAAATCATATGCCTCAAGCTTACTTAACCATACAACGATGACATAAAAGTAAGTTTGGGAAGATAACGATTAATCAACCCATTATTGTTCCACAAAGGCGCATAGGCACTTAGTCCTTGGAATTCGATTGGATTGTGCATGAAACGCTCGTATTCATATGGTTTAGCATAGGGATACCTTGCTGCTCATCATAGGATCACCAAGTGCTATGCTACTAAGCGAACCAGGAAATAACAGTGCTGAGGTTACCAAGCAAATATGTGTTTACACTCAAAACTGGTCATGCTCATTCTACTAATTCATTAATATACACGGAAATGAAAATCTTAACTAAGTACATGAAAAGTAAATTGCATGGAAAGTAAATCTAATCTAAGTCAAAGTGCTATAATAAATAAGAATCAATCTTGATCTTATTATTGTTCATGGAATGTATCCAAGTACATTGCCACTTGAATAAGACTCCATACAACTAACTCAAATCCACTCTACAGCCACTCACTGAATGTTCTCTAGATTACGAAATAAAACTGCAAGAGTTCAGCTACTTTATTGATAAAACTACGAAAAAATAATGCCTAAACCATGCATCCAAGAACTATATTTATAGGCTGACACACATGCCATGATATCGGATATTCAACATGGCTTCTGGGCCCCAATATTAGAGCTAGGCAAAACACGGTTCATCATACCTCCATGACTGAATGAAAACTCGTCCTCAAGTAAACAATAGGAAGAACAAGTCCCTTACATAATATTGGAAAGGTATAGGATTATTAACTGACATGCAAATTATTGACTAACTCTAAGTGTCACATTACAAAATCTTATTCAAGTGGATGCATACAAAATGATAGAGTGACAAAAAGACTAGATAGACATTGAACATTACAAAATTTGTAGAGGTCTTCAAGAATCTACTAAAGATCATTCTCCTTATTGCTACTACCAGTGGTAGACTTCCAACATTGATTGTTATGTTGATGGTTATCTAGTTATGTAGAACATCCTTGAAGGATGGACTGAAATTTCTTCTCATCATCCCATGGATCTAGCAAACATGCGATGCTTAAGTTGCTATCTTGTATGTGCTACGATTTGTCCATGGGCATCTCCTTCGTTGTCCCTCTCTTGGCTTTGTTTTTGTGCCTAACAAAAGACCTTCTTCCTTAGGCATTTCTTTTAGCATCACTTATAGTCACTAAAGGATCAACATTAGTTTTGGTAAATTTTCCTTAATAATTAACCCTTTTTAGATCCCTTAGTTTTCATTTAAGCACAAGGTGATTACAGCATACTATGCCCAAAAGCTATGAGGCAACTAAAATCATCAAGTTATTCACATTATTTTGATCAATTACTATTAGTTACCATGATGTTCAAAAATAGGATGGTGGAAAAATTTCAAAGCAAGCATCCCTAGCGCCCATGACTAATAAGTGTAACTCCGATAAGCACATAAGTTTTTGAACAATTGAAACCAAAGATCTAATTCAAAAGATGGCCAGGAAATATTAATGGATATGGAAATAGAAAAGTAGGAAAAATTAATGGAACAAATAAGAAGTAGTCCCAAAATCATGCATAAATTTAGAGAAACTATCCTTGATGTTCTGGAAGATATGAAGGTTAGTTCAAAGTCATGATTAACAAAAGTTATGCAAATGGATTCTTCCCAAAGCAAGCCCTTGCCATAATGCCCTTGCATAACCACTTCTATAGATGTCCATGGGCATCCTAGAAGTTAAATGTAGATCATGCCTTTGTTCCAAACAACCCACAACTACCATGCTTGGGATGTTGCACTATACTACACAAAACCAAAAGGCTCATAATCGCATGTAGCAGTGAGGTGAATAATAAAATGAGAATTGATTATAGAGATCGGGATGTAAGGTACTTGACCATGTCCACAATAGGTTTTTGTGACAAGTGTGATTAAAATGATCAATATACTTATCCATCCAAGTTTAAACCAAGTCCATACCATGAACTATGACCTTGCATTGATGTGTTCCATCCTGCCAACTATCATGAGTCCACAACCACCTCAAAGAATAATCATCACTCCAAAAAGAGAAGAACAGAAAAAAAAAAAAAAAGGAAGGGCCTTAGTTAGAGGGGTGCCTTCAAGCATGGGAAACATGTCTTTCTAGCCCCACAACCAATGCTTTTTACCCATTATTGTGTGTGCTTTGAATTCCCATTATTATTTATTATTTTTCTTATCTTCCCTCACCTCCCTCCCCCACCCTTGGCTTCCCTCACCTCTCCCCCCGGCCTCCCCTTTCCTTTTTTCTTTTTTTTTTCTTTTCTTTTTTGTATTTTTTATCTTTTTATGGGAACCACACCATGCAGAGACAAAGCTTCCTTCTTATTGGTTGACGAACAAGTGATGATACGTTCCAAGAGGAGTCATAAACCACATGAAGGTAGTCAATAAGAGAACCCAACAAGTTCCCTTGAGATCACATCCTTTGCCATTTCCACTTGGTCATTCCCTCTTTCTTCAAGGTACAATGATCATTGATGAATTTTAGTTTCATAAAAGAAGAACCAAATTGTTTCCATGAAAAGGGCCTTTTATTCAGAGAACTGGAATGATGGATAAGGTCATCTCACTACTTTACACAATTACTTACCTAATCATCTTGATCGCATAGCACAAAAACCCAACACATAGCATTGACTTTTGCATCATGACTTGGCAATATTATTAACAAAAACATAAAATACATTTATAAAACATAAAGAGAATGACTCAAGAAAGGAGAAGAATATAAAGAAATGAAAAGCATATGAAGAATTAGAAAATTTTAGAACTAATAAGCAAATTAATTACTTCCATGCATCTTTGAAACAGTTTTATATTTTCATTTTCAAGCCACTAGGTATCTTCTGATTTAGTGGCTAATGTGTAGACTGGCTTTTGCTCACACACTTGCTCCTAAACTTTATGGTGGATCAGTGTAGGGGTTGTATTAATATTTTGAACTTTTAGCCCACAACTACATCCTTTCTCATTATTGGTGATGCATGGATTCTTCTGTTTCTCCATAACGATAGGTTTATCGTTTATGTCTTGTGTTGGAGTGGTAATGGGTGTTGGCTTTTGCATATGATTAGGAGATGATGGTTGTGAAAAGGGAGGCATTGCACTAGATTGGCATTGTGCTAGTTTGGATGATGTGGTCGGTCCATGAGTGTTTTGCTTCTGCTTGCAACCTTTCCTAAAGAAGGGACATTTTCAAGTTTATGGTGGGGACCTATCGATATCAGCATGTTTATGCACATTCGCAGCACAACTGGAATTTGTTTGTTAATGTTGTGATGCTAAACCTTCCTATGTTCTTGGAGGTGACATATGATGGAGGCAAGTATGACAATATTGAGGATATGATGCAAGGTGAGAGATGTGAGGTGGTTGATGAGTGGTGAGATACCCCTACACTCAATCATACAAATACGAGCGTAGCACGTGCGATCCAGTCGAACTCCACATACTAAGTGCCTATATGCCTCATGGAACACTTAAGGTTAATTATTCATTGTCTTCCCAAACTTACTTGTAGTTGTCACAGTTGTATGGTTAAGTAAGTCTGAGGTATATGATTTTTTATGTCTTTTCGGATTTATCTCCTATGCTAATAAGGTGAAGGGTGAAGAGACTAATTACTAACTTTAACTAACTAACTAAGTCTGAATTAACCTAGCGTCAGCATCCGTTCCCACTTACCGTTCACACCCTGAACCAATGCAACCTTGGTTACTGATGAGACGTGACATGCACTGGGCCG
>MNCI01030945.1:562796-573132 GCA_015680685.1 Gnetum montanum | reverse complement strand
GAAGTGGTTGGTTTGAGGCCAGAGTTGGGATGAGATTTATCAAGTTGCATTAATCATAAACCACACAAGGGGCTGTACACCACCTTGTTCTTGGGATTCCATTCCACTTCTCTTCTTCCCATCCTTCTCTCCATTGTTCACCTCATTGCCGGTTGTATCATTGTATATACTTTAGTTGATGCTTTGTTTTCTTTTTGGTAAATTCTTCCGGTTAAGACTTTAACTCTTGTTTCCAAAGGACATTCCCAGAGCCCACGGACTCTTTGAATGTGGGATTGTCAGGGCATTAAGGGCATGAGCCTGCTTTGGGGAGGACCCACTGACATTCCTATTTGGAACATTAGTTAACTTCTTTTCCTTAACGTTTTGCAATTAATTAACATTTTTGTTCATTTCCATCATGACATCCTTTTTATCGATGCCATAGTTGTCCCTTTTTACCTATCATTCCTATTCCTTTTCTCTCTCCATTCTAACGCTACCGGAGGTTCGCGATTAGTCATGGGGGTACGGGGCCTGATTTTTCGATTTTTATCCTAAGCCCCGGATTTTTTCGTTTTTCTTCCTAACCCCTATACCTTCGGTAGTCATCATCTATATTTTCCCAGATCCATATCAGCCATACCACACCTTAGCCAGTGAACCTAAACCGAAGCAAGGTATGCTTTACTTAATGATTCAATTACCCTTGCTAATATATGATGGTGTTGTGTGTGCAGATGGCAATCATACAACAACGGAATGGATCTGGAGCAGACACTTGGAATGGAGCAGCGCTGAAGCAGCATGCAAGGAGTGGAATTGATAATGCGCTTACAGATGGACAACGAAAGGCGCAATCTAGGCGTTGGCAGCAACAAGACTCTTCTTCTTTCTTCTCTTCTATTCTCTCTCCTCTTTTCTCTCAGCTGCCAACTGTGGCCTGATGTCATTGTAATAAGGTGTTCACCCATGTTGTCATGAACACCAGTTTTTGTCAAGTCTTGTAATAAAGACCGTTCACATGTCATCCCATTAGTTCCATTTTCCCTAATAATCCCATACCTACCTGATATCATTGTAAGGAACTCGAGGACGAGTTTTCATTCAGTCATGGGGGTATGATGAGACGCGGTTTTCACTAGGCCGCGATATCGCGTACGCGATATCGCGGCCGACGCGATATCGCATCCCATGCGATATCGCGGACGCGATATCGCGTCTTCTCCTGCGATATCGCGTACGCGATATCGCGTCCCGCCGCCATATCTATAAATAAGAGGCGGCACTCCCTTCATTTCCCAATCCTGGCTAGTGTAGCGAAGCTCTGGCAGATTGATCACTCCAGAGTTAGAATTTTTCCCCATGTGCCCGCAGTAGGAGTCCTAGAGTGAACGGCTCTTTATTCGAGCAGCTTGTAACCTGAACCCAAGTTGTGTACGGCAATAAAGACGAACTTGTTTGGATAAACCTTGCAGCACGTGGTTTCATTTATTGCTTTATTTCCTGCTTTCCTAGTGCGTTCAAGTACGACTTGATTACGAGCGTCTACGGACGTGTACGGCTAGTCAAGGAATCGGCTGCTTGACGCAATGCATGAGTACGACTCAATTACGAGCATTGGATGCTTGGTAACCCAGTAGCGTATTCCAGGATTCTACGCTTGGTAACTCCCGGGTCTGATGTGTACGGCTAGTTGAGGAATCGGCTGCTCATTGCTAGGCTAGAGCGTGTGATAAGTACGACTTAGTTACGAGCACCCACGGGTGTGTACGGCTGGCTAAGGAATCGGCTGCTTATCACACGTAGGCTAAATAGGTGCCTCAGTACGACCACTTCGAGCACTTGCGTTACGTGTGGCGATCCCAGTAACGATTAGCGTTTGGTAAGCTGCAGTTGCATAGTTTAGGGTGTGTCCGGTAAGTGGGAACGGATGCTGACGCTAGTTAACTTAAACCTAGGACATTAGTTAGAGTTAGCTTAGTTTCTCAACCCTTTCCTCTGATAGCCTAGAAGATAAGCCGAAAATGCCAAAAAAATCACATACCTAACCATACACCGTGACACTTACAAGAAAGCCTGGGAAGACAACGAATGATTAACCCCAAGTGTTTCTTGTGGCGTTAAGGCATTTAGTCTACGGAGTTCAACCGGATCGCGCGTGTACGCTCGTATTCGTATGATTGAGTGTAGGGGTACCTCGCCACTCATCAGTTACCAAACGCTAATTGTTGCTGAGATCACCAAGCGTAACGCACGTGCTTGAAGCAGTCGTACTAAGGCACTTAACTAGGAGAGAAGGGTTGAGAGAGATCTAATGACTAATAAAGCATTTAAAAGATAAACAGTAAATAACAGTAAATAAGGTCCTATTTAGCCTATTCCATGCACTGCAAGGTTTATCCAAGAAGTTTGTCTTTATTTCCGTACACAAACATGTGTTCAGGTACAATATTTGCTCGAATAAAGATCCGTTCACTTTAGAGCTCCTACTGCGGGCACATGGAAAATATTCTATCTCTGGAGGGATCAAACTACTAGAGTTTTGCTATGGTCTAAGCCTAGGATGAGAAACAAGGAAGAGCGGCCTCTTATTTATAGATTTGACAACGCACCGCGATATCACGGGGGAAGACGCGATATCACGTACACGATATTGTGTGGGATGCAATATTGTGTGGGATGCGATATCATGGAAGACGTGATATTGCATACGCGATATCACGGCCCATGAGATATCGTGTCCCATTAGTGGTGATCTCATATAAGATGTTGCAGGATGATGATATTCAGGAGAGTGGTCGTAGTGATTTGAGGTAGAGGAAGTAGAACCAGTTGGGGAAGTAGCTTGTTGAACATAATATCTGTACGAGTTTAGCTAGCAGTAAGGGTAGGGCTGGTTTGATGATGGCCTCCCCCATGACTATGTGTTTTGCCACTACGGTTGATAGTAGTTTTGAGACTAATAAGAAGTCCCACTAGGATAATATGGTTAGTTGTAGGGATGTCTAAAATTACCTTGTGGAAAAGGAAATCTCTTGGGCATGTGCTTCTGTACAAACTTTGGATGTAATACCCCTACCCAATACTCATGTAGATGTAACAAGATCGAGCAATGGCCCTTTGGATGGTCATATATGTAGATGTCACAACCATTATCTTTATTTATGGTTGAGTTTATAGCCTCACTTCCTTCAACAATTTTTCTTGTTCGCTAAAAAGTGTTCGTAGCTATTTCTTGGTTATGCTTCCTTTGTTTATTGTGATCGCTTAACTCATTTTGTGCTATTCTCTCCTCTATGATAGCTACCTCTTTTTCCTTATCATAGATATGGACACTTTTTTTTTTTGAAAAGTTGGATCCCAGTTATTTTCCTTAACATTCTCCCATTTGCATAGCTCTCCTTCTTCTTTTGCCACACACTTGATTAGCTCTCGAATCTAATGGGTTTGTAGCTTGTATAATTGACCTAGAGCATACATCCCAAGGGTCTCCCTTATTTCATTACAAAGCCTATCTATGATGTGGAAAAGTTGCCTTTCCTCAGAGAAACCATGGCTTGGGCATCTATTCAGTAGGGAACAATATCTATCTAAGGCCATGTCCAAGGGTTCATGTTGTTCTTGCTTCCATCCTTGGATTTATCTCCTTAGGTTGGACATGCTCACATAGGTTTGGTATTTCTCATTGAAAAGTTCTAGCAATGTCCAAAGTATTTAAGCTGCCATTCTTGTAGCTTATTTGAAATAGAAGTCAGTCAAAGTCTTCCTTTGATGTTTGTGTTATGTAGTTTATCTCTTCTAACAACATTTAACATCCATCGAAGTATTCACATTTCTGCTATATTTATTTATTAATCATGCCTCTTTTGTAATGTCCAACATTCACCACTATATAAGATAATAGGCCTAATAATAATAATAATTCTAGTTTAAAAAGTAAGGTAGTAGAACTAAAGCAAAGCCACCATGATACTTTACCAAAATATAAGAATGCATCACATGTGATTTGAACTAAACTAACCACTTAAAAGGCACCTCTCCTTGCCTAGCAACCTTAAAATAAATATCAAAACATATTTAAAAATAAATAAAAAACACATAGGAGTGCACTTTAAAACACATAGTGCACGGACGAGCCAATGCCTAGATTATGGGGGTTGTCAAACCCCAAAAAGAGAATTTTATTAATTAAATGAGATTAAGTACATGATCAACATCTGAACATATTGATGGTTAAATAGGAAGAAGAACAATGACAAATGCGAATGTTGAAGGAAAACATCTTGATACATAATCCTTCACAGGGTGTGGGAGTACATTCCAAAGAGCAACCTTATGCTAGGAATCAATAAGAACTGCGAATTAATAAGACCAGGAGAACCACAAAGAGCTTAAAATGCTCAAAATTATGATAACACACTCCGATGTAGCAGATCGAGATTGGGAAGAGTGCATGAGTTGGTGTATATGCTCCAAGGCTACAAACAATAAAACAACTGATTAGTATCCAACTTTAACTTAGAAGAATTTGAAATTTTTCCATAATAGTTAAATGGTTAGAGTTGGACGAATCAATGTTATGGAAAATAGCAAACTTGCACAAAGGAAAAACTTTAGAAACCCACTCCCATGAAGACTGAGCGAAAGGGCAATGCCAAAAAATGTGGACAAAATCATCAGGACCTCCACAAAGAGGGCAATTAGGGTTTGGAATCCCAAGGTATTCACGACGTTTGCCGATAGGTAGGCCTTGATGAAGGAGGCACCAAAGAAATTGTTTAATTTTTGGAAGAGTCGGAAGGCTCCAAACTCGTGAAAAGAGAGAGAGCCAAAACTGTTCAAACTCTTCTTTGTGCCATGATCGATTGTAGCGAATAACAATCATAGAGGAATCATGTAACAACTAAAAGGGCACATGTGGTTTATAGGGTAGAAGGTTCGATCCATTAGTCCACTGAAGACCATAGAAGAGACTAGGAACCGAAGCATCCAAATGCAAGTACTGATGTATGAAGTGATAAAGTCTATCAAGGCAATGGTGCATAGTTCTGGAAAGCCCATATAAGGTTTCGAACATATCCCAAGTAATCCATTGATTGGTGAGACAAAGACATCTAAGGGAAACAACTCCCTTTTGAAACCAAATGGTGGTTGTCCTGGCATTTGAGGTGGCTAGAGGAGCAGGAGATAGGGGCAGCCACCAAGGGCTAACCTTAGAAAAGAGAGTAGGATTGATATGAATATTATTTCAATTCATAAGACCTGTCAAGCCTTCCAGGAATAATAACGTCATGAGGAGAAAGGCACCTCTCCTTGCCTAGCAACCTTAAAATAAATATCAAAACATATTTAAAAATAAATAAAAAACACATAGCAGTGCACTTTAAAACACATAGCGCACGGACGAGCCGATGCCTGGATTATGACTGCCTGCGCCTCAAATACACGAGACTGTTCACGAACCGGTCATTTCCTTGTACAGAATCACAGTAAGAGGCATTTGGAGTTTCTTATTTTCTTGCAAGCAGGGCTGGAAAATTCCGTCAAAACAGTCGTAAAGCAGCAGCAGTTCTGTCCAAAATCATAGTTGTTAAGGTTTGTTCAGGTCATGAAGGTCAAGAACGAGGATCTAATAGATATGTTTCCTGAGCATCTCATTACACAGAAAATCTGCAAAAACCTTTTAGTGGCGGATTTGGCATGGCTTTGTTCAGTTTCCCCAGATCTGAAAGAGGTATGCGCATGGATTACTTCACCTCACCTTGTCATAAGAGATCTTTCAAAAGCGTTTCAAAATGCAGTAAAAAACCCTATGGATGGGTTTCTGGAGGATTTATTAGAATGGATTTATTTCATTGTTGATTCTCATCGAGGTACTTTGGAGAGAATGGTCCTAGATTTTTCGCATTTATATCATTGTCATTATCCTTCGAAGTATAATAATGACTCATCGGATGAATCACCGCCGCATTGGTGCGGCTCTGCTCCTCAGGTCAGTCCTTGTGCATGGGAAGAACTACTTAAAAATTGTCTGGGTGTTGCTTACATGAAACACGCTAAAAGTTTAGGTATTACCTTCAATGATGATGATGATGATGGTAGTCCTCTTCACTTGCTTTATCCTAATTCCAATGTTGCCGTTTCCAGACAACTCAAAGTTCTGGAACTTTGTTCATTAGATCTATTGTAACACCGTGCCCTTTTGCACTTAGCTAGGGCAGGTTGATGCTTAGGATCATTAGTAATATCACAACGAAAGCATGATAAACTAAAAACTAATGATGTGTAGAAATACATTATATTATATTAAGAAAGGTCCAACTGCACAAAAATTTCATGCCAAACCAAAACTAAACATACATTTCAATTTATACAAGATACAAAAACACATAAACATCATCATCACATATATAAGAGTATAGAGAGTTTCATACAATTATCAATAGTCCATACTACTGCACATGGAAATATATAGTAACCAAGTCCTGATAGTTTTTCCTTCCTCTACTCTTTCTCTTTGTGCTTGTTTGTGCTCCTATGATTTCCACTTGTAATTAAATAAAGTCAGTATAAAACTAAGTGGGAAGTCTTTACACTTTCTTTGCTAGATGGTCAACAAGTGCTACACTAAAAGAGAGGAGTGGGGTACAAGACAACCTGCATCAAATGTTAGTCTTGTGCATGCTAAGAGTAACACATGGACACATACCATATCGCACATAACACTTGCATAATTATTATCGAAGAGGATAGATGGCTATCATACAATCACAAATAAAGCCACGGTCCAACATAATCTATCATCTATTCATTCCACCACATCACGTCTTTCCATTATCATGCCCATGCCATCATACCTACGCTATACCGTTAAACAACCCATGACTCACACAATCCTAATCCAATCATAATATATGTTATCAGCGATAAGTCTCACAAACCGATACTATCATATACATAGTCCATGTGGTCGCTAGCATATCCACACTCAGTGTAGCATATGAAATGTTGCAATGAGTACTCATAACAGCCATTGCTTGTAAGTCTTTTATTTATCCAACTGGTGCTAGGGTCCATCAACTTGTGACTTGCAACTACTAGCATTTTGAGAATTGGCGATAGGGACAAACATACCTATGCTACATACCAGTTGTGGGGATGAACACACCTATGCTATGCATCAACTATTGATGAACTATGTTTTGCCTAGCTCTGATATCAGGGCCCAGAAGTGATGTCAGATATTCAATATCATGGCATGTGTGTCGGCCTATAAATATAATGCTTGGGTGCATTGTTTGGGCATTAGTTTTTCAGAGTTTTGTCAATAGAGTAGCTGAACTCTTGCGGTTTTATAATGTAATCTTAGAGAATAGTCAATGAGTGCTCGCATAATGGATTTGAGTTAGTTGTATGGAGTCTTATTCGAGTGGCAATGTACCTAGACACATTCAATGAACAGTAATAAGATTGAGATTGATTCTTATTCATTGCAACACTTTAACTTAGATTAGATTTACTTCCATGCAATTTACTTTTCATGTACTTAGTTAATATTTTTATTTCCATGCATATTAATGAATTGGCAGAATGAGCATGACTAGTTTCAAGCGTAAACACATATTCGCTTGGTAACCCCAACAACGTTATTTCTTGGTTTGCATAGTAGCAAAGCGCTTGGTAATCTTAGTAGTGGATACGTGGGTTCAGGACATGTACGATAAGCTGGGAACGAACACTCATTGCCTATAGGCTAGTTTAGTCTTTACTTTCCATTGTGAATTAGCTTAATTAATTAATCTTTTTATTACCATTAGGAGTAGCTTAGGGCCACTCAACATCAATCATATGCCTCACTTTGGACTAAACCATACATGACAAAGCTATCGCTAGTCCAAGTGAGACGAAAACGAACTGTGATCAAGGCATAATGATATAGATGCACAACTAGCCCCATCCATGGAATTTGATAGGATTGTGTGTGAACACTTGTGATTCGTATTGTTGGGCATAGGGGTACCTCATCATTCATCATTGGCGTCGTTTCCAGGGATGGTGCTAGTTATCTAGATTAGTTATATTACAAACGATCACTATAAAAGTATTAATGATTTACTTTTAGAAAACATTCATATTTGAAGTCACACATATTATCAGACAAAATCATGTCTTCTTCATATAGAACCAATGATGAGAACACTCATAGGAGAAATGCTAGGATATATATTGAAGAAAATTGAAGTGAACAACCTCAAACAAGGGGTTCCTGTGCTCATTTAGACCCTTACTACACTCAAAGACTACATTCACATGGTGCAGACAATCCTACAGAAGATGGAGAAAGTCATAGTACAAGGAGGGCCTCAAGGCTTAGGACCTCCTCTAAACCTAGACAAGATAAATCAAAGGACCAAAAGGAGAACTATAGAAGCCATGGCAATTCTCCTAGCTTCTCATCTTCCTCTTCCTCTTCAATGTCTAGTTTGGATAAAGATGAACGTAGGTATAGAGATAGAGCTCCACTATGGGGTCAAGATAAAGATAAAAATCAGACCCAAGGGCAAAATCAAAGACATTACAATGAGCATAGACAAGATTATCACAATCAAATGAATAGAAATGGAAATTTTCATCACAACATGTCTGATGACAATGAACCCTTGTTGGCCATTAAGAGCCTAATGTAAATCATGGAGGTAGTTAAGATACCTCATAGGCATTGTCGGGATAGTCGCTTACCTAGGCTTGATATGAATAATATCCTTAAGTTTGTGGGTGGCTATGATTTTGGTCCACAACATCATCTACAAGAATTCTAGGATGCTTGTGCCTTTTACAACATTGAAAGTGGGTGGCAAAAGCTTAAGCTCTTTCCTAGAGGTAATGGCAAAAAAGAACTCATGTGGCCAACCTCATTTTGTTCAAATAAGGCTAGGATGATGATGATGATGATGATGAAAGTTTCATTTCCACCACCACCCCAACTTGAAGTTGCAACTTGTCATAGACAAAACTTTGGTAAAACATACTGTTGAGGCCAACCTCACCCATGCTAGGCATAGGGCCTTGACCAACAGTAACTAGTACTTTATTTTATTTATAATCCGAGGATTACTAAATTTCAATATCAGATAATTAAGAGAACATCACCCACCATAAAAAAATAAAAGGAATGAGGACCTGCCAATGTGCATTAAAAAAAATATTTCAACATAAACCATAAAACTTAAGGCCTTTTTTTTCTAATTTCAAGTTTCCTGCGTTGTGGGAAAGGCAGTTGGCGGTTTAGGATTAGGGTTTTCTTCCGCAGGGCCGCTATAAAGAGGGGCAGGAATTGGCAACAAGAGGATGGACGGGTTTCTTTTGAAACAGTAGCGGCTGGCAGTGCATTAACAGCCGTTGTTTTATTTTGTTCTTCTGTTTGCCTCTTGTTGCTGTGAGCGACGCACATCTGACAGCAACGCACCTGCAGACGGTGGCCTTCTCTCTGGATGCTGGGGTAACGGCAGATGCCTATGATCATGAATAACGTGATGGACAGCTGCAACCACACCCGCATCTCAGCGACATACAGCAATATCAAAAACGTTTAGCATTTTCAATTACAGATATTTAATATTTTCAACATTTCCAAACATGGTACCGGTACATTGTGCCGTATATCACTTTATGTACTAATTTTAAACCTTTTTTTGAATGCTTAAACTTTCATTGTTTTATAATTCAAAGCAGTAGCATTCCTTTGTTTTTTTTTCGCTTTCATATTCACAAATCCTTAGATACTAATGTATTGCAATTTTCAACTTGTAAACCGTTTTCAATTGGGAAACTCCCTATGGTCCCTGTTGCATTGTTCTGTTTCGTTGCGTTGCCCTTATAAGTATAGTTTTCTTGTCTGCATTTGCAGCACAGTAGTAACTATAAGTTTATGCTTACGTGCAATCTGCTTGTTAAAATTCGGTAACTGCGTCTACTACCAACGATGTGCCCTTTTCTGATGTAGTTTAAATTGTATAAACATTTTAGTTCCAGATTACTTTGAAATAGTTAAGCTTCATTATTATTATTATTGTCACATGGCCCTTTTCAGCTGAGACCATTCTCAGGTTTCTGTACCCATACGGGAGGCACCCTAGGCTATAGTCTCCTAAAACGAGTTTTCACAGATGTTCGCGTGTCCAAAATTTACGCATCAACACCTTTTTGGCGCTAGAAGGAGAGCAGTTTCTCAACCTTTTCTTTATTTTCCTTTTATGTTTCTTTTTTTTTAGAAAAAAAATTATTATCATTTTTTTTACTGTTTGTTTTATTTTTGCCTCCTTATTTTTAGTTTTATTGCTCTATTTTAGTTTCA
>MNCI01030945.1:482744-559010 GCA_015680685.1 Gnetum montanum | reverse complement strand
TTTCGATTATTTGGTTATTTTGATCATGTTTAGAACATTATAGTTTACTTTCAAGTTTGCATTTCTTGTTTCATGTTGTTTTTGTATTCCCATCTGTTGCATTCTCATTCAAAAGTTTATGGTCCTTGCACTTGCATGCAATCTGTAGTTTGGGGGCTAAGTGTTGAGGCCAACCTCACCCATGCTAGGCATAAGGCCTTGACCAACAATAACTAGTACTTTATTTTATTTATAATCTGAGCATTACTAAATTTCAGCATAAAAAAATAAAAGGAATGAGGACCTACCAATGTGCATTAAAAAAAATATTTCAACATAAACCATAAAACTTAAGGCTTTTTTTTTTTTTAATTTCAAGTTTTTGCATTGTGGCAAAGGCAACTGGCGGTTTAGGGTTAGGGTTTTCTTTCGCAGGACCGCTATAAAGAGGGGCAGGAATTGGCAACAAGAGGAGAGACGAGTTTCTTTTAAAATGGTAGTGGCTAGCAGCGCATCAACAACCGCTGTTTTATTTTGTTCTTATGTTTGCCTCTTGTTGTTGTGAGCGACACACATCTGACAGCAACACACCTACAAACGGTGACCTTCTCTCTGGACGCTAGGGTACCGGCAGACACCTGTGATCACGAATAACGTGACGGATAGCTGCAACCACACCCGCATCTTAGCGACATACAGCAATATCAAAAACGTTTGGCATTTTCAATTACAGATATTTAATATTTTTAACATTTCCAAACATGTTACCGGTACATTGTGTCGTATATCACTTTATGCACTAATTTAAACCTTTTTTTTAATGGTTAAACTTTCATTGTTTTATAATTCAAAGCAGTAGCATTCCTTTGTTTTTTTTTTCCGCTTTCATATCCACAAATCCTTAGATACTAATATATTGCAATTTTCAACTTGTAAACCATTTTCAATTGGGAAACTCCCTATGGTCCCTGTTGCATTGTTCTGTTTCGTTGCATTGCCCTTATAAGTATAGTTTTCTTGTCTGCATTTGCAGCACAGTAGTAACTATAAGTTTATGCTTACGTGCAATCTGCTTGTTAAAATTCGGTAACAGCGTCTACTGCCAACGATGTGCCCTTTTCTGATGTAGTTTAAATTGTATAAACATTTTAATTCCAGATTACTTTGAAATAGTTAAGCTTCATTATTATTATTATTGTCACATGGCCCTTTTCAGCTAAGACTATTCCCAGGTTTCCGTACCCATACGGGAGGCGCCCTAGGCTATAGTCTTCTGAAACGAGTTTTCACAGGTGTTCGCGTGTCTAAAATTTACGCATCAACACATACTTAATAAGAAAATAAATATAGTTATGGCTCATGAATTACTTAAACTCCTAACTTTTTTTTTAATAAAGAAACAAACAATTATTGAGCAATATTAAGCAAGAAACACTTTCAGATCAACATACCCCTTGGAATCAAACATGTGACTTGCAAACCTAAACTCACATACTCTAACCAACTGAACAATGCCTTATTCACAAAGTAATATTTTTTGGATATATCTAATTGATTTTTAACAAAGCTCTACCTCAAAGTTACAAACAACTAATGACAAATATCAGTTAGCAATTAGTAATGGTTTTAGGGCTTTTTAAGAGATTAAAAGGAGTTTGTACCTTAACAGGCCTTGAAATTAAATATATAAAATGTTGCAAATAAGAAATGTGAAATAAAGTACACAATCAAAACTATCAACATTAGGACAAGTTCACAAAAGCACAAGAAAAGGATCTCAAATAAGAAACAGTAACATGCCAAAAAAGAAAACATGCATATGCACATTGTAATGTGGGAGTGTTGGATCCCAGAAATAAAATATATTACAAAGAAAAAATTCAATGGTACAATAATAGAAAAGCACTAAAGGAAGATGAAACTCCATCACAATATAAAAGGAAAGGTCTAATGGCTTGGGGGATACCTCTTTGAGTTTCCATTCTTACCACCTATCTTGAAAAACCTTCCTATGAAAAGGATAACACTTTCCCCTCTTTTTTAATTGCCCTATGGGGTTTTCACTTCATACCAAAGACTTTCTATAAACTGAAAAAGAAAAAAACTAAAGAGGGTAATATTTAGAGCTACACTTGAAGCATGAGTTGTTGAATGATGCCATTGACAAAGAAAGAACATTACTTAGAGAATCTTTGCAATAAACTACATTGCATCAAAATTGCCATTCCTCATCAAGAACAATGGGACAAAGCCAACTCCACGTACAAAGCAAAAATCCTTAAAGAATAGCATTAGATGAAACTCCCTACAACCTTGAACTAAAACTATATTTATGAGCTATATTAAGACAAAACTTTAGATGAACCAAATTTCTTCAAAATAAAATGAGAAATCTATGATTAATTTTTATATGAGCTACTTAAGCTACTCCTGCTGGTTGTATGGAATTATACGGAAAAGTTGTTCAAGTTTCATTGGAAACATATTTTGTCCTCATTTTAATATCCATGTATTTATCATAGATTAATTTGATTTCCATTTTCAATGAATTGAAAGATGTTTGTAAATTGAAGTATAACATAGCTATGTTGAATGCAATGATAATGCACTTGTTTAACTCGATGCTTTTGCATAGATGTAGGAAAATCCTACAGACCAGAATCACCTCAACCTAAACGTGATCCTTATTCAAGGGGCGTCATCTTCTAAATCAGACTATTCACTAGCACCGTGAAACGTATTTTTAAAATTTTTCGCTGTTAAAAGTCATACTGACAATATTATTGTGGGGTATTGGGGAAAAAACTGAACAGTGGTTAAAAAAAATTTCAGATTGCATAGCTTTCTGTAAATATTTATGGATCAGAAACATTTACGATGAATTGCTCGGCGTCACCCACACTTCGATGACTATTAGTGGTGGAATCTTCGCCATGCGATCACTAATATTTAGATCCACTCATCATCCGAAAGCAAAGTGATTAAGCTTGACGGCTCCACAATGGCAATTGGCGGCAAAGACCAACAAACCATGAAGGATTTTAAACGTTCCCACACCAGCACATACTGCAAAAAGGAACAAAGAAAATAATTATGGGCCGGTACAAACAGGTCTGTACCTAAATCTGAGCTTGAACTCAAGGAAACCATAGCTGATAAGAGTACAAACTTACCTTCAATTCAAGGTAAAACGTCAATTCATCTTCTTCAAAGAGTACTGCGAAACTGAACTTCCGAGACACAGAGAACAGATAAAGATCAGAGAAGGTAAAACCCCAGACATGTCACTGTCTCTCAGGTAAGCAAAATCAAACAAATAATGCACAGTATAATCTATATTTCAGTTCTTCAAGGATTTTACGTTCTATTTCCTGGGGCTATGGCAGGTTCTGAAGGAAACTCTACGAAAGGCATCGATTGTGGCGTGGTTCCAAGATTTTCCCACAAAGACTGCATCTTAAAAGGTATGCACCATGGTATATTTGGATTCGGAATCACTTTTCCACCAATAATGGATCAGAGACTTAGTTACCCAGACAAAGATCAAGGATGAAACACATGGTTACCTGTTCAATTCTGGCTTTGAAATCAAGAAAGGGTGGACAGTAAACATTGATGCTCGATTAACCCACTTGGATCCCAACTTATACGTGAACCCATCACAGTTCAATCCCTCAAGGTTCACAGTTAAGCTCCATCCAACCATAGTTCCATACAGTTTTCCAGACCCTACTAAATGCAGTTCAATACACTTTAAGAATTAAACTTTTTTTCACTAATATATTGTGTGTGAAGTATCAAATCTTGCCGACATTTCAAATGCACCAAAAATATGCAGTCCTTGGGAAGGATTTTCAATGTGGTTCGATTATTTAGCTTTCATCACTTTAACCGCATAATATCTTAAATTATAATTCTCCAAACTAACTATTCTATGTAAAGTATCAAATCTTACTAACATTGCAAATGCACCAAAAATATACAGTCGTTAACTAACTATTCTATGTAAAGTATCAAATCTTACTAACATTGCAAATGCACCAAAAATATACAGCCCTTGGGAAAGATTTTCAATGTGGTTCAATTATTTAACTTTCATCACTTTAACCACATAATATCTTAATTTATAATTCTCCAAACTAACTTTCCCAAAAGTGTCATTCAAATAATGTAGTTTTTTAAGCTTCAAGTCCAGCATATTCCTATGAACGAGGGAATTTTTTTACCTTCTTCGCAATCTTACCGAAGGATATCACATTGTAATTTTTTAAAGCCCTTTACTTCCAAGTCTAGGCTGCAAATGCATAACATTTAGTATAGTGGTATAGATTGGTACACATTGAAGATAAATGGGTGGAACCTAATACGAAAGTAAAATTTGAAATGCTTTTTTAAGCACATTTTGTTGGTCATGTTGTCAATGTTCACATACTTTGCCAACTATTTGTCCCCACTTAACAGTACAGATGATTAATAACCCTGAATTACCCATAGTGCACCCATGTGACTACCAGCAACCTTGTCTACCAGCAACCTTGTCTCCCACTTAACAGTACAGATAATTAATAAGCTTGAATTACCCATGGTGCACCCATGTGACTGCCAGCAACCTTGTCTCCCACTTAACAGTACAGTCTCATGATTAATAACCAGCATGTTTACCAGGTTCAATTAATATAGAAGAAACTACATGTATAAATTCAAATAACAGAAATAAAACTGATTCGTTGCCCATTTAACTTCGTCTAATAGAAGTTCAGGAATTCTTTTCATTTTCTACCTTATCATAGCTTTTGATGTATGGTTAGTTTCCTTATGGAGAGTGAAATCTACTCATCATCTGACCCCCGGACCTACTCTTACCCTAATATAATTTGCTTGTATTTTTAAAACCCAACACAATTAATCTTGTTAATTTGAAAAGAAAGTACAACAGTTGCAATTTAGCATTCAACTGCCTGTGACTTTGAAAGTACAGATTGAAAAGCGAGAAATCAAGGCTAAGAGTAAGATGAGATTTTATATCAACGAAGAAGACTATCCAGCAGAACAGGGGCTTACCTTTTCATCCGAGAGAGAATGATCAAAGGCACATTCCGTAATAATCTAATATTCATTTTTAAAGAATGTGGATACAGTTTAAAAGAAAATTTCCTGTTAGAAGGGAGATCCTCTGCCATCCACTTCTGTAAGGACTACACCCAAATTAGTGAATAGCTTCTTCCCATTTGAAGTTCTAGGCTTCAAAATGAAAGACGTAGAGAAGGATGGCACAGGGGCTTCAAAAGAATATTGTCATATTCATTCACTGGCTTGGCCTTCAAAAAATGGAAATCTTGCAATGATTCTCTCAAAAAATACCCATTGCAGAACTGGGTTTGTGTGTATATATAAAATATGTTGCGCTGCTGCAAACTCGCATTAACCCCCTTACGTTGATCCCTGGGACTGTAAAAAATTTTCGCAAAGACCATTCACAACTGTCTCCTTAATCCAAAGGTCACATTTCCAACCTGTCCTTGGACAACTATGACATTCACGTCCTATGACTTAATTTGCTAGAAAATGACACCAAACAACTCATCGGACCTTCAATACAGAAACAACAAATACACTTTCAAATTTAACAGCACTGTTGGTGTAAAGTAAGGTTTCCTGTTATCACTACCCCTCTCTGAAATTTTGTAATGTGGAAATTAGAAGAACAGCTGCAAGCACTACTTAAAAGAACAATTCTGACCAACTATGTGACCAGGCGATACAATTCCTTGGTAATTTTGCCGTTGAAAATTGTTCACAAACAGCTTTGTGTTTCGTAATGCAAGTGAATGGAACTATAAAAAATAATTTATAATATTAAAAATATCAAGGTTTTTTAAATTCCCAAATGTCTTAATATAAATTCATATAATAATAAATGATATATATCATTGTTCATGAACCTGTTTCCTAAGTGTGGCAACATCCTGTTTGGATTAAAATAAAACAATTCTGTCTCCCCATTCCAGCATTTCATGAACATTTTGACACAGTTTGCAAATAGGTCCACTAGCTGTTAATCTTTTATTATTTGCAAATAATTTAGCCTTTATCTCTAAGACAGGTTAAGGGCTATAAACAATGTTGCAGAAATTAAATGAATTATAAAGTCACTTAAGAATGAGAACCAGTATCAACGAAACTAAGATCATGGTATGTGAAACACGAAATGAACAAAATACATCTGCATTGATGACATTAAAATTGACATAGTGCATTTCAACAAATATTAATATTTACAATGTAATAAACTTTTAATACCAGGATAAAAAAAGCATAAAGGCTACAATAGGAATCATTTTGTAGCACAAAAAGTTGCAGGATATAGAAAGGGCTTAGCATTCTATGCTTTGAGTGTTACACTGTCGTCGTGGGGATGATCGAATTTTGCTTTCTTCCATTTTCCAAAAATCCAATGGGAAAGAGATGGAATCCATGATTTGGAGTTTTCAAATTGAGAGTCTTACCATTAGGCTACTTCTATTAGGAGGGGTCGTACACCTCAAAGACATATAGTTAACATGATACATTAAAAGAATAAAGGAATATAATCATGCCTAAAGTGTGATTCAAACTAGCAACCTCTTGCTTAACAAAACAATAAGGTATTCATTTGAGCTAACTATCACTAGTCGAGTATGGGGAGACAACTAAGGAAGGGGAGGAAAGAGGGGGGATCAATGAAAATTCCTAACAAGGTTGAAGATAGAGGGCAATCTTGCTTTACTCCAACATTGCTAAAAAGGTGTGGTGAAGTGTCCTCTAGATCATCATCTTGGATTTCAATAATAACATTTTAGCAAAGCTTCTGAATAACTTCAATTATATCATCAATTAAATGCTACTAAGCTTCTTCCAAATGATAGAATTAAAAGGTTTTTAAAAATCTACAAAACAAACAAAAAGCTTTCTATTGGGTCTTTTAATATAATTTATGGAATATCTTAAAGTAACCAAGTGATAAATTGAAGAATAATTTATCTAGTACCTTACTTGTACAAGAGTTCTCAAATCATTTATGCAAAGCCAATTACTAAGCCTTTATCTAGTAGCTTACTTGTACCAGAATTCTCAAATTGTTTATGCAAAGCCAATTACTTAGCCTTTATCTAGTAGCTTACTTGTACCATAATTCTCAAATTGTTTATACAAAGCCAATTACTAAGCCTTCCTTCAAGAACTATGATGAGCAACGAGGTACCCCTATGCCCACGCATGATTTGGTCAAATTTTGTGGACTCTATAGTTTCTAGTGCACTAGTTCTCTCTAGGAAGTAAACTTTACGTTGAGAACATCCGTTGTCTTCCCAACTACACTTGTGAAGCTCAAAGGTATGGTTTAAGTGTAATTGAGACATGATTTTTTTCATTTTATATTTTATGGTTTCGATGCTTAAAATAAACAAGATAGAGAATAAAGTAATTTAATACCTACCTTAATCTAATCAGCTAACTACTATTCAACTAGTTCTAACATAAGTATCCAGTCCCACTTGTTGTACACATCTTGAACACGTATAATGTTGCTAGGTTACTAATGAATCGCGGTTTGCTAGGCCCCAATATCGGATACGTGATATCATAGCCTAGATAACGATATTGAATATACGATATTGTGATTCATGCGTTGGCCTATAAATATAGCACTCGGGTGCACAGGAAGGGAGTTAGTTGGTAAGTCTTTAGGGTAGAGTCGTTTTGTCAGTTTTTAGTTCCTTCCTAAGTGCATGCCCACAGTGTGATGATTGTAATTGTACGGAACCTTTGTTCGAGTGTGATGTACTTGGACATGCACACAATTGGCAATAAAGATCAAGATTACTCCAGCATTGCAGCATTCACTTAGTTTTTAATTGTTTAATTGTTAATTATTATTTATTGTTTTCTTAATTAATATTTCTTTATCGTTATTTACTATTTCTATTGTTAATGCGGAATGAGTACAACTTAATCACGAATATTTAAGTGTAACTACTTGGTAACCACGTAGCGTATCTAGTAGTGCTTAAGTAATGTGCACTTGGTAACCCCAGAAGTAGTACACGAGGTTCAAGATGCGTGCAGATGATTAAGGACAAATGCTCATTGCACTTAGGTTAGCTTAGATTTTATTTTCTATTCTCTATTAGTCTACTCAAGTTATTTCTCATTGTCTTTAGGAGTAAGTATAGAATTAGAAATCACATCATACACCTCACTTTGGACTAAACCATATGTGAGAAAGCAAATGCGCGTACACGCTCGTATTTATATAGTTGAGCATAGGGGTATCTTGCTGCTCATCAGTTACTAAGTGTTAAGCGCTGTTAGGATTACCAAATATCATACACATGCTTGAAGTGGTCATACTTATGTGTTTACTTAATCAATATTTAGCGTATCTCTCTTAATTAGCTTAATTACTGAAAAACATTGAATAAATAGCTAAAAAATATTAAATGCATGAATGAAACATTTAAACTATTTAGAATGCTACAAGGTTTATCAAGAAGTTAGTCTTTATTACGGGCACCTGGGAAAATATTCTAACTTTCAAATGGAAAAAACTACAAAAGCTTCACTATAACTATGACTGACTTATGCCTAAATATAGTAGGTTGGCATGTATTTATAGGCAAAAACAAACCCTAAATCGACAAGGCCACATCAACACATGTGGCCTTGTCAACGCAGCCAATCTGTGACTCATCAAACTAGAACTATTCTATTTGAGAAAAAGTTGCTAAAACCTAACTCTTTGCAATTCACTAAAGTCTAGTTTGTATGTTTGGTCTATGACTGATGAGAGTAGTTACTCTAGCGGTTACTCTAGTAGTTATTCTAATTATTAGAGTGGTTACTCTAATTATTAGAGTAGCTGCTCCCAAACCTATAAATACAGTGCCCATGCGCACAATTGAAAAGAAGTCTTTAAGAAGTTAAGTAGCAAAACTTTTGTAGTCTATTTGCAAGTTAGAGTATTTTCCAAGTGCCCGCAGCAGGAAGTCTAAGTGTGGACAGATCTTTATTCGAGCATTGTGTACCTGAGCACACCTTATGTACAGCAATAAAGACGAGCTCTTTGATTCATCCTTAAAGCACTTGAGATTTGTTTTCTTACGCATTTATTTTATTTTATTTTCTTATGCATTTATTTTATTTTATTTTATTTTATGCACTTTACATTTATATTATTAACGTAGTAATTCATTTTGATCAATTAAGCAAATTGTTAAATTACACAAGCACAACCACTTCAAGCATGCGTGTAACGCTTGGTAACCTAGTAACGATTAGTGTTTGGTAATCCCAGTAGTGTTGCACTAGTTTAGGATGTGTATGACAAGTGGGAATGGATGCTGGTGTTAGGATTAGTTAGAACTTAGTTAATGAGTAGTTAAGTTAAATTAGTCACTTAGTTACCTCTCTCCTTCCCTACTAGTGCATGACATAAAAACATAAAAGCTATAAAAGTCATATGCCTCAAGCTTACTTAACCATACAATTGTGATATACAGGTAAGCTTGGGAAGACAACGAGCAACCAACCTTTACTTGTTTCATAAGGGCGCATAAGCACTTAGTCCTTCGAATTCGACCGGACTGTGCGTGAAATGCTCATATTCGTATGGTTGAGCATAGGGGTACCTCATCGCTCATCAATGACAAAACCATGGAATTTATAGTTGGGGGGGTTGTTAAGGTGATGTGCTAGCTGGAGAAGAAAAATTAAAACCAAAACCTTAACAGAGCCCAATGTTGCAAGAGGACCCCCAGTCAACCTGCAACAAGACAAAAGCTTATCGCACCCCCCGGGACGACAGCTGAAGAAGGAGATCAATACACCTAATTCAAAGAGAATTCAGTTGGAAAAGGTAATATTATTAAGAAAGCCTAGTTCACGACAGTGAAGTTGAACATTACTAGCAATAGAGCATTTCATACCGTAGTCAAATTCATTGTTAGGCTAGCACAAAAGATCTCATGAATTTATAGTGAATGAAAAAAAAAAACCCCCCTCATGAATTCAAAACTATTATGTTAAGTACAAAAGACAACGAATAAGATAAAAAAACTCGTGAATTCAAGACTATTAAGTTAAGCACATAAGACAACGAATAAGACAAAAGTTAAGATGATGATATCATGATATCATGATCAACTCTCATAAGTAACCAGCATTAATCATAGCCTACACCTAACAAGTGACAACCAGCACTGAGAAAAAGACAAAAGATTATGTAAAGCTGCTACACTTAAATCATTTTAAAAAATAATAAAGAATTCAAGCATTAGCGGAAGAAACCTACCCCCGTATATGACATATGTTCGGAACATCCATCTCAAAATGTCCACCTACCCACGCGTCAATGACATAAAAAGCATGTCCAATAATTTAGTGTTCGTTCGCAACGTGACTTCCACGTTTGGTGTCAGCCCCGTCACCTGCAAAGGGTCCTTTTCAACCATCGCATGATTCCACCCAATTTTGTAAGTAATTGCCTGGTAAAACCTACGCTACCTCCATCGAGTTGAAATAGGAAGGTTTTACATTTTAACAATGTAGTATATTAGTTAAACACATTACCAAATCTGCCATTGAGGTAAAGCCAAGTTCTTTAAAACGATCACAGTCGTGCGTTCGATTCCGACCCTGATTGATGGCAATGTACGTTTCAGATGCTGTCGGCCAGCAGTGGCTATACAGAGCAGACATCGACGCGGCCGATCAGTCGTGTGAAGTCATTCGCTGCGGCGGAATTGCGTCTGGTAAAGCCTTTTCAAGGTTTTCATTACCCCCCAGGCACTTTACTTCGCGTATGTAGACGATAAATAGCGTTAGCAGGTTCGATAAGATTCGCACAAAGCATATTCATTATCAAAGAATCCTGAAGCAAATTGCATTCATCATATTGCAGGTTTCTGTCTCTGCATCCAGCATACTTTGCATTCGTGTCTTTGCGTCTTTGATGTAATTGTTTTATACAACAATTTTGTTCGTTTTATCATTCTTTGGTTGTTTTTAAAGAGATCCTGCGCACATATCATAATTTAATGTGGTCCGCAGCTGAAAATTCTTGTTTCCCTAACTTTCTATTGTAAGCGGGACACTGCCGTTTGGTGTTGTATACGCCGTAATTTTGATGATGCCTTGGTTTTTAGATTATTTTGTTCGCTATCACTTAGAGAACCAAAACTGCTGTATTTCTGACTCCGTTTCGATACTTTTGATGATTTCGCAAGTCTTGGTTTGTTAGGTTACTCTCCTAAATGCTTTGTATTTCACTTGTTTGGTATCATCCTATGCTGCCTTCAGTTGATTATTAGACACTTTTTTAGTTACACTGCGATCTGTTCAACATCGTTTAATTATTTCAGGCCACATTTTCTTAGGGCCAACCGTAATTGCCTAAACACACTGCTTCGTACTGGAGCCCATCTTATATAGGGGTACATTGAACGCCACAAAACCGACTTTCTTTCATTTTCCTTGGTGTTCTAACATTCTGCTTCATCTAAAAATTACAATATTTTGCTGTAAGGACATGACAGGTCTGAGTCCTGTTTTGTAAAATTTCTTTCTAAGTCTTATCCATAATTCAGGCTGCAGTATTTCACGTACGACTCCAGGAATCTTGGTTCTACCATTTTATTGTCAAGTACCGTAAGCCTGGTTGTCCTGCCGTGTTCTTAGCCTGGGTATTGTTTGAAACATGCCCGTAACAAGAGTCTAAATACTTGTGTTTTTCTAACGATTTTTATGTCATTTTTCTTGGCAGGTTATTGTACCAATTGAGCATGGAATTCAATAGCAAACGCGAGGGAAATTCAATAGCTTGAGCACAAACATTGAAGTTACTTGTTTAAAGCTTTTGTAAGTTTGTTTTCTTTTTGATTAGATTCTAAATTCATTTTGCCCTGTGAGACAATGGAAACAACTTTCCACTGAAAATATTGAGATGAAATCACAGGGTAACGAGAAAACTTAAATGGAAAGTATATCCCATACTAATAGTGAGAATTTAACTTGCTTTAAACGAGGGTATGAAATATCCTTTTAATTATGACTCAATTATACCTTCTTAATTGGCAGTGCCCTTTATTGATAGACGTGTAAATTTGAATGCATGAATATAATGTTGAAATTGACCTCAGAAATATAACTTAGTTTCTGGTGGGTGTGAACATCGTAGGGAAATTTGAACAAGCGTTGATGATATTGTCATAGTAGGCTATCAAGGATGTGTTAAGTTATTGTATTTGACAACGGTAATGAACAAGAGTGCTGCATGCATCGTATATTCATCTCTATAGGCTTTTATTGCTATTATCCTTATTATTAGTTGTGTATGTTGATTTATGCTTTCATACTTTCTTCTTATTTCTTCTATTTAATCAGTTGAAGCAGGTTGAGGCTGCAATCCCGGTATTGAAATACTTGAACAATCTTTTCCTCAATACTTTGGCTTTCGTGTGTGGAGAGTCATTGTAATATTTATAACATCCACAAACCCTGTTGACCAAAGGTTGTCTGGAACTTTGAGTGTTTTTACAAGTTGAATATATCGGCATGGCCTCTTCGGTTTCTGTTTTCCCTGTTTCCTTAAAATCTTCACGCTGTTGCCAAAATGATAAAGTGAGTTCTATGATGCCTCAACATTGGATGGCGGTGTCTTTGTTTGTAAGTAAAAGGAAGCAACAAGCAAAGTTAGGTTCCTTCCACAGAGGAGTTAAAGTCAGAGCACTAGATGCTCTTCAGCCTTTTGATTATGAATTAAGAAGGATTCAAGAATGGGAATTAACTAGGCGATTAAAGATTGGTATAGTTGGGTTTGGTAACTTTGGTCAATTCCTTGCTAAAGTTATCGTTAATCAAGGACACACTGTGTTGGCTCATTCCCGAAGAGACTATTCAGAAATTGCTCACAGGATGGGAATCAGCTTCTTTGGTGATCCAGATGATTTTTGTGAAGAGCATCCAGAAGTGATTCTGCTTTGTACATCCATCCTATCAACAGAGTCTGTATTGAAGTCATTGCCAACCCAACGGCTGAAAAGGAATACCCTTTTCGTAGATGTTCTGTCGGTTAAAGAGTTTCCAAGGAATTTATTTCTGCAAGTATTGCCTCCAGAATTTGATATACTTTGCACCCATCCTATGTTTGGACCTGAAAGTGGCAAGAACGGTTGGTCTGGCCTTCCTTTTGTCTATGACAAAGTAAGGGTTGGAAAAGGTTCGAGAGCTGAGCGTTGTGAGAGGTTTCTTGGCATATTTGAAAAAGAAGGTTGCAGAATGGTTGAAATATCATGTGAAGAACATGATCGCCATGCTGCTGGAAGTCAATTCATCACTCATACTGTAGGAAGGTTGTTAGGAAAGTTGAATTTGGAATCTACACCAATAAACACAAAAGGGTATGAAAAATTGCTCCAGATTGTTGAAAATACGGCGGGAGACAGCTTTGATCTATATTATGGTTTATTTCTGTATAATGCCAATGCCACAGAACAGTTGGAAAGATTTGAAATTGCATTTGATGCTTTGAGGAAGGAACTTGTGGGACGGTTGCATCAGATAGTTCGTAACCAATTGTTTGGGGAGATGAACGAGCATGTAACTCTCCAGCAAGACTCATTTTCTATTAAGTCAAATAGGCTGCTTCCGGATGTTTCACAGCAGAATGCCTCTGCTGATGTTAACAGTATTGATATGCAACATGCTGGTAATGGAGTCAAGTAATGCATCTTCCTGATATTGCAGAGCAGAACTGCCTCTGCTGATGTTAACTGTATTGATATACAACATGCTGGTAATAGGGTCAAGTAATGCCTCTCACAAGGGTTCCGTATGTTCTATTTGGTACTGTTTTTAGTCCAAGCATTTTATTTGAACCTTATTAGTGCCTGTACATCTCATGTGCTCGTGATTAAACTATGTTTTGATGAAAAGTCTTCTGAGACGCCACAGATCTTCAGTCAGCTCAAATTAATTGAAATTTTTTGACATTTTATGTATGTTATAGGAATTATCGGCATGTTAAATGGATATTTGCAGCTGGATATTTATTGATTTATGCTTCTATTGATTATTGAAATGGCAATCCACAGCAGTCAAAAGTGAGTGAATTTCTCTTTGGTCAATTGAATTTATCGTTTTCTAGAGCTATTTTGTTAAAATGTAAAACAGTTTCGTTTATCTGTAATTCACTGTTAATGAATTACAGTTTGCTTAAAATACAATTTGAATTTGCTTTCTTAAAAAAGAAAAACAGCAACTTCATGAAAAGTTAATATACAAATTATTTATGAAGACTTTGTAATGGATGGTTTATATTTTTACTTTTATAACTTTGGTTAAATTTGTTTTTTAAAATTTTAATGAAATTGATCCAAACAGAATGCAAATTTGAGCTATATTTTAAACAAATTTGAAATGAACAAAATAGTGAAATTGTGAAATTGCTGTAAAAACAACAAACTCGAATGATGAAATGAATATTTCCTGTGTATCAAACTGGGAGCCAACCTTTCTACGTCACTTTACAACACACATATTTCACAATGCTATTGACAAAATTGGCCTGGAAAATTATAGCAATTCGAAATTTCATTTTATCCATTTTAAGGATATAATGTCTCGGACGCTCCCTCCTGCCGCATAAGAACAAATGAATATGAGGTTAGCCACACAAAATAGAATTTCAACTTGGTTATAAGAATGCTGCAACTTTATTAGTTGATTAATCAATGAATTACCATTTATCATCATTGGCCAAATCCTTTTTTTAAGAGAAAAAAGGACAATGAAGTAAATTAAAAGAGCCATCGGCAGCTTTACATTATGCAAAAAAAAATTAAAAAGTCGAAAAATTATAGCATATAGCATGGTGAAAATATTTAGGGGTGAAAAACAATCAGGTCTTAGTCTAGTGGTAATGCACATGATTTGAAAGGTCTTAGTCTAGTGGTAATGCACATGATTTGAAAGGTCTTAGTCATAGGCTTGATTCTGGTATGCATTGTTGACTTATAATGGTTTTATTGGACTGTATATCTTTAGGTGTACCTATATGTTATGGTGTCATCCTTTGAAAAGCATTGCACACCACCACCCAAGATATGGTGTCATCCTTTGAAAAGCATTGCACACCACCACCCAAGAGTCTTGAAGTAGCAACAAGGGAGGGTAGACTCAAGGTTGACTACACCTTAGGTACATGTACAAGTGACAAGACTAACGAGATGTGCATGCATGCACAATCCCAAAAACAGAACTCACATACACGTGCATGCATGCACAATTCCAAAAAAAGAACTCACATACACACATGATGTTCCCTTAGAGAGCTAAGACGTGTTCCTACTCTAATGTTTCTAGCCCTAAGCTAGGGAGGCAAAGCTTCCCCAAGAAGCCTACATATCCTTGTGATGATGTTCACAAAGGAATCAAGGCCATGTAGTTCTATAGTGATGGTTGTAATAGTATGGAACCTATGAAGATCTCCACACTTCTCTAGCCCTTGTTCTAGAGGGAAACAACCTTCAAGGCACCAATAAGGCATAGTTTCCTACACTATATTACAAGGGACAAGGGGAGAGCCATGCAAAAAGTGCCATGGTCAATTGTCATGGGAGAAAAGAATAGTGGAAAAGAGAGGGTTAAGCCATGGTAGAGGAATGGAGCATGAACCTTGACTAACCTTCAAATAAATGAAACATGGGAGGTGGGGGTGGATGGATGGAGGGAGATGGATGTGTGTGGGGGGATGGCAAGGGTGCAAAGGGACGAGGTGAAGACACATCATTTGGGAAGGAGATCCAATGGATGAAGTTTCTTGAGCAAAAACTATTTACTAGGGGTGTTGGGTTCTAAACCCACCATCCAAGAAAAACAATGCTTCGAGATGGCGCCAAGAGGAGGAGATTGCCAAGGGCAAGCACTAAGAGAGGTGATGACTTCACCCAACTCTTTCTTAGAGTCATTGAAGATCACCAAATGAGTTAGCAATGGTAGAGTAGACCAAGGAGCATACCAAGCATGTGACAGTGCTAAGGTGAGAAGCACCAAATAGGAGGATGAGCAAGGACAAGGAGGCCACTACTGGCTTCAATCAAGAAGGCAAGAAGGCCCTCATGCAAGATGAGGAATAGATGTGTCGTAGATGCTTGTGTAAGTCCCCTCTAAAGTTCTACAACTAGGAACAATAAGAGGCATATCATGTCACAAGGCTTAGTAGGCTAAAATTTGCAAAGAAAGCAAAAATGTGTTCCATATAGGAGGGTGATGTAGGTGTTGAGGAGAAAGTACTTGATGAGGTAACGAGTGAGCTTAGCCCTTGACTTAGACAAGCTAGAGTGCAAGTAAGCCCCTTTCTTAGCCACTAGAATAAGGTCTTCACCAAAGAATCATCAAACTTCCATGAGGCCAAATCGTTTGCGTGGGAGAAACAAGCACTACTAAGCAGAATGTTGATAATGGAAGCCACCAACTTTAGGCCAACCCTAACCTTTGTGCCTTCAACAATGAAAGAGTCATCATTCTAAGATTGAACCACTTAGGTAACACAGTAGCGTGAACACCCATGAAAAGTAAAGTAGAAACCATCTGAACTCGCCAACATGAAGAACAAGACCACAGCAAAGCAACACAGGTCCTCATGAAAGGTAGGCTCATGTTTGAGAGAGATGTAGATGGGCAACACCATAGCAATGTTATGGTTGTTATGCCAAGCATTCATGTGTTGGATGACTTTTATAGTTACTTTGAGTAGAGAGAGAGGACTTTGTCAATTTAGAAGAGTTGATTATTCCATTCAAGCCAAACATTCCACATAAGTTCAACGCAACATGCAATATCTCCTAATCGAGTGAATTGGTAATTGCATCTTGTGTCCCATGTCCAAAAATTAATTTTGCAAGGGACACCCATCCTCATGATGAGGGAATTGATGGCATTGCAAAAAGGACAAATGGATGAAAAGATCATCCAATGTTTCTTCATGATTGTGGCAAAGGGCACATCAATAAACAACTTGAAAACCTCATCTCTAAATATTACTAGCAGTGAGCACATTCCCATGCCCCACTAAGCAACTAAAAAAATGAACTTTGGGGCTACAAAAAATGTGTCAAAGATATGCTCACCTTCAAGCACAAGGAAAGGACGTCGTAAAAAGGAAGACAATCCACCGTTTGCCTAGGAAGACAAAGAAAGAGAGTTGATTTGCTCTTTGCCTTGAAAGCAAGGTCCATCTCTTTATACTAGCCTATGATGGGGTCACTAGGTGGCAAGATGGGGGTGTTGTGGCAAGTAAGGTGGCAGAGAAGGGAAATTTTGTGATTCTTCATCCAACAAAAGATTGTGAAGAACACATCCTTGAAACTAGCTTCCAACCTAGTGCACCCTAGGAGAGAAGCAAGGAAAATATTTCTAGCACTAAAAATTGAATGGTCAAGTGACTAGAGTAAAAACCACCCCTTTTGAATGCAATGCCAAAGCACCAAACAAGAGGAGGTGAATTCGTCAATGGATCCATATTTGGCCTAGACGCATTGAATCCATGGTTTATCAACTAAAATCAATGTCGTGGGCAAGTTTAATAGCCAAGACGCAAGCTTGGTCTTTCATCTTATGGAGTCTACATTTGTTGAAGTGCTTAGGCTAGGATACCATATCCCATCAAACAAGTATTCATTGACAATGTGATCTAAATTTTCAAGCATAGCATGTGGATAAGCAAGAACCAACATCGTGTAAACAGGAATGCTAGAAAGTACCACTTTGGCCATGGTGAGTTTACTAGCTATTGAGAGGAGGAGGCCTTGCTAGGAGGCAAGTTTCCACTTGAGCTTGTTCAAAAGAGTATTCCACATATTGATTCTAGAAGCATTAGAGAAGAGGCATTGTCCCAAATAAATGATGGGAAGCTATTCTATATGGCACTAAAGAATGTTCATAATTCTCTAGAATCTTGCAGTGGGGTATGGGGAGTTATTTTGTACTACACTACAAAATGTTAATAATTGTCTAGAATTTAGCAATGGGATAAGTAACTGCAAAATAAGCTAACTTGTGCTAGTTGACAGTGAGATATGTATAGTTGCTAAAGAGCTCCAAAGCTTGGCAAACTTTCTTTGCTTGTCTCACCAAAGCTCTAAAGAAGATGAGAATGCCACTAGCATATCAAAGGATGCAATTGCCCACCCCTCCCCCTTCCAAGGAAAAAAAGTCAACACATCACATTTATCTAAACATCTAGGAAGACTGTTAACAATAAAGAAGAATAAGGAGGAGGAGAGAGGATCCCTTTAATGTATTCCTTGGGAAGGGATGAAAGAGTCGAAGAAATAGTTGCCAACTTGCACTTCAAAATAAGTGCAATTGAGGGAGAAGGAATCAAAATCATCGAATCACTTATTAAAGCCCAAAAGTTCTATAGTATAATCTAGGACCTCTAGTCAACTTTATTGTAGGCTTTAGCCAAATCAAGTTTGAAGACACAAATGGCCTACTTCTAAAACCTATTTTGGTGGATGACTTCATGGGCATTGATGACACTGTCCAAAATATGTCTTCGAGGGATGACATTAGCTTAGTCAAGCTCAATGATGCCAAGCAAGTGGGGTTGGAGATGAAGTACCAAAAGAGAGGAGAGAAAATTATAAAGATAATTGTAGAGGTTGATGGGTTGGTAATCTATTGGGGAAGCAATGGTATCTTTCTTGAGGGAAAGAACAAGGAGTATATGATTTTAGCACTAAGAAAAAAGTAGTATGGGAGTAGCAGCTACAAAAAAGGGTGGAGAGGTTTCCTCCCAAGATATCCTAATAGAATTGAAAGAACTTGAAATTGCACCCAATTGGTCTTGACAAATGATTATTTGGTGAGTTAGCAATGCTTAATTTGATCTCTTTGACAAGCCATGTAACACCCCTATTAATTATCTATAAGATCCTATAAATAACTAATAGAGATGCTATGAAACCCCAAGGATCTGGATTTAACCTTGATTAACTAACTAAAAGGGAAGCGGTAAACTTGATAAAAATTATTAATTAGGAACATAAATATAGTAAAGCAACACAAAGCAACACTTGTTTTGCCTTAATCATACATTTAGAAATAAAGTTATTCACATTTAAAATTTACCAAATTAAATAATAAAATATTAATATAAAAAATAATATTAAATTTTCTCAAACATATTGCATGTGCTAAAATGAAAAATGATCTTTGCAATCTCATAGTCCTAATGGCACAACCAGAAAATTCATATCTATCATATTTTATTATTTATTCACAAAAATAGATACATGGCTCAAATATCCAAAAGGTGTAAAAGGTTTTTATTTTTCAAATATACAAAATATACAAAAATTATTTTTCAATTTCAGAGTGTCCATGTTGTATAGAATTGATCCACCTTTTGTCCCATGTTTCTCTTTCAATGATTCCCTACCTACTCTGGGCTCTCTACTTTGAAATGCAGAAGTCAGAACCCCTCAAGTAAGAAAGGTTATTATCTTTCCCTCTTCATGGATCATAAAGGTTCTAGAATAAAGGTCATAGGATATGGGCTAGGTGAAGGTTTTCAATAAAATATTCAAAAATGTTTTGAAGTCTAGAAAAGCCACAAATTTTCCAAAAATTTGAAAAAAAATCCAAAAGAAGTCCAAAATTCCAAAAAATGTATATTTTATCTAGGCATATTTGAAGGCTAGGCCTTGGTCATCCCCACTGCCAACAAGAACCATCAAGTTTTGGAATAACCTCACTACTATCATTGGATTATCCTTTAAATTATTTTAATATCCAAAAGTATCACAAATTTGTCTAGCAAAAATCTAAGAATGTATATTTTAACCAAGCATCTCTGAAGGCTAGGTCTTGGTTACCCTCACTACCAAAGGGACTATCGACAGTTTTTAGAATAACCTCATTACTATCATCAGATTAGCCTCATGATCCCAAACAAGTCACTCATGGCTGAGTCTTGGTAGTAGTCTCACTACTAACATCTTTAATGGTCGAGACACATGTATTATTGAAAGGATAGGTCTTGATTATGTCTCATTGCAACTCCACTAGACTCAATTGCTCAATGCCATGGTCTCGGCTAAATCCATAGCCTCACATAAACTTATAAATCAAAATCTAGGATAGGATATCCATCCAATAACCTTTGTTCCCATAGGGTGGGTTCCACTAAAGAACACACCACTATTGCATACAAATGGGGGCATCTAAAAGATTCATGGCTACCACTACCAACTAAGCACAAATAGTCACATAAATAACATTATTTTATTCCAAAAATCCAAAATATTTTCAAAATAGCCAAATCCATGGCACCACAAATTCTACCAATGATTTTCAAAATGGCCAAAAATTCTACAAAATTCTCATAAGATCATGCTTTTGTCATGAGTAGTTCCAAAATATTCATAAAATATCTAGACAGCAAGTTGGGCAAG
Source organism: Gnetum montanum (assembly GCA_015680685.1). Classification (NCBI taxonomy): domain Eukaryota; kingdom Viridiplantae; phylum Streptophyta; class Gnetopsida; order Gnetales; family Gnetaceae; genus Gnetum; species Gnetum montanum. The sequence continues at coordinate 538,539 of MNCI01030945.1, read as the reverse complement.
GTTCTCATAAGCCTAGAATTCACAAAAGGATAGAAAAAGGGGCCAAACACAATTAAAATAACAAAAACAAGCCCAAAATGACAAAAATTTGACAAAATCTTGGCATAATAATTAAAATCTTAGAAGAAGAGTAGAAAGTAGAGATAACAAACAGAAAATCCACAACAAAATAGCATAGCCATATGAAAAGAGAATTAAAATAATCTTTTTTACAAGATCTACAACAAAATAAGATAGCCACATAAAAAGAAAAATAAATTGAACTTTCCTACGGGATCTATAACAAAATAAGACAATCATATAAAAAGAAAACTAAAATAATCTCTCTTACTTGTGTTGGCAGAGCTCTCAAAATATTTTTAGTATCTTCCCTTTCTTCCTCTTAATTTGTCTTTGCCTTGCTTAAATTGTCATGCCCAGAACCCTTCTACAAACTACGATATGATGTATCTAAGGCATGAACCTAAAGAGAAAAACTAAAGAAACCAAGCTCAATTCAACTTTAAATGAAAAAAATGGTAAAAAAAGGGCTTTTCGAAAAATGTGATGAGACACTATTTTACAAAAACAATGATTGCAAAACAAATGATGCCTTGAAAATAAGCAACNGTAAGGCTGGAAGGGAAACAAACACTGAAAGATCGTCGGGTAGACACAGCTAACCCTGCCTTCGCCTGAGGGTAGGTAGAGTGCACGCAAATTAACCAAGGACTTCCCCGAGCGTAAACTATGACTTGCGCTAGGGTTATCGTAACTGATATTTTAAAACGTGAAATAGTACGTACGAAATGTAAACAGAAACGCATGCAGAACTGGTATTGTAAACGAAATGTAAACTGAATGTAAAACAGAGTAAACAGAATAATAGCTGGCAAAACAAACTGTATTGTATTGCTTAGAAAAGATGTGCACCAGTCAAAGCGTAGTTGCACGTGTGGATGGTAGGTCAAGTGCCAAGCCCTAGGGCGATGTGATGTTATGTGTTTCAGAAGTGCTTGGATGCTAGAAGTCAAAGTGTGCCGAGCACCCAAGGATTGCTGGTTTGAGCTTTCTAAGTTGTCCAACTCCAAAATTGCCAACCCTGTTTATGTGAATTGATAGGGTATTTATAGGGTTGTGCTGGGCTTGGGTGTGGAATTCGAGAATGGAATCAACAGCTGGGAGATGAGAGGAAAGCAGATCAAGTGACACGTGTCCAATGGACAACTGTGCGTGAGTTGGACATCTGTTGGTAAGCTACATTCTTGACTAGGTTCACCGTATCTTACAATGCAAGGGTCACTCAAGCCCATGGAAATACATACAATTTAGACAGTGAAGGCCTAACAAGCCCACAAATGAAGATTTACAATGAAATGATTAATTTATAACAAAAGAAATTGGTTCTGGCTTGCTTGAGACTTCTTGATCCCTGAATCGACTGCTGTAGGATGTCAATTTGAGGGGTTTCGTGGCTATTTGAGGTGTTTTTGTTTTTCCAGAGCCTCCAGCGTGAGCTGAATTGAGCTTCAACGTGAGTTCATTTGTGTTTACGTTGCACTCACGCCTAGCGTGACCTCCAGTGTGAGTCCCAGCGTGCTAGCGTGTGTATGCTACACTCATGCCCAGTGTGACCTTCAGCGTGAGTGAGGGAAATGAGACCTTTTGACACCAAATTTGAATTTTAAAGCTTGATTCTTGAAGTGTGGCTGCTGCCTGCCTTGTGACCTTGAGGGGGATCTGGAATGTGGAATTTTGAGCTTGAATGTGTCTGGTTTTGAGTCACTTGGTGTAGGTCACGCTGGAGGTCACGCTGCAACGTGACCACAGCGTGACCTGCAGAAATTGCAATTTTTGATCATTGAAACTGAATTTTCTCATGGTTGGAGTTTGAAGTTGGAGATTGTTGATGCTGAGCCCGAGGATGGCTTGCACGTTCGAAACCAAGTCATTTCGACTCAGTTTGGAGGCTGTGAAAGTTGGTCATGCTAGACTCATGTAGCGTGACCATAGTGTGCCCTACACTTTGAACTTGATTTTAACACTGTTTAGAGTTGCTCACACTGATGGTGAGCAAACTGCCTTGGGTAGGTTGGGTGTGAGCTCAATGCCTTAGTCTAGTTTTGCCTCCCGAATGCCAGGGAGGGCTTAGGTTTTCCTCGTTTCAAAGTGCTGGGCCGAAATTAGTGGTGTTTCAGCCCTCCAAGTAACACCCTCCACATCATGTGCCACGTAAGATCCTAGGAAATGGAAAAAATATGAATTGAAGAGCCACACCTTTTCGTATTCCCGTTGCACAGAATGTGAACCAAAGAGCCATAGCTTTTCGTATTCCCGCTGCACATATAAAAAGGTCAAATGCAACCAAATGTAGAATGGGAATGGGAATGGGAATGAGAATTCCATTTCCATTCTGTCTCTATCTCCGTCTGCAACTCCTGCTGTAGGCCGCCTAGCCTAGTCGAACCAGCTTCAATGATGCCAGCTTTAGAGCTTCGCTAGAGCATTGGAAAGGCACCTCCGATGGTGGCCCATGCTTTAGCTGCAATAACAAGCTCATCAGCATGTGCTTCTTCAACCAAGGCAGCAATAAGGCAGTAGGCCAATCGGCTCTTGCTGCATCCTCGCTCAACACCGAGGGCCACGACATGCACATGTCATCAACAATTGCCAGCAATGCCGTGGTCGACATCAACGTGCTCGGCTATGCCAACGACACTACCCACGACATGGCCTAGCTTGTATGGATCGCCATCTACAAGGTCTGGTAGGACTGTGGCTGCTTTAGCTCCAACATCCTTGCAGCCATGGATGCCACTCTATTCAACAGCATTGACATGCTTTCGCTCTCGCTTGGTGACAACGCATAGCAGTACTACACCAACAACATCGCCATCGGCGCCTTCACCGTTGTAGTCCACTACCATGTCTTTGTCGCTTGCTGAACCAAAATCTCTAGACACAGCGCTGACATCACCTCAAATCTCATGCCCTGGATCATGACCATCATTACTAGCACCCTTGACTGTGACTTCCCAACCATCACGGTGCTCATCGATGGTAGCGAGTATGCTGAAACCTCACTTTACTCTGGGGAACTGCTACTGGAAGATCCAAATCTCACACTCACCTATGCTGGAAACACTAGCCTTGATGGCAACAGAAATGCGAACTTCTACACCTATGGTAGCTTGGACCCCAGAGGTAGAGGAGGTGTGAATCATAATACAGTTTTTGTTATAATAGCTAAAAGATACCTTCATTTAGGTTTTTTTTATAACATTTATATATGAATTAGGCCAATATGTTTCTTTAGTAGCTTTGTCTGAATATATGTTTTAAGCATAAAATTTTGCAGGCAGGGGTAGGATGAGGGGTAGAGCTAGAAACATTTGAGGAAGGACAGTAATGGCTACAGTTGAAGCTGCAACCTAAAGGGAAGGGTCTTCTAAAGTTTCTATGTCAACAATAGCCTTTGGTTATTGGAATCTCTTTTTCTAGAAACAAACTTTTTGCCAGTCTTTTTATGTGTGTTTTTGTTAATTTTTTATAGTGAATTGTAACGTGTTGAACATTACATTTTGATGATTTTGTGCAATTTTCATAGTTTCACTTCAAGCTGAGCTCTTCTGTCATCATTACTTAGCATGCTTTCCTATACATTTGCATTTCCAATGCAAAAACATTCCAAAGTTTGGTTCTGTTCTTTTTTCAATGCTTTCTGGAGTGGTAGAGAATTCTGAAATTGTAATTCTTTGCTACTATCTTGAGTAATCTTCTTTTGCTACACCCTTTTTCAATGTACAGGAACATTTGTAAGTTCATGTTCTCTTTATCTCTTTGTATATTTTGTGTAGGTTTTATCACTTCTATGGCTGTGCTTTGAAATTTAGTAGTTACCATATAGTAGATGCGTTTAGTTGTTACGATTGTGATTGCTTGTTCGTTTGCAATATGCATTTTAATAAAATGCAAAAGCATTATGCTTTTTGCTAGCACATGAAAATTATTAGCCAATTTAAGATGTCGGCCTTACTTTGGTCATAATTTTAACAATTTTTCCTGCTTATTAAGAGGACTTAAAGAGTTCAAATTTGATAATTTTTTCTTACATTCTTGCATGTAGTGAGGCCTTTTCTTTATGTACATATTCTTTGATTGATGGAATCTAATGAATGATATAGTTGTTAACCTGGTAAATTTAAAAAACGAGAACTTCTGCACCTCTGGCAACCTAGACCCCAGGAAGATCTCCGACAAGATCATGTTGTGATGATCCTAGCCAATGTTGAGGAAAATGGCGATGAGCTCTTCACCGACGCACATGTTTTGCCATAATCATAAATAACCAATTATTTATAAATCTCCCTTAGCCAAAGAGTCACTACAAGGGAGCCAATGATTATATTTATCTCGATTATTTATAATCTCGGTTATATATAATGATATATTTATAATCATAAACATAAATAATTATATATAATTATTATAAACACTTTATCATAAATAAAGTCGATTATTTATAATCATTTCATTATATATATCTTATGGATAATGCTAATCGAGATATAATCATTATAGGTTAACATTATGAATGAATCAATAACATCTCTAACATTATGGATTATGAGTAATATGTCATCATATCTTGGCTTTATTTATTACGAAATGTTTATCGTTCGAATGAATCTTATAATCCATAATATCTCAAATTATAATTATAGATTATTGCTCTACTTATAATAATTTCATAACATTTATTGGATTCCACAATAATTATAATATAATAATTATGAATGAGGTGTTAGCATCATTCATATCTTGTCCATTGTAATAATAATGTCAATATACAAAAACTCGTGATATAATAATAACATTATTTATGCATTTGTAACATGATTTTTTATATCTCCATGAACTAATATGCATTACAAATATATGTTGCAGTGCCAATTTAGTTTGATCTCTTCATATTCCCTCACACGCATGCGCCACATGCATGGGAGCTAAAAAATCAGTATAGGGGAATTGAATCTCTACTCGATTAATGTCCCATAACCCCTAAGCTTCCCATTCATCTCTTTGTATTCCTTCACATGCATGCACCACATGCAAGGAAGCCAAAGAGTCACTGTAGGGGAGTCGAATCTCTATTCAATTGACACCCCCTGACCCTTGGGCTCCCCATTCATCTCTTCGTATTCCCTCACGTGTAGGGCCCGACATGGGTAATAATGAATATTTATTATCATAAATGGTGGGTAATATTGAATATTTATTATTATTATAAATGGTGATGGTTATGATTACAGTAATAATGAATATTTATTATTATAATAAATGGTGACGATTATGGTTACAGTGACGGTTATGATCATGACAACAGTTAAGGTGATGACGGTTATGTTTCTTGCATTATTTGGAGTCAAGATCATTGATTTTTTAAAGATTCATACTCTTTTTCATGTGCAAAGATACAAAAAGATTTCAAATGCTAAACATCTCCAAAGTAGAATTGCACAAGAAGTTCATTTTGCTCAGTTGGAGAATTAGGCATATTGAGTTCACACTTATCATTGTATTTTGCCTTGTGCTCAATCCTATTATACAACTCTGTAATGTTTGTTGTAATAATTGTGCAATGTATTCCTTCATCAACATATACGAAATATATAAACTTTTATTTTAACCAATTTATGTTTACCTGTATATATTATTTGGAATGCAAATAGTGATGATAATTTTAAAAATAAAAAAATAATTAAATTCTACTCATAGGCCACGAAACCGCTCCACTAGTTTAGATATATATATATATATATATCTCTATAAATTGGCCGAGATGATTTAAAAAAAATGATGTTAATGAGGTAATAAGATAACTAAAANGAATCACTCATCCCTCCTCTATTTCTCTACCACTTACCCAATTTAGTTTTACCCTCTCGGTCAAGTTTGCTCTTTGTTTGTTTGTTCATGGCTTTTTTGAGCATTATTTATGCAAGAGATTTATTTCTCAAAAACGCCATGAACAAACAAAGAAAGAGCAAACTTGACCGAGAGGGTAAAACTAAATTGGGTAAGTGGTAGAAAAACAAGAAGGGATGAGTGATTCTGTTTTTAGTTATTTTGTTACCTCATCTAATAGTCGGGCTGCGTTAACATCATTTTTTTTTTAAATCATCTCGGCCAATTTATAGATATATATATATATAAGCTAGTTTTAAAAAAGGTATATGTTACTTAAACTTTATATATAAGGTTAAAAGGTTATATGCTTTTGACCTTTTTATTTTGTTTTTTATGCCCTCATCTCACATGATGTGAACCACCGTGTTGTAAAACCTCCTTTGACTTTTTAGAAAGTTTGATTTTTCCCCTTTTAAAATTTTTCCTTTTTTATAAGTTTTTTTTTTGTTTTTCTCTTTTAATTAATACTCTTGGTGTTTAAACACTTATAACATGTACACTGAGATTTCAAATCAAATTTTGTTTGAACCTACCAAATCTTTAACAAGGGTTCTATCCAATCATACATTGAAATCTCATCTAAGCATGACTTTTCATAGTCGCTCGGGGCAAATGCCAAAACTTTTATAGTATTTTAGCAAACTAGATAGTGCAACATCTTGAGAACTAGAACTTTGATTTGAGTGAACCAAGGATCAAAATGTACATTTTTGAACATCTTGGACACATTGGTAAGGTTAGATTTTGGGTAGGACATCATCCTAAGGTACTTTCTTAATAAAGCTAATTTATGCAATATTAAATTATAATTAAAAATGAGCTCCAAATCCTAGTTTAATGACAAAAAGTATCTAGGGATATGCTTTGGGTAGGGGGAGGGTTAGAAATTGCTCCATGAATAAAGAATTATATGATCACATATGCATAATAAAATAAAAAGATGCATAATTAAATGTGCATCAAGAATAAAATATGCATAATCAAATACTTGTAAAGGTATGATAATTGACAAAAGAAAAACTTCTTGGTGTAATTAACGTTCAACATTTAACTATAAAATATTCAAAAGATCTATGATTGAGCTTACATAGTAATAAAATAAAGAATCCAAAATACCCTAACATGTAGATTGCATTCACTTATATAGAAAACTAATAATAACAATAATAACAAGTTAATCTATCAAAACACATTTGATAGAATTAATCACGATAAATTAAATAATTAAATTTATGTAAATATCTAGGTTGTAATAGACTAGTGCAGAACTATCTCAGTAAGGGTGAACGTGTTCATAGCAGGATCCCTACAAAAAAGGTTAAAGAAAAAGAATTGGCACTAATGGATGTCCACGACAAGATTAAAGAAAAAGGAAACATATTTTTTCCACAGTTTTTAGAGACATGAAAATGTAAAAGTGCTTTTGTTCTAGTCTCCATTTTATAGCCAGTGATCTTTAGCCCTTTTTTGCCAAAAGATATGTTGAGCATGGAACTAATAGTAAGACATTTACTCCTCTATCGAGATATTTGAGAAGAAATTAAACAAAGGTTCCCATTTTGTAAAGAGTTGGGTGATGAGCAGTGGGTACCCCATACACCCAACCATATGAATTATGAGCATTCATGCATAACCCGATCAAATTCTGTGGATGGAACCAGTTTGGCATCTAGATTGTTAAGCCTTGATCGCAATTTGTTGTCTTTCCACTTGAAGAAGTGGTAGCTTTGCCATGTATGGTTTAGTCCAAAGTGAGACATATGATTTTTGATATTGTTTTGACTTTATGCTACTCCTAACAATAATAAAGAAATTAAGTATTTAATCTAATTAACAATAGAAAGAAAAGTATAAACTAGCATACAAGCAATGAGTGTATGTTCCTAGCTTACCATACACAGCTTGAACTCACGTATTCACTACTAGGATTACCAAGTGAATACGTGTTGATGCTCAAGACTAGTCGCACTCATTCCGCCAATTCATTAACATGTGTGGAAACTTAAATATTAAGTACATGAAAAGTAAATATTAACTAAGTACATGGAATCTAAATTGCATGAAAAGTAAATCTAATCTAAGTCAAAGTGCTGTAATGAAAAAGAATCAATCTTGATCTTATTGTCGTTCATGAAATGTGTCTAGGTACATTGCCACTCGAATAAGACATTATATAACTAACTTAGATTCACAATACAGGCACTCACTACTTATTCTCTAAGACTACAGAATAAAACTACAAGAGTTTGACTACTCTATTAATAAAAGAATGCTAATACACAATAGGATCATGCGTATTTATAGGTGAAAATAGACACTGTGTCGACATGTATGCATCAATGCATTAATCAACAAGTATATGTTGACGTCAATGTGTTCCCATCGACGCAACTACAATATTGCATCTACGACATTGTAGATGTAATATAACATCTACAATGTAGCAACCAACTAAGACACACCGATAGGGATGCTACAACAAAGATGCAATGTAACATCTACGATGTAGTATCTATAATATCTTAGCTAATTGATGCTTCATCAGTGGCGCTAGGTCTAATAAAGTAGCTAATGAAGGATCCAATAGAAGTCTAAGAGTTAAGCATTAAATTCATATAAATCAAAGAAAAGGCTATAATAAACTAAATATGTAAACATAACTTTCTATGATCAATTACATTAATTATAAGTTGTAACAATTGGAGACTATTGTGTTGGCTTTTGTGGTGTAGGAATACCTCTTCCGATTTCCCTTGTGCTTGTCCTACAAGTTATTTTTGTTGGTTTCGTTCTTGGAGAAGGCCTAGACACGTGTGTTCAATTTTTGTGCTGAATTTTTATGATGAAAATTCTTATATGTTTTGGCATATTTGGAGGTGTTTTTTTTTTTTTTTTTTGCTTATTTTGATGACTTTAGAAGGTTCTAGGGTCTATGGGAACTTGTTGGGAGGCATCTAGCATCAAAACATGCATTTTTCTTTTTGGCATCTTTAGGATAGACATCTTTCCAAAAAGAAAGACATCTTTCTAGAGATGTCTTTTCTAAAGTGAAGATGTCTCTAGTCCATAAAAGACATCTGCCAAAAATAGTAAACGTCTCTCCTGAGAGTAGGCCTTTCACAAAAGACATCTCCTTAGAAAGATAGATGTCTCCCCTAAAGTGTAGATGTCTCTAGTCTAGAGTAGACATCTCTCAAAAATAGTAGACATCTCTCCCAAGAACAGAGCTCTCATAGGAGACATCTACATGATACTAGAGATGTCTATGTCATTGAAGAGGAAAAGCTCTAATGTGACATATTAATTGGGAAATGTTCAAAAGACTTCAAATCCATGTGGAAAACATCTAGGGAGGTAAATAGAAAGCTTCCTAGGATTTTGGATCTTTATAAATATGTATGCCTTCATCCATGAGAAGAAGGAGAGATTGTATGCAAAGAGAACTAGGCAAGAGAGATTGAGTGAGCACATTGGATGAGTGTAATAGGTGATTGTAGCTCTAAGATCAACTTGTTGTGTGTTGATCTATGTGTTCTATTTTCTTGTATCTTACTTATGAGTTGAGATCTCAATCCCGGGTTGTGGAAGAGGTTTCTCTTGGTTGTATCCTACATTGGGAACAATCATTGTGTGATTATAGAGCCTCATGCTTTGCAATATCATTTGAATGTGATAGGTTTTTGGATGCTTGTGGGTTGTGTGAACCCTATTGTAATCTTTGAATAATTTAATTAAAGATAGCTAGTTTTCTTGTTTTCTAGCAAATAATTTTGTCTTTTCATAATATTTGGATTTAGTGTATTGAAGGTGATTTAATTGTGGAGAGAACTTGCTCCAACATTATTGGTATCAGAGTGTAGTTTTATTGTTGCTTAGATTTTGGTTGAGGATTTTGTCAACTTGAAATGGCATCCAAGAAGAGAAAGGTGCAAGCTTTGAATCATGACATGGAGAGCATGAAGTCAACCTTCCAGATGATGGTTGCGTGATTGGATGAAATTAGCACGAAGGTGGACATACAAGCTAGTCTTAGCCATATCTAAACATGTGAAGGTGAAGAGCCTATATGTTCAGATGAAGAAGTTTCACAACCAGGTGGAGAAGGAGTAGATGAAGAGGAAGGTCAATCCAACTATGGGAGTATAGGAAACCATCAGCCAAGGATTCCAATAGGAGGAAATCCAATTCCCCAAATAATAACTCCAAGGGCTCCAGTGGTGCTCAATACTTCTTCAAGTAAACTTGATGATGAAGATGAGGCAAGGCTTACTAGAGTGTTTAGAAATGCTTCAAGACTTCCATATGTAGAGTTGAAGACTTTCAATGGTGCAGATGGAACTAACTTTTGCAAGTTGTTTGAAGGTACTTGAGAAGCATTTTCTATTGGAAGAGGTACCAAATAACTTGAGGGTACCTATTGCTAAATCTAAATTAGAAGGTATGGCTTCTACATGGTGGGAAAAGGAGTCTCAAGGTTATGAAAGATGTAACGGTCAACCTATCAGAGATTGGAATTTGATGAAATATAGGTTAAAAAGGAGATTTAAATAGTCTTGTTAGAGATAAGAAACCATTATGAAGTTGAAATTCCTAAGGTAAGATGACAAGGATTTCAAAGAATTTTACATCGAATTTTGTAATCTATTCCATCAAGCTAAGGTAAACTGGGAGGAGTATGGGCAAGCTTCAATCTTTTTAGAAGGTCTTAAAATGGCATACTAAGAAGAGTTGTCCTTTTATGAGCTACAAACCCTTGATGAGGCTTATGATTTGGCACTTAAGGCTAAGAAGAAACTAAGTGGATTTGGAAATAGAAGTAAACAAACTTCTAAGGGCAAGAAGAACAAATCTAGATTTGAGAAGGGAACCAAATCCAAATCTAAAGATAAGGAGGGTAGCCAAGATAAGAAGACTGAAGGAGGTGATGAGAAGGGTAAAACTAGGAAGAACATAAGCAAGGGAGGCAAGGGTTAAGGTAGCAGCTCATTTAAATTTCAATGCTTCAAGTGTGAAGAATGGGGACATAAGCAATGTGAATGTCTACTTCACAAGGTAGCTGAAACACCACTAATTTTGAGCTTCTACGATTCCAATGGTAGATTTGCCTAAGTGTCAAAACTTGGAAAATTTTTTTCTAAGTCTGGTATCACACTATGCAACGTAGACAACATAGCACATTGGAATTCTTAATTTTTTGCAAAATTTTTCTAAGTCTGCCTGCTACGCTTCATAGCACAGCCAACGTAGCACACACTTCCATGGCCAGTCTGCATAAATGTCAAGCTAGAAGCAGTCAAGGTCTACTTGGGATGGATTGGACAATTTGGAAAATTTTCTATCTCTTAGACTGTCAAGCTCGCTATGCTCTCTAGCTTGCCCAACTTGACACATGTCCCAGTTGCCAATCCATCCAAGTACCAGGCTAGAGGTTGTCAAAAGTGCTTAGGATGGATGAAATAGTTTGGCAAATTTTCTATCTTTTAGGCCTATCACGCTTTGCTATGCTACATAGCGTAGCCAACATGACACAAGTTTCAGGGCCAAATTTTTCTAAGTGTTGGACAAGAAATTTGTCAAGCTATCTAAACATGGAAGATGCATTTGGCAATTTTCCGACTTCCGAGGTTGCCTATCCTGCTACACTCCAGAGTGTGGTCAGTGTGCCATGAAGAAACATTGCAAATTTTGGAAAAATTCATCAAAGTACTTATGCTATGCTCTACTATACTACCCAGTGTAGATAATGTGACATGTCAAAATCTGCAAAAATTTTCTAAGTATTCACACTACGCTCTGTCACACTGTGTAGTGTAGATAGTGTGACACTTGGGAAATTCCTTCGAATGCCTCCAAAAGCTCCTAGAAGTTGGCATCGACCTTCATTTCAGCTCCAATGTCCCTCCGGTGGTCAGAATTAGTAGTTTTCTTTGCTTTTGCACCTCCCATTGATCCCCAAAATTGTTCCTACACTTGACCCTTCTTGGAAGAGGGGGAAGACGTAGTCTCGGAGCATAGAATCCAAGTTGCATTTGTTTTGGCATTATTTGTAGGTACATGGTGGTCCTTCAAACTCTGACACATGCAGTCCAGGCAGTGTGGTCATAGTTTGGCAGATTCTTAGTTCTCGTTCCTATCCTGCAGAGCATTACACTTTGAAATTAACACTGAAAACTTGACATTTTGAGAGTAACATGTCAGCGTGACTTGTCCATGCCCATGCTATGTGGCATCCAGTCCACATCTCATGTTAACCCTAGCCCTATAAATACCTTGATAATCAACATTTTAGAGGTGATGGACAAATCATCTTAAGCATCAAGCATTATAGCACTCCTAGCATCTTCATCATTCTTGCACTTGAGCACCCAAGCTTGACACCTGGCTAAGTACTGTGACACAGTCTTCCTTGCATCCACACAGCATGACAACTGCAAACCCAGTAGGTTCAGCCTCCTTTGTAGCTTCTAGTGCCGCGTCTGTGACGTCCCAAAGACTATGACCGCACTGCTACCTTGTCGTTGTGCCTGTCTAACGCGACATACCAGCTCCAAACATTATTCAATTAAAAGTTACACACCCCAATCTTTGGGTGGTGCATTTCTCCATCCTCTGAGTTTGGTTCTATATTCTTAGCATTTATTTCAAATTTTTTAGCATTTACTTTTTTACGCTTTCTTCTACTATCAACACGTATTCAGATATTTACGTTACGTTACGTTCTGTTCTTGCTCATTGTCCCAGCTCCTGCACGAGGCTTCCTAAAAACTCTGTTTACAAATGGTTATTGTTACACCATGTAAGTCTCTGTCTAATCAACCAGATCCTTTAGGGCATCTCGTTTTTATTTTTCCCAACATAGCCCTCCCACAGATTCGATGTTAGGTTGTACGCTCGCGGACCTCTCGGTGTTCTAGCTACTGACATTTTCGGACATCATAGCAGCGAAGGGTAAAGATGTACAAACCATGGAGATGGAGGAGACATCAAGCCAAGATCTTCAAAGAGGTAATCCTAATGCTCCAAAAATTGAGGATATTTCTGAAATAAATTCTTATGCATTCATGGGGAGTGTGAATAGAGGAGATTATCTTGATAGAAAATTATTGTTTCAGATTGGGGCTAGTTGCTTGCTTAGAGGAGAATGGATCTATGTTTTGATTGATGGGGGAGCCCAAGAAAATGTTATTTCTTCTAAGGTAATTACTAAATTGGGTTTGGTAACTCAGCCTCATCCAAGATCCTATAAGGTGTATTGGTTATCTAAAGATTTTTCCCAAGAGGTGAGGGAACAATTTACTTTGAAATTGGAACTTTTCATAATGTTGTGAGGTGTGATGTACTTCTAATAGATTATGATGATGAAATTCTTAGTAGACCTTGGAATTTTAACAATGGTTTTCAATTTGATGAAGCAAGAAATGTGTGGAGTGTTGTTAGACTTGATGGACTCCATGATTTGATTCCTATGACAGCTAAACAAGTGAGACAACAAAGCTTACTAATGCTTCCTTAATCCTTCTAGGAGAAAGGTAATATATTAAAGAACATGATGAAAATAGTTTTGGTTTTGTTGTTATTATAGTAGTTGCTACTAACCATGATGATGTCTAGGTGGAACTTCCTACAGGTGTGCTAAGCTTGAAGGAGAAATTTCCCAAGGTATTCAAGGGGGAATTAGATGGAACTACACCAATGAGGAATGTACAGCATCAAATTGACTTCATTCCTAATGCTACCATTCCAAATGAGAGAGCTTATCAAATGACACTAAATCATAGGGCTAAATTGCAAAGGCTAGTAGAGGGATTACTTGCAAATGGCTTTGTGAGGAAATCCATTTCACCTTGGCGATTCCAACAGTGCTAGTGCCAAAGAAGGACATTAATGAATGAAGGATGTGCATTGATTCTAGGGCATGAATAGGATAATAGCGAGGTACAGGTTTCCTATTCCAAGGATGGATGATATCCTTGATGTTCTTACCAATGTTGAAATATTTAGGAAAATTGATTTAAGGAGTGGATACCATTAAATCAAAATTAGGCCTAGTGATGAGTAGAAGACAACTTTCAAAACACCAAATGGATTGTTTGAGTGGTTGTTGATGCCATGTAGGTTTACGAATGCACCTACTACATTCATGAGGTTGATGCATGATGAATTGAAGGACTTGATTAGTAAGTGCTGTATTGTCTTTTTTGATGATATTTTAGTGTATAGCTCTAATGAGCAGTGAGTAGATCCTATGCCCAACCATACAAATCACTAAGTGTTCACACATGATCCAGTCAGATTCTGTGGACTTATAGCCTTCTAAGTACACTAGTCTCTAGGAAGTGAAACTAACTATTGCAATCGTTGTCTTCCCAATTACCCTTGTGAAATGCAAATGTATGGTTAAGTGCAACTGAGGCATATAATTTTTATCATTTTTACATTTTATACTTTAAGTCCCCTAAGGGTAAAGAATAATGCATAAAAAAAAATAATTAAATTGCTAATTGAATCTAACTAGCTACACTTGCTAATCCTAACATAAGCATCTATTCCGACTTGCCGTACACATCCTGAACACATTTAATGTTACTGGGTTACCAAACATTAAGTGTTACTGGGATTACCAAGCGTCAAGTGTATGCTTAAAGTGGTTCTACTTATGTGCTTAATTAATCATTGTTTAATCTAGCTTAATTTAGCTTAATTACTTAAAGCATTAAAGGAAATTACATAAAATATTAAATGCATAAATAAACAATTAATCTATTTTAAAGTGTTGCAAGGTTTATCAGAAAGGTCATTGATGAGTGGCAAGGTACCCCTACACTCAATCATATAAATACGAGCGTTTCAAGCACGATCCAGTCCAACTTTGCAGATGGGCTAGTTGTGGTATCTAGATAGTTACTCATTGATCGCAGTCTGCTATCTTCCCACTTGGACTAGTATATGCTTTGTCACGTATGGTTTAGTCCAGAGTAAAGTGTATGATATGGTTTCTAACCTAGTGCTACTCCTAGAGGCAATGGAAAATAACTTAATTAAGCTAAGAGAAAAAGGGAGAGAGAATCTAAGCTAGCCTAAGTGCGATGAACATCTGTTCCTTAATCATCCGTACACATCTTGGACCTCATGCATGACTACTGCTGGGATTACCAAGTGCATGGCCTAGGTACGCTAGTGGGATACTAAGTAGTCACACTTGAATGCTCGTGATTAAGTCGTATTCATTCCGTGTTTAAGGAGTTTAGGGTGAAGAGATATTAACTACGAAAGCAATAAATAACAATAATAATTAAATAATTAAACTAAGTGAATGCTGCAATGATGAAGTAATCTCGATCTTTATTTCCAGTCATGTGTGTGTCCAAGTATGTCACACTCGAATAAAGGATGCTGTACAATTACAATCATCACATTGTGGGCATGCACTGGGAGAAAGGGTTGAGAAAGACTAAAAATGAAAACTAATTTCTAACTAAAAAAAACTTCCCTTCACTGTGCACCTAAGGTGTATTTATAGGCCTACATAGGAGCCACGATATTGCATACATGATATCATGAGCAAAGCCGTGATATCGCATACGTGATATCGTGACCTAATGAATCACGATTCATCATACCCCCATGACTAAATGAAAACTCATCCTTGAGTTAAACAAAATGAGAACAAGCCCCATTGATTACACAGTGGATAGGTATGGGATTATTAACTACCTAGGAATTTGTTCATGCTATAGTGGAGAACTCAATAGAACAAAATTGGGACACAACACAAAATTACAAAATTGCAAAATTACAAAATTATAAACTTTATTTGGCTCATGTGGTTCCAGGTGGCGGTGGCTCCTCCATGGGTTGCTTCCCCTTATCCCGTGCTCCAGGTTTTGGAATTTGATGACTCTGAAGTAGTGCTTGGAGCTTTTCCTCTTTCGTTCAGGGATCCTGTGCCGTCCATGTTGATGCTCCAATGTTTGATGGAGTTGGCACCTCGCATGGGCATAGTAGTTGCTGGAACATCTTATTTGCTTTGATGTACCGGGCCGCAAACAACCGTCGTTCGTACTCGTAGGCTCTGGCTTTATCCCTGTACTCTTGAAAATCCGTAAGCTGTCGAGCCAAGTCTGCTGCAACATCTCTTTGGCCTTTGTAGCTAGTCTTAACCACTTTTAGTTCAGAATTTGTATCTTCTAGCTTCTGCAATGTTTTCTTGTGCTCTACAAATTCTGCTTCATATTTGGTGTAGGTGGCAACTACCTACTTCTCGAGCTTTGTTCTAAGGCATCTTGCTATCAACATGGCTAGATTAGCATACCATAGGTTTCCCAATTCCATGTACTCTGTGAGGTCCTGAATCTGTAGGTCCCAGCTTTTAAGTTTCACCTGGTGGACAAATGCATATGTGTTCAATATGGCCTGCCAATCAATGTGTTGAGCACTGAAAGGATTGATGTGGGCCTTGGTCATATGGATCTCCTTTTTTATAACTTGCTTGTACATTCTCACCTGGTCTTTGAAGTGCTCCTTTAACTTTTTATGCCACTTGGTTTTGTTTTGCCATGCAGTTATTTCAATTGCAGTCTTCTACCAAATTGTGTTTACCTCCTCCATTAAGAGGGTTTGATTCTCTTTGGCGAAACGATTCATGTCTTAGTTGACCTTGACCAACTGTTCTTATAATTGCTGAAATTTTTCCTCAAGAACATTCTTCTGTTTTTCCACAATGGTCAACCAAAGGTTGTCAGTAGCAAGCTATTTATTCTCCTCCTGTAAAGCTCTAAGTGCCTTGTCATGCACGTAGGTTTGCGCTTGTGCCTTGGAGGCATACCAGTCAGCCTTCTCTTTGTTCTTCGCCACTCTTTTATTATCTACCAACAGTTTATTAAGCTGATCTATCCTGAAAGTGTCCAACTGTTCTATGGGAACAAACTTAGATGGGTCCCGCTGTGCATCTTGCAAGGTGACGAGCCTCTCTTGTAGTCTTGTCAACTTTGCTTCCATGTGCTTGGCCCTGATCTCTGCCATGACCAGCTTTCCTTTGGTGTAGATGAGATCTGATTGTGTTGTTGTGACATCTTGTGGAATGTCAAACAAGGATGTTATTACTTGTCCTATTTGCAACAATCGATCAAGAACATCCTCATGCTCTGCAGGAGTCATTGAGGGACCGGCTAGAGTTTGAGCATCTTGTGCTCCTGTGAAATTTGCCTGTGGCACAACAAGGATATTAAAAGATTCTTTGATGTGATCTGTGACCACTTCTATGGTTCCCATTGCATCCTAGTATTGCATGATCACCATTTTCGCCCCTTCACCTATTTCCAATTGCACTTGGAAAGACGTAGCATTCCTTAAAATCTATTGTGACTAATGAGTCTCCCCTCCTCCTGTTTGGATGGGCACCCCACCCCATGTGTGATCGATAGAAACTATGAGTCGTATAGTGTCATCGATGATGCGGAAGAGATTAGCATCATCACAACTTCCCCAACTGACCATCTTAGCGATGGCCTTGAGGTGGCTCATCGACAGTCGGTAATCCTACAACGATGATAACAGTTGATCTTGCTAGCTTGTGTTGGGCCCTGCTTCTTGTTGTCAATTGGACCTTATGCTTGGAAGTTGGCTAGGCCCTGTAGTTTGAGTTGTCGTGGGCTCCACCATTTGTTCTTGCTCTTGCTCTGGCTCCAGTGTCTCACCAGCACGTTTCCTTGAAGCTGGTGCTTCAACAGTTCAGCGAACGAAGCATTCTGGGATCTTTTGAGGATTTCATTGGTGTACCCCAGAATACCAACATGTTTGCGTAGCTTCCTGATGAGACAAGGGAAGGGTAACGCAAACTTCCCTATCTTGCATTCTTCAAACTACCTCAAGATCTCTATGAGATATAGATGAGGAAGGTTGACATTAGCCTTTCTCATCAATATTTTACTTCCTCTTGCCGCACATGTTGAGATTCTTTTTAATCCTCTCATGGGGAAGATGTGATAAGTGCCAATCTTGGAGTATATCCTTTCTTCTAACATCAGCTCTCCATATGTCTTGTCTTCTTTGTTGTACGTCTTATCCAACCAAATTCTTCTTGCATCAGCATCGGAGCGAGTGGATAGGTGAGCAATTTTTGGCCCTGTATTCAGAAGGTTCAACACTTTTGAGATGGCCTTGGTGGAAAAATCTATAGACACACCATAAATGTTGACTGTGGTACCTTCTTCCTTATTGTGCCAAAATTGGTACATTTCTCCTAAGTACCAAGCACCATTTTTAGAGAGGATAGGCCATAATGGAGCTCCTTTGAGCTGGTCCCTAATAACCTCAGGAGCAAATTCCATGAAAGGCCCAAAGTTCAATTCCATGATCACTGTAGCTGACGTGGACTTTTCACGGATGGCTTGAACACACTCTAGGGACAACATGAGTTGTTGTCCCTGTTTAGGTGCAACAGTAGCTCCTCCTTCTGCCTATCCCGATTGTATAGTAGCAAGAGTCTCTTGATGGATGCTAAATGATTGTGCCTCCTACTCTACATGTTGTTTAGGAGACACTTGCCTTCTGCATCTCTTGGGTCACTTAAACACACCTTGAGAGGGTCCTTCTTGTTGTCCATGCTTTGGGGCCATCTGCAATCACATGAGATCAGTCATTAGTAAGGTTGGTTACCAAAGTTAAGTTATACCTTACTTTTTTCCTTAATGGATTCTTCTCTTATTCTGTGTGATTTAAAGTTAGGAATTTTTGTGAAAATGTCCCCAAAATATTTTAATATTTGACCCACTTTGATTAGGTGGCTTCACAATTTTAATTTCCCGGTATAGGTCAGGAGATGAAGTTGTTTTTGGCACATGTTTGTCATTTTTTTATAATTAATTACCCTTGATAGTGTCCTTTGGGTGATGACGAATTTCAAAAAATTTGTGTGCAATTTAGAGTTACCCCTCCCCCACGACTAAGCTGAACACTCCAGGTTCAGATAGGTTCAAGCAGAATGAAAATTAGAGCGCTAGCAAGTGAGTTATGGCTATTAGAACAATAGATACACAATCATAAGTCATAGAAGAAAATTTGAAAAACTCTCCCACGTGAACAGTTGCAAATGATGTTGACATTCATGAGGGAGCCCATATTTATAGTTTTCATAGGACGCGATATCGCATATGTGATAGTGCGTCCATGATATCGCATACGCGATATAGCGGCTTGTTTGAAGTAAGGTACTTAGAAAAAAAATGGATAAATTTTTTTCTTGAAATTCCTAACTCAAAAATGAAGGACTTGAAGTCAATTTAAAGGGTCTAGGGTAATATTGATTAGGCTTGAAGGCACAAAAAGGATAATGGTGTAAAATCTGGCGATGGAAGTCATAAAGAGTATGAGGAAAAAGAACATGTGTTGGTACATAGGAACGTTTGAATCGGAAGGATGATAAGGGAAAGAATAGATTTGGCAATGAAGCGCTCGAAGGGTATAAAATGATGTGGTGGTGTGCAACAAGTACAAATTACAAAAGTTAAGCAACTGGGTCCTCCCCAAAACAGGTTCCAACCTATAATGCCCTTATGTAACCACACCTTAAAATGTACATAGGCACTAGAAGGGTTAAATGTAATCCACACCAGTTCCATAAAACACACACATATAAATACCATCGTGATGAGGTATGAATTCAATGCTACACAAAACACAAATCACACATACATTGACAACGAGATGAGGCAAACTGTAGAAGGGATTATAGAGATTGGGACATGAGGTAACTAACTCAGGGCACAATGAATCATTGGTGTAAGGTAAGATTAATGTGTTATTAACCTGTCGCTCAAAAATCAGGACCAAGTCCGTTCCTCTGATCAGTGACATCGCATTTCTTCATCCTATGATGGACAACCATAAGAGTACCGTGACAGCAAGGCATATGATCACTTGGCATTTTGTTCAAGGGAGGAGTGGTTCGGAATTACTTGCAGCACTGTGAGCTTGATCTTTTCTTTTTCTTTTTGTGTGGCCACTTTGGCACACTCTTCTTGCTCTCTTCTTTCTCTCTCTTTTTTTCTTTTAATGCTTAATCCAAATAAGTCACCTACCTTTAGGGATGGGTGCATGTCTTTCCAGTGGGACCCCCTAGAATAGCATTAAATTTCCATGATTGAGTGCCTTTTGATTACTCTTACTCCCATTTTTCATTAGATCTACAAGGATCTTAGTACAACCCAACTGCATGATAACTCCCATGGATGTCACCAAAGAGAATCCACAAGTCCCCTTGATGTCACACCCTGGTCATTCCCCCTTAGTCCATCCTTCTTCACTCTAGGTATAAGGAACACAAGATTACTTTAAGTCTTAATGATTAGGAATATCATTGTACCCAGGGTAGAACCTCTTATTAATAAAATGGGTGGATGGATGTTGTGGGCTCGCTGTTCAAATAATTAGTCACCTGAGACTTGATAACATTAAACAACACCTCAACTAATGGGTCACATGAGTGTTTTATTCATAGATGAGATTACTCATAAAAAGACAAAATGACAAAAAGACAAAACAATAAATTGAAAGATGAAAAATTGGAAAACAAAAAATTGTAAAATTAAAGAAAAGGAAAAATATTTATTAATCCTGCTTGTTAGAATGGAGGATACCCCTCATAACTAAACGGTTCAGCATAGCTAGGATTAATAAATGAGAGTTTGGGATCCTTGCATGTTGAAAATATTGAGACCTGGTCATGCTTACCCCATTAGGATTCACACACTTGATTAAAGTTGACATAGTGGGGAAAGTTATAAGATGTGGTTAATTTATAAGGAGTTGACCCACTATAGCACTTGTGATTGTAAGATGGTATGCAAGGACCAACATGTCTCCCTATGTGGCTATATTCATTGGGCCGCATGGTTGTTGGAGTATTGAGTGGTGGCCCTGATAAGGAAACATGAGGCATTTAGTGTGAACAGGAAGATGCACCACAGTGTTGGACTTGTGCTGAGTTGGCGGATGTAGTGGTTTTTGAATTGTGGTGTCCCTTTCTATGGTCATGTCTAAAGAAGCGATGCTGATGATGTTGTGGAGGATTCCCACTACTGTTGAAAGTAGAAGCACAAATAACATTAATGGGTTGATGTTGTGGGGAAAATCCTTTGAGTACAATTGGTGGCGATGTAGAAGGAGGTGAAGGATGAGAATTTTGAAATTGAGATGTGTAAGGTACCCAAGGTGGTGGTCTTGTTGGTGAGGATACAGGTTGATAGTATTGAGGAGAATAATAATAATGTGGCAAGATACAGGATGTTAACCCAGTTGGGGAAACAGTATGTTGGACTTAATAAGCACTTAGGTTCGGATGGTATGAAGGGTGTAACCAGCTTGGGGGTGGCCTCCCCCACAACTGGGATTGTTTCCACTTTGATTGAACACAGTATTTCTGTACGAACTTTGGATGTAACATTCTTCTCCAATGCTCATGTAAATGTAACCAAATTGGGCATTAACCCTTGGGGTGATCGTACAGGCAAATGTTGCATTGATACATATGATTAGTAGTTGAGTTCTTATTCTCTTCTACCCTTCTTTCTGATTGTCTAGTGGTATTCTATCCTACTTCTTGGTTCATCATGGCTCTACCTCCAATAATGTTGGCATATTCTCCATATTTTTCATGTATCCACTCCATCATCCTATTGATCTTTGTCTTAATTTCATCCAATGATTGTAGTACTGGCAAAGATGGTTCCACCTCCTTGCAGTGAGTTGATTTCTCCTCTTCATGATTATGGACCTTCGTTAGATTGAGATTTTGGTCCCATTGAGAGTTTTCAACATTCTTCCATTTAGCCATTTCTCCTTCTTTGTTTGCTACCCGCTTAATAATCTCTTGGAGTTAATGGGTTTATAGCTTGTATAGTTGACCTCAAGCATACATCCCTAGGGCTTCCCTTGTTTCATTACAGAGCCCATCTATGATGTGACACATTAGCCTTTCCTCAGAGAACCCATGGCCTGGGTAGTTGCTTAACAATGCATAATATCTTTCTAAGGCCATGTCCAAGGGTTCATGTTACACTTGTTTACACTCTTGGATTTGTCTCCTCAAGGCCAACACTCTCGCATAGGTTTGATATCTTTCATTAAATAGTTCTACCAGTGTCGACCAACATTGAATTGATTTTGGTTTTAATGACCTATACCATACTTTTGCTNTGGCCAGTAGGGGTTCATCGTCACTAGGTAGGTTATGCATTCATGATTTGGGATGATGTTATCTTCGTTTATGTTCATAGGAGACCCCTACATCAGATTGGGTACTCCAAACTTCATCTTCATCATTGTATAATTCGTTGGTTCTCCAATGAATTGCCTTACTGGTTGTTGCATTATCATAGTCTTGTGGGAGAGACATTGTTATGAGTTTGTGTGTGACTTATTTGCAATTACTTCTTTCTGAAATATATATTATCAAGGATTTGTTACAGTGATCTTGTATGATGTAACTAATCTAAATAACTAGCACCGTCCCCAGCAATGGTGCCAATGATGAGTGACGAGGTATCCCTACATTCAACCATACGAATATGAGTGTTTCATGCATGATCCAGTCAAACTCCACAGACAGCCTAGTTGTGGTATCTAGATAGTTACTCATTGATCGTAGTCCATTGTCTTCCTACCCAGACTAGTATATGCTTTGTCACATATGGTTTAGTCTAGAGTGAGGTGTATGATGTGGTTTCTAACCTAGTGCTACTCCTAGAGGCAATGGAAAATAAATTTAATTAAGCTAAGAGGAAAAGGGAGAGAGAATCTAAGCTAGCCTAAGTGCGATGAACATCCGTTCCATAATCATCCATACACATCTTGGACCTCGTGCATGACTACCACTGGGATTACCAAGCGCATGGCCTAGGTATGCTATTGGAATACCAAGTAGTCACACTTGAATGCTCGTGATTAGGTCATACTCATTCCGTGTTTAAGGAGTTTGGGATGAAGAGATATTAACTACGAAAGCAATAAATAATAATAACAATTAAATAATTAAACTAAGTGAATGCTGCAATGATGAAGTAATCTTGATCTTTATTTCTGGTCATGTGTGTGTCCAAGTATGTCACAGTCGAATAAAGGATGTCGTACAATTATAATCATCACACTGTGAGCATGCATTGGGAGAAAAGATTGAGAAAGACTTAAAATGAAAACTATTTTCTAACTAAAAAAACTTCCCTTCACCATGCACCTAAGGTGTATTTATAGGCCTACACGGGAGTCATGATATCGCATATACGATATTGTGACCTAATAAATCGCGATTCATCAGTCATCTTTATTTCCACATACACTGTTGTGCTTAGGTACAATAGTGCTCAAATAAAGATTCATACACTCTTTGACTCTTACTATGAGTACTTAGAAAAATATTCTAACTTTAAGTAAGAAAACTACAAGAGCTCCACTACAACTATGACCAAAGATTCCATAAACTTAGTGGGTGAGTGCATATTTATCAATGAAAATAAACACTACATTGACAAGGCCACATCAACACATCAAATCCCACATCAACGATGTCACATCGATGAAATCCAAGAAAACACAACTCATCATACCTCCATGACTGAATGAAAACTCGTTCTTGAGAGAAGAAAAAGAGGAACAAGTTTCTTACAAAATTTGGAAATGTATGGTATTATTGACTAACTGCTCACATTTACAAACAAAAACACAAACCAACACTAAGTCCCCAAGTGTATAGATTTATAATCATTACAAAATTTTGGTGTTCAGGATAACAAAATTAAACACCGGGACAAAAATGATAAATACAATTCCTTTGATGGCACAAAGATGAGGAAGAAGTTCAAATGATCTTAGCCAATGGAGGTTCTTGAGGCTCCAAAGGACCTTCTCCTACTTCAGGTGCACATGGTGATTGAGGCGATTATGGTTGACCTGTGGCAACTGCAACTTCTGGTGGAAGATGGAAAGTATCGAACAGTGCCTTCATCTTCTCCTTCTTACTCCTAGGATCATTCATGATCCATGCCACATCACAAATGTGGGCTGGTGTGGGAACATCCCAAGGATAGGGCATTGCCGAAATAGCTCCTTTGCATTGATAAACTAGGCAAAGAAAAGTTTACGTTCAAAATTGAATGCCCTTACTACATTCTTCAACTCCTAGTAACTCATTTCCCTAACTAGGTTCTCAACTGTAGATCGTTGATCGATGAAGCACTACTTGAGAACATCAATTTCTACATTTGCCACCTTAATCTTCAACTTGGTGTCTTTGTGTGCTTGAACTCAGCTTCGTACAAAAAGTATGAATTGGCCACCTATTTCTCCAATTTAGACCATGGCCATTCGGCAATTAGTATTGTCAAATTTGCATAATGGAGATTGGCAAGCTTCATGTACTCCATCATCTCCTTGATCTGTTTCTCTATCATGCGGATCTCTGCTTTGTTATAGTCATTAAGCCCATCAAAGATAAGTTGCCAGACATCACCTCCTTCCTTGAGCTACTGGAGGGCCATATTAACTTTTTTCCTCACCATCTAAATATGTTTCTCATTGATTTCTTTTTGTAGACCAACCTAATCTCTATAGTGGTTTTTGACTCTCTTAAACTTGAGAGCCTCATTTTTCTAGGTGACCACCTCTATTGCAAATTTCTAACGAAGAGCTTGAACTTCCCTCATGGAGAGATTTCTATTTTCGGCTACTAATCTCCTTAGTTCATAGTTCACTCTCACTAGCTGCTCCTGCTGTTGATGGATGAAATCTTACATTTGTTGCTTCTGCACATCAATATTCCTTAGGAAATGATTTTCTACAGTCAAAGTTACATTCTCTTGGTGAGTTTGGTCCAAGGCCTTTTGAATATTATGCATGGTCACATTGGCTAAGGATTGATCAAAGATCATCATCTCCTTTATGTCCTCAACCTTTTTGAGCTTGTTTTGAAGCTGTTTGAAAGCTTCATCATGTGTTAATGTACGATTGAGAAATGTAGGATCAACAAGACAAGCTCTTAGTTCAAAAACCTCCATAGCCAAGCATTGGTTTTGAGTTCAGTGTATTTTGATTTGCCCCTCCATGATAATGAATTTCCCCCTTACTTTTAGCAACTTTGATTGGGTTGTAATGATTGTATATGGAAGGTTAAAGACATCCAAAATTGCTTGCGTAGTTCCTACTAATTGGTACAGCATCTCCTTGTGCTGGGCTACAGTCAATTTGCTGCTACCTATTCCTATAGACGTTTGCACATATCTAAGTACAAAAATGTCTAGTACATATGCCACAAGTGCATTCAATGCCTTGGCACTTCTATCAACAATCATCTTTGCTACTGTCTCTAGCCCATGGTATTGCATCACCAAGACAATTACCCTCTTCCCTCCTCTAGGTGCACCAAAAAAGTAGCAACATTTACAAAGATTTCTAGGCATTGTTGCTATTGTAAGGAAGAGACCATTACTTATTGAGTGTTAGGATTTAATCTCATGGGCAGCTATGTTCTTTGGGCTGAGAAAATTGGTCCACCTCCCTCCATTTAGGTGATGATTCAAGCCACTTTGTTGAGGTGACCCATCACTGGGCGATACACAGATGGATCACCATCACTCATTCCTGCTCATTACTCTTGCTCACGCAAGAGCTACTCTCAAATCTCACACATTCATTCAAAGACAACATGGAACTCTCACATTATTTTGTGAGTGGACGATGGAGGTGGTGGTTGCTGCTCCTCTTCCTTGGTTATGGCAGGGGTCTTGTCTTTCATAATTCTTTCCCAAGAGGTAGAAGGAGCATGCTTGATTGTATTATTAACATAGCGAATTATTCCTACCCTTTTGCATACTTTTTTGATGAGGTAGGGAAAGGACAAGGCCTTCCTTCCATGTTCATTTTCCTTAAATCACTTCTTTATCTCTAGATAGATCAACCGTGGAAGGTTCACATGGAATTTTCCACTCAAAACAACACATGCACAGGTAGAAAAGGTAGTTACCTTACTTGGCCTCATCATCAGATTGAGTTGATAGGTTGTTATCTTCAAATATATGCGCTCCGCTAGGGTTAGTACATCATATTCATTGTGGTCCACTCTATAACATTGCTAGGTCCACTCCTTTGCCTTCGGGTCTACTTGTGTGGAGATATCTACCAAATTTGTTCTAATATCAGGCAACACAAGGGCTTGTGCAATAGCCTCCACTAAGTAGAACACCTAAATATCCTTGATATTCATAGTGGCTTCCACCCACCTACTATTTCAGAAGAGATATGTCTCTCCCATGTACCACTGAAAGTGATGATTGGCCACATGGGAGAGTTCTAAAACTACATCTTGACTTCTACTAGAACATGTTTTAAGAGTGGTCCAAAGTTTAATTCCTAGAGAATTGAACATTGGATGTCACAAGGCTTGATCTGATTAAGAGAATTTTGAGTCAATTTGACCTTAAGTCTTGGCACTTCATCCTGATGGGATTGTTTAGTTATAGCTGCTTCCTTAGGAATTTGTTAGATAGATTCCACTTCAGGCACCTCTTGAATAGGTCCTATCACATGAGTTTTTGCTACATGTTCTTATCCTTGTTCTTACTACTCTCTTCCAACTCTAGGATGTTTGTCCCTTTGTTCAAATGGTCCTCCCTCCTTCAAACATTTCAATCTAGGTGTCATCTGTAATCACAACATGACCAAGGATTAGCACTTATTATGTAAGTTTGAAACATTTGGAATACCTTATCTCTTGGGGTAGTTACACTTGGCTAAGTTGTAATCATGGCTGATTTGATTATTTTACTATTATCTGATTAAATAGGTTACGAGAGTGTATTGGAAGGGTTTAACTTCTAAAGGTTGATGATTTAACATCATTTTATTCATTAAACCCATGGGGGAGTTAAAAAAATTCTAGAAAATTTTCTATCAAAAACCTAAGATTTTTGGCCCCCATGATGTAAAGTGTACCTTTAGAAGTTGCAGAACTAAATAATGGAGTGAATTGGACAAACAATTTAAAAGTTATGGGCTTTGGAAGGATTTAAGCTCTGAAAAATTGCAAAAACTTCTCTTACATTTGAAGTAAATAGGAAAAAATTCCTACTTAGTGGGTGCTATATATAGAATTTTTCCCATGCATCAAGTGGGCCTCATCAACGAGGCCTAGTCAACGTGGTCAAGTGCATCAACTAGGCCTAGTTAACGTTACTATTGACCACCATTGACCAAGTCAAAATTCAAAAAATACAAGGAGTTTTTGAGTGAAATTGGAACCAAATGAAAGCCCACAAAGCCAAGAACATAATGAGATACATGAAGAGGGCTTGAGATTTCACAAAAGATGGAGAATGATTGAAGAAATTCCTTAAGGAGAACATAGTTGGATGCAACTGATGGGGAATGCAAAAGATTTGATTGTAAAAATGTCTAAGGATAAGGGACTGAATTACCCCAACTAAGAGACATGCAAGTGGATACTCCCCATAGTAGGCTCATGCCCTTTTTTGCCCTTACATAACCTTAATTAAAGAGTCCATGGGTCCCACAATTGATTAATGAGTATGAAAAGTTAAGGACTGAATCTAGAAGAATCCATCTAATAATTTCAACACATCAAAATAAGACATTGAAAAAAAACATGGAAATTGGTGGTAAGGTGAGTTATGGAGAGCATTGATGGATGAGAGAGAGTGTGGAATGGATTTTCCAATCATGGGCACATGAAGTCCCTTGTGAATTCTATGGTTAAATGACTCAATAAAATCTATCCTTAGTCTAGATCAAAACCAATCACTTTCAGTGACTTTGCATCACCACTCTAGGGCTAGTCCATCCCCTTGAGATACAAGAATGCTTCAATAGAAAACTAGCATTCCTTATTTGAGAAGAAAAGAGAAGCACGAAGTGAGAAAGGGCCTTAGTTAGAGGGGACCTTCAAGCATGGGTAACATGTCTTTCTAGTACCATAATGAGTGCTTGTAGCCCATTATTTTGTCTAAGGGATGTGCTTGAAATTGCCATCATCTTTTTTTCTCTCTCTGTTTTTTAAGTTTTATGTTTTTATGGATGGAAACCACACCATGCAAAGACATTCAACTTCCTCTTAGTGATCGACACAAAACAATAAGAAATCCATGAAAACACACACACACTCAAGCAACTAGAGGCACAAAGAGTATTGAATCCCCTTGAAGTCACACCCTTTTCAAACCTCTAAATCTTTCCAAAGTTTGGAAACTAACAAGGTCACAAATTCATTAAAGTTTTATTATTGGTGAATGGGTGGATGACATGGACTCACCACCTATTCCATGAAAAAGAAACTCTTTCTTAGTCATTAATCATCAAAATTTAACAATAGAAACTAGACATTAGCACTCAAAAACATTAGGTATAAACTACCATTACTAAATAGCTATAACATCATTGTGTCCTATTGGCAACAAAGATATTTTATTAGAAAACAAGGAGAACTCACACCAAAATAAAGGAAAATATAAAAGACATTGTAAAATATTCAAGAAAAATAAAACATACTAACAATGTTATAAAACAAAAATTTTGGAAAAATAAGAAAGTGTAAAACAAAAAAAAAAGTAGAAAAGCTGATGAGCTAGTTTAATGACTAGCATAGATGACCATCTCCCCCATGACTAAGTTGAAAGGAGGAGATCCAAAAGATTGAGCATGGTTGTCCATCCAATGAGGCATTGATTTCACTCGCTTACTTGGACTAATGGAAAGGTCTTAGTTGTTGCATGTTCACCAGTTGTTTCTTATTTAGGCTCTAAGGTTTGTAAATTAACATGGCCCTTGAAGGAAAGGTTTCATAAATGATGTAAAGTCCTTCCCATAACATTTGGAACTTAGTTCATTAAAGTACATGTGTGGGGTTCCAGTAGAGAACATTGTCTCCAGGTTGAGATTTTACCTTCCATATTCTAAGGTCATGATGTTGTTTACTAAATATTTTGTGCACTTCATTCAAAGACAAAGCTACCAACTAATTTTCATCTAGCACAAGGTTGATCAATATCTCTTTTTATGCTAGGCTCATGTCAAGGTCTAAGTCACAGGCTGTTGAAAGTGTACAAAGCTCGAATTGAATTGAAAGAGTTAGTAATGTTTCATACACCAACTCATAGAGAGAGTAGCCTATAGGGAGTTTCCATGTTGAGTGGTATGCCTAGAGGGCATCGTTAGGTTTTATGCTCCATTCTCTTCTATATTTGCTAATTGTTCTTATTAAGATTTTAGTGATCTCCCTGGTAGGGTGTTGTTAATTTATGCTTAACTCCCAAGCATTACATGAGCTTGCAAAAAGAGCATATATAAAATGAGTACCATTATTAGAAATTAGTGCATGTGGCACTCCAAACCTATTTACAACATTTTGTTGTACAAACCAAGTAGCAATGGAAGATGTACAGTTGGTGACTATTGCTACTTCTGCCCATTTTGTACAATAGTTAACAGTGACTATTATGTACACCTTTCCATTTGACATGGGTATGATGGGACCCATGAAGTCTATGTGCCAGATGTTGAAGGGTTCTAGTGGTTTGATCCATTGCAAAGGTCCCACCATTCGAGCGATCATTGCACCATCTCGTTGACAGCATTCACAAGAGTAGACAAATTGGTGGGCATCCCTAAAAAGTGTTGGCCAATACTATCCTACCATTAAGATTTTAATGGCCATGCATCTCCTTGCATAGTGGCCCCCACAAGAACCCTTGTGAACATCTTGGAGAACACGCAGTTGAGTAGCATCAGGAACACACCAATGAACTAAGCCATCAACACACACCTTGTAAAGTTATCTGTTAATCTTCATGACGTGTTTAGCTTAATGAAGAAACTATTATTTCTTTTGGAAATTCAAGTCTTGTGGCATCTCTTGATTGTAAAGATAAGTGAGGATGTCATCGTACCATTTGGGTTCAGCAAACACTTGTTCATTTATTACACTAGCAAAGAGGAGTTCATTAGGAAATTGATCATGGAGTGGGATCTTGTCCTCTTTGTTGTCCCATTGTAACTTAGACAAGTAATCAATGATCACATTCTTAGTCTCCTTTCGATTTACCATTGCAAGATCAAACTCCTGCAAGGTCACCAACCGCCATACAACATAGGAGCTCACTATTGGTTTATTCATTAAGAAGTTAGTGTGCACAAACACCTTGTATCCAAGCACATAGTGCCTAAACTTCTCCAAAGCATACACCATAGCCATTAGCTCTTTCTTTGTTGTGATATAATTGAGTTGTACACCCATAATGCTTTAGCCTGCATAGTGGATGTAATATGGACATTTTTTATCATTCAACTGCATAAGCAAACCTCCCAGGGCATAGTTTGATGCATTTGTCATAATGTGAAATGGTTAGGACCAATCAAGTGCTCGTAGAATTGGAGTCTCTACAAGCTTCTCCTTAAACTATTGGAATGCCTTTTCACATTCCTTGATACATATGAATGGAGCATCTTTCTTTGTAAGCTTGACCAATGGTTTCACGATCTTAGAGAAATTTTTAATGAATCATCGATAATGGCCATTGTGTCTAAAGAATTACTA
Source organism: Gnetum montanum (assembly GCA_015680685.1). Classification (NCBI taxonomy): domain Eukaryota; kingdom Viridiplantae; phylum Streptophyta; class Gnetopsida; order Gnetales; family Gnetaceae; genus Gnetum; species Gnetum montanum. Next base: position 507,998 of record MNCI01030945.1, on the reverse strand, counting down.
GATATTTTTAATTGTTTTTGGTTGGTGGGTTATTCCTTGGATGACCTAAATCTTTTCAAGATTCACCTCAATCCCTACTTGAGAAACCCTATGCTCTAACACAATGTCCTACTAGACCATGAGATGGCTCTCTTGCCAATTCAGCTAAAGCTAAGTCTCCACACACCTTTTAAGCACTTACTCAAGGTAGTCCAAGGCTTGCTCAAATGTAGCACCATAGGTGGAAAAGTCATCCATGAACATTTTCATCCCACTACTAATTTGCCACTAAAAAATGCTTAAGACCAAACGTTGGAAAGTTGTAGGGACATTAGACATACCAAAGGGCATCTTACGATATGTAAAAATTCCCTAGGGACTTTTGAATGTTTTTTTAGCCTTATCCTTGGGCAAATATTAATTTGGTTATAGCCACTATAGCCATCCAAAAAGCTATAATAGCAATGCCCAAAAATAGTGTCTAACACCTAGTCCAGAAATAGCAATGAAAAATGATCTTTTTATGCTGCCATGTTCAATAGCCTAAAATAAATATAGACTAGCCACTTACCACCTTTCTTTGGCACAATTACAAGTGGTCTAATCCACTTACTATCGACAATTAGATAAATGAACCCTGCCTTGAGGAGTTGTTCAATTTCCTCTTTGATGATTTGCTTTAATTTGGGGTTTAGCCACCACTGCGGCTACCTCTTTGGCTTCATAGCTGAATTAGTATAGATGTGATGTTGGCAGATCCTAGGATCAATTCTTGTGAGTTTAGGATATGACCAAGCATAGATTGTTGGCCATTTGTTGACCACCTTCAACAACATCCTTTTCTACTCAGGAGCAAGGTTGGCATTAATTATCACCAGCTTACCACTTTTAAAAAATGCATATTCCATGCCAGTAGGTAGAGTTTTCAAGTCTAAGGGTTTCTATTTAAAATTGTTAGGGATTTCCAACTCTTCCTAATCAATATCATCAGGTTGATCATCAGACAGTTGGCGATGAACTTGCTTCAGTTCATCCATGCCTTCAACATAGGCACAAGTTAGGCTCTCAGTAGGTTCCATGTTAAGTTTGCTGCTTTTAGAATCAGTTGTCATCCACTGGGTGCCCTCCTATTTTTTGGTCATCATGTAGAGGTACTTTTAGATTTCAGATTCATCTGCACACTATCTACATGCTTTAATTAATGTGCTTTTGATAAACTAGAGTTTTTGCATATAGTTGCACTCAGTATGACTCTACACGATGCATGGAACTCTCTTCTTCTCGATCTTTTTGAATCAATTTTCCTTGAAAATATATAGGGAAAAATCTTTATTCTCATTCATGCATCAACAATGCTCAACTAAGCCCTTCCCATAATGATCGAAAAGTCCCCCTTGCAACTGTCAACTTTGATCACCAAGAAATTGACAAGATACGACCACCCACAGATAGTGGTTACAATGTCCTCCACTAATCCCAAGGGAATAGTGATGAAATAATCTACCAATTCTAAATAAATATTAATCTTCTTGAGAGGAGGAAGGTTCTAAGATTTGTATATTTCATGGGAAATTAAATTAATACCAGAACTCGAATCGAGAAGAGCCTTACATGGCTCATTTCCTACAATCTATAGGGAGCTAAGAGGACTTCTAGGATTAGCTATTTTCCTATGAAGGTTTCTAGCCTTAATCCAATTGAGATATAGCATGGGTTAACATGATTGTGCAAATCTTAGGAGGTGTTTGGATTGAAGGTCTCTCGAAAGGAATGGATGTAGAGGATGAAGGAGACATAGGATGACCAGCTGCATAAGTCAGTGATGGCTTTGTAGGACTATTGGCTTAGAAGAATGGTCTTTTACAAGATTTTGGTTTCAAACCACTTAGTTAAGGAACCAAATGTAAGTTAACAGCCCTAGTAGTGTTACGTTGCTACAGCTACACAGGAGTTTCATCCTACATGGATGGAGTAGGTAGTAATTGGGTTGAGGGTGGAGGAACATGTGCTGAAGGATGAAAAAGATGATAGGAATATGAGGATTCCCCTCTAGGAGATGGAGAATGAGTTATTAAGTACTCTAGAGGGTAGTAGTGATGTTGAAAATAAGCATGACTAGAAGAGTCATGCGAAGACATGGGTTGTTGAACATAGTACCCATATGGATCAAGCTTCCTGTAAGGGTATTGCTACCTTAGTGGTGGTATCCCCCATGACTATGGGTGATACCACTGATGGTACTGCTCATATGGTTGTGGTGGAGCTCCACTTGGATAATAAGCTTGTTGTTACTAGTGGAACTACCTTGGGTTGCCTTGAGGATAAGGCAACCTTCAGGATGCTTCCCTTTGTGCTAGTCTATGATTCAAAGCATATACCCTAGATTCTTGTAAGTATAACACAATAGAACAACATCCCTTAGGATGTTCATATAGGCCTCACACCCACTATCATCATATGATTCTAACTCCATAAACACTTCTACTATAGTAGTTTTGCCCTTACCCCTTTGGTAGGCATGTTCCGCTTCTTTTCTTCTCCTGCAATCACGATCACTACCTTGTTATTTAGATTCTTCTACAATTTTTAGAGTAGTTTGAAATTTTTCATCCAAAGATTCCCACATTTTATCAACCTTAGTTGAAATTTTAGATACAAATTTTTAAATTGGTAACATTTTTTGCTGCACCACTTCATCAAGTGTTACCCCCTTTCACTATCATAGAATCAGACCTTCCTTCAATTGATAGAAGGGTTTTGAATATGCTCCTCAACACTTTCTCATTTTCTTAACTCACCTTCTTCTTTTACAAACTACTCAATCAGCCTTTGAATTTGATGAGCTCTTCATTTAGACAGTCTCCCTTAGGCATAAACCCCAAGAGTTCTCCTCATTTCTAATCGAAGCCCATCTATGATATGGTGAAGTTACTCCTGCTAAGAATAACCATGGCTTGGACATCTATGCAGAAGGAAAGAATACATGTTCATGGTTGCATACAATGTTTAATAAGGCATTAGTAAATCATTTCCTCTTCATAGCTTCATGGTGCTTCCCCTAGCGCCGATCTCATTTGCATTGTGTTTCTATGGGATGATAGTCCCGATAGTCATGGTCCTACACAACGTATTCATCATGGAGATCCTAGATGCCCAACCTCTTAAGAGTTTAGAGCAGCATCCTAGGAATAGATCAATCAAAAGGCAACACAACATTGCCCTCCATATCTCTCCACTATAGTTATTCATCCTGACATAGGATGAAGGTGAAATCAGGTATAAACTCATCTCAATGAGTGTACACCACTTTGAATTCTTGGGGCACTGGTGGTTTTGATTCATTATGCCTATGAGAAAAGAAATTTTGGATTAGAGAAAATTTTAATGTGCCTAAATTGTAATTATAATTATTATTATTTTGAATGATTGTGAGCTTAGGGCTCATTCCAATGATCTTAAATAATATTCACTAAGTCCTAGATAGTGCACGTATCAAACTACAACTCCCCTGCAATGGTGCCAATGATGAGTAACAAGTAGATCTTATGCCCAACCATATGAATCACTAAGCATTCACATGCGATCTAGTCAAATTTCATGAACATATATCCTTCTAAGTACACTAGTCTCTAGGAAGTAAAACTAATTGTTGTCTTCTCAATTATACTTATGAAATGCAAAGGTATGATTAAGTGCAACTGAGCCATATGATTTTTATCATTTTTATGTTTTATACTTTAAGTCACCTAAGGGTAAAGAATAATGTATAAAATAAAATAAATAAATTTCTAATTGAATCTAACTAGCCACACCTAGCTAATCCTAACATAGGCATCCATTCCCACTTACCATACACATCCTAAACATGTTTAACACTACTAGGTTACCAAACATTAAGCGTTACTGGGATTACCAAGTGCCAAGTGTATGCTTGAAGTGGTCGTACCTATGTGCTTAATTAATCAATATTTAATCTAGCTTAATTACCTAAAACATTAAATAAAATTGCATAAAACATTAAATGCATAAATAAATAATTAATCTATTTCAAAGTGCTGTAAGGTTTATCAGAAAGCTCATCTTTATTATCGCACACACTATTGTGCTTAGGTACAACAATGCTCGAATAAAGATCCGTACACTCTTTGACTCCTACTGCAGGCACTTAGAAAAATATTCTAACTTTCAAGCAAGAAAACTGCAAGAGCTCTACTATAACTATGACCAAAAATGCCATAAACATAGTGGGTGAGCGCATATTTATAAGCAAAAATAGATAGTGCATCAACAAGTCCACATCAATGCATCAAATTCCATGTTGACACAACATGTCAATAGGGCTGCATTGATGAGGCCTCATTGATGAAACCCAAGAAAACATGACTCATCAAACTCTAATGAGGAAGAGCACTTGGATTACTTAAGGATGGAGTGCCTTAAGTTGGAGGAGGTGTAGTTGGCAATCAACATTAAAAAAAAAGTCATTTCTTCAATAGGGAAATCACATATTTAGGGCATGTGGTTTCTAAAAATCAAATTTGGATGAAAGCTACCAATGTGAATGTTATAAAGGATTGGCCAACTCCTAAGAATTTTGAGGAGGTAAGATCATTCCTTAGTTTAGTAGATTTTTATAGATGGTTCATCAAAAATTTTATTGATATTTCATGGCCTATGTTTGCTTTGTTGAAGAAAAATAAAGAATTTAGGTAGGATAATGAAACCCAAGGGAGCTTTGACTTATTGAAAGCAAAGATTACCAATGAATTAGTATTTGCAATTCTAGATTTTCAGAAGCTTTTTTATGTGGAGGTGGATGCAAGTGGACTTTCCATTGGTGGGGTACTTTCACAAGAAGGTAGGCTTCTTACTTTCTTTTCTAAAAAATTAAATGAGTTAAGGCAAAAATATAGCATGTATGAGAAGGAATTGTATGCTGTTCTTCAAGCAATCAAGCATTGGAGGCATTACTTGTTGCCCAAAGAATNTCAAGCAATCAAGCATTGGAGGCATTACTTGTTGCCCAAAGAGTTCGCTTTGATGATAGACCACAAAGCACTTCAATTTCTAAACTCACAAAAGAAGTTGATAAGCCGCGATATCGCATCTGCGATATCAGGTACACGATATCGGGGCCTTCCAAGCGATATCGAACATCTAATATCGAGGCCTATCTAGTCACCTATAAATAAGAGGCAGGCGCACTTGGTTTAGGATAGTTATTTAATTTAGCCTTAATCCCTTACCCGAAATTTTCCCTTTTTCCNTCTCTCTCTCTCTCTCTCTCTCTCTCTCTCTCTCTCTTTCTCTCTCTCTCTCTTTCCTTATTAACTCTCCCAAGTAAGCACACTTAGTACGACCACTTCGAGCATGCGTGGAACACTTGGTAACCCAGTAACGATTAGCGTTTGGTAATCCCAGTAGTGTTGCACTAGTTCAGGATGTGTACGACAAGTGAGAATAGATGTTGGAGTAGGACTAGTTAAAGCATAGTAGATTAGTGAAATTGAATTAGTTACTTAATTATTTCACTTCTCCCTTTGTAGCACCAGGACATAGACATAAAAAATATATAAAAATCATATACCTCAAGTTTACTTAACCATACAATCGTTCCATACAAGTAAGCTTGGGAAGACAACGATTGACTAACCCATCCTTATTCTGTAAAGGCGCATAAGTACTTAGTTCTTGGAATTCAACTGGATCGTGCATGGACGCTTGTATTCGTAAGGTTGAGCATAGGGATACCTCGTTGCTCATCATTGGCACCGTTGTCGGGGACTTTGTTATTTGTGTGCTAGCTAGAACTTAGGAAATTGTCCCATCGTTGGAACGAACCCTTAGGGTTGGTTATCTTACAATTATTGAAATGAAAAGTATTGCACACTGAATAGACAATTATGTCTCCTTCTTCTTACGAGAGTGTTTCATCGCCTAGCTCTGATACAAGGAATACTCAAAGACATAATACACATGATGATCTGCCAGTCCCCCAACAGTTTGGTGTGGTATACATTCATCTCGATGAGTATATACCAAACTTTACCTTTATCCTTCACCAGGATGAACAACTACGTTGGCATGATTTAGAAGGTAACATAGTGTTACCTCCCGATCACTCAGTCTCAGGCATGCTCCTTCGTGCTCTCACACGAATTGGTATGTAGCACTTATATGTAGAGTACATTGTGCATGATCATGACTCGAAAGATTATCAACCCATGGAGGCACAACATCAAAGGGATTTACAACAAGAGAGACATTATGAATCCATGAAAGGGAAGTTGTCTCAGAATGTCTTGTATGTCATAGGTGAAAATGAGGATGGTGAACTTACCTCAAGAAGTCTCCCACACAGTGATGTTCCTCTCGTTGACTTTGGTCAAGGGGTGGTGTATCAGAATCTTCACTCAACTATCCATAACCTGGATTCTGGTACCAATGGACACAAAGGGTCTAACAAAGGAACACGAACACATGACAAAGATGGACATTCTGATCATAACAGCGATCGAGGCTACAACCACCGAAGAGAAGGAAGTAGGCATCATCATGGTGATGGTCCTCCTTCTTATTCACCTTCATCATCTCCTTCAGGATCTAGATGCAGTCGTAAGGAAAAAGACCTTGAGGATAATGGTAAGCGAAATAGGAATCATAGACGAAGTAGTCGAGAAAGGGGACAAGGGCATTCTAGAGAAACTCATCATGAAAGGAGGGAGAGTAGGGAATAACATAGGCATCATAGACGCCATAGATAGTACGATCATGATGAACCCATACTCACTACCCAAAGTATGTTAGATATAACTGAGGCTGTTAGAATACCAACAAGGCACCAAAAAGATAGTAGGATCAAAAGATTGGACATGAACAATATCCCATGATTTGAAGGAGGATACAGTGCTGATCCTCAAAATTATTTGTAAGCATTTCACGATGCATGTGCCTTGTAAAACACAGAAAATGAGTGGCAAAAACTCAAGTTGTTTCCACGGACACTGATTAAGGAAGCGGAAAGCTAGTACTGGTTCTTAGAACTGAAGTCCATTCGCCGATGGAGTACCATGTTAGAACTATTCAATGATAAGTATCAAATGTACTCCCAAGTGTCCAACCTGTGAAAGCAAATCTAAGGATGTAAATAAGGAGGACATGAACCCTTGGATGCTGCCATGGGTCGATATTATGCACTATTACATCGTTGCCCAAGCCATGGTTACTCACAAAGGGAACAACTACGTCATCTTGTAGATGGGCTTAGGCATGAAACATGAAGAACACTTGAGACTTATGCCTACAAAGATTGTTGGAGCAAGTTGCTAAAGAGGAAGGTGAGTTAAGGAAAAGAGAGAGTGTAGAAGAATATTACAGAGATCTTTCCTTTCGAATGAAGGGAGTTAGATTTTGTGAGGATGAAGAAGAGTCACCACTTAAAGAGATAGTGAATAGGAAAACCCTGCCCATTCAAAAACTTGCATCAAAAGTATCAGCAAAGGTGGACCAAATGTGGGACTCTCTAGATAATAGATTTCAAACAATTCTCAAAATAGTAGAGAAGTCTAGAGAGGAAGGCAGTGATTGAGAAAGGAGAAAAAAGAGAGAAGCTGAATATGCACATAACAAAGGTAAGGGCAAAGTTACCATCATCAAAGAGGTTGTGGATTCAGATACAAATAATGATGGTGGATGTGAGATATGCCAATATGACCATCCTAATGGATGTTGCCCTGTAATCTCACATTTGTAGGAGTATGGGGTGTATGCACTCAACCCATGATTAAACACAAGGCAAACACCCTGAAAGTTACCTTATCCCCAAGGTAACCCAAGGTAGTTCCACCAACCCTTGATGTATTATCCAAGTGGAACTCCACCACAATCAAATGAGCAGTATCAATAGTGGCAACATCCACAATCATGGGGAATGCCACCACCACGTCAACAGTACCCTTACCATCAACCCAACCTGTATGGATACTATGTGTAGCAGCCAATCTCTCCACGTGACTCTACTAGTCACATTACTTGACAACCTCACTACCAAGCCCATGAGTATTATAGAACTCCTTCTCCTAGGGGTGATGTTCCACAAACATACTATCCTTCTCATCCAACTGCATCTCTTCCACCCTTAACTCCATTACCATCTGCTCCAGCCATGCAGGGTGAGCTCCTTGCCCAGCCACAACAACGTAATGCTACAAGGGCTATTAATCCTCACCCTACTATTGGTTCAGACAACCATGTAAAGAAGAGACCTTTCTTTAGGATTAACAGTCCAACCAAGTCATTGCAGTCACAAGCGAGTAACTCTCCAAAGGCTTCACCATCATCCGAAACTTCAGAACTCCCTTCAAACCAAAGGCCACATTCAATGCACACGATCATGTTAATGCATGCCATTACTGATTGGATTAAGGCTGGTCATCTTCCTAGGAAATTCTCCAATCCTCGAAGTCCTCTTACATATTTACAAATCACTGGGAGTGAACCTTGCAAGGCTCTTTTGGATTCAGGTTTTGGTATCAACTTAATCTCTCAAGAAATGTACAAAGCCTAGAACTTGTCTCCATTAAAAAAGAGTAACATTCATTTAGAGCTGGATGACCAGTCCATCACTGTCCCATTAGGACTAGTGGAGGACATTGTTACCACTATTTGTGAATGGTCGTATCCAGCCGACTTCCTAGTGATTCAAGTCAACAACTGTAAGAGGGACTTCACAATCATAATGGGAAGAGCATGGCTGAGCACAATTGATGCACACCTAGGAATATGTGATCTTTTCCTAGAGATATCAAAGGAAAATATGTTTTAAAAGATCGAGAAGAAGAAAGTTCTATGCATCACATATAGTGACACAGGGTGTAATTGCATGCAAAACTCCTGGTTCGTACAACGTTTAACATTACCTACATGCAACTAATGTGCATAAGTAACTAACATACAAAGATGCCTATATGCAGTATCCATAAGATAGGAAGGCATCTAGTGGATAATAGTTGACCAAGAGAGCAATTCAACTATATGCATTGAACCAATTGAGGGTTTGACTTGTGCTTACATCGATAGCATAGACACATTAGAGCAAGTTCATTGCCAACTTCCAAGTCTTGACATTGAAAGTATCAACTCAGGGAAGTTGGAAATCCCTAACAACTTCAAGCTAGAGCCCCTTGAGTTAAAATAATTGCCCACCGATATGGAGTATACATTTCTCAAAAATGGAAAATCAGTAATTATTAATGCTAAGCTCACTCCTCAACAAAAAGAGAGACTACTGAAAATGGAGAAAAAATGGTCAAAAGCCTTTGCTTGATCATATCCCAAATATACTAGAATAGAACCTAGGATATGCCAACATAGGATTTACACAGACCCCTCCATGAAGCCTTGATGACAACCGTAGAGGCGATTGAATCCAAAGCTGAAGCAAGTGATTAAAGAAGAAATTGAACAACTTCTAAAAGCTGGGATCATCTACCTCATTACTAATAGCGAATTAGTCCATTAGTTATTATGCCCAAAAAGGGAGGTAAATGGAGGGTGTGTATAGACGTTAGGCTACTAAACATGGCAACATTCAATGACGAATTTCCATTGCCATTCATCGACCAAGTCTTAGACACCATTACAAGGCATCAGTACTATAGTTTTCTAGATGGGTACAGTGGATACAACCAAATCCAAATAGCACTAGAAGACCAAGCCAAGACCATGTTCACAAGTCCATCATGACTAACGTGTCAAACTTTGCTTTAGGAGCCGTACTTACATAGTTAGATGATCAGAAATGACCCTATTACATTCATTGTGCAAGTCAAAGTATTGCTAGTGCACAATTCAACTACATCACAAAGGAAAAGGAATTAATGGTTGTGGTCTTTGCACTAGATAGGTTCAAGCACTATGTATTGGGCTATAAGGTATTTGTACACACACACCATAGTGTAATTTGGTTCTTGCTAAATAAACCAATGGTGAGACCTTGCATCATACGATGGCTCGTAATCTTACAAGAGTTTGACCTTACGATGATAGATCGTAAAGGCACCAAGAACATTGTTGCTAATCATTTCCCGGTTAAGATGGGACAATAAAGAGGATGAATATCCGCTTTCTGATCCCTTTCCTGATGGATTCCTCTTTGCATGTGTAGTAAATAATCAATTAACCACAAAAATAAATTTGTATAATAGCATTCTTATCTATCTCCTTATACAAGAAACACCACAAGAGTTAGACGTTAAAAAAATAATAGTTTCTTTACCGAGCCAAATATTTCATGGAAATCAATGGACACCTTTATAAGGTATGTCCCGATGGCTTCGTTTGATGGTGTGTTTCTGATGTAGATCAATTACGAGTTCTCCAAGATGCTCATGAGGGTCCTTGTGGGGGTCATTATGCTAGGAGATGAATAGCCATTAAAATCTTGCTTGTAGGATATTATTGGCCTACATTGTTCTAGGATGCTCATCATTTCGTCCAATCTTGTGAGTGCTGCCAACATGATGGGGGAATGACTGCTAAGATGGAGGTTCCACAACAATGGATTCAACTTTTAGAACCCTTCGACATATGGGGAATTGATTTTATGGGGCCTATTACACTAATGTCCAATGGAAAAGCTTACATATCATTGTCGTTGACTACTTTACAAAATGGGCAGAAGTAGTTGTTGTTATAGACTATACATCATCTACTGCTACACGATTTGTTCAATAACAAATTGTTAATAGGTTTGGTGTGCCTCGTGCACTTATTTCATATAATGGTACACATTTTATGGGCACGACTTTTCGAAAGTTGATGTAACACTTAGGAGTTAAATACAAACTAACTACACCATACGACCTTCAAGAGAATGGTAAAGCTAAAGTAACCAATAGGGAGATTACAGAAATATTGACAATAACCATTAGCAAATACCGCTCCACATGGAAACTCCCTATAGGCTACTCCCCCTATGAGTTAGTGTACGGAAAACTCCCAGTGCTTCCTATTCAAGCAGAACTTTGTACACTATCTATGACGTGTGATCTCAACCTTGACCTTAATCTAGCACAAAACAAATGGTTAATGAACCTTAACCTGCTAGATGAGAACTGATTAGTCGCCCTATCATCTAATGAATTGCACAAGGCTTTTAATAAACGACGTCATAACCTAAAAATTAGAAAAGTTAAGTACCAACTAGGGGATAAGGTTCTTTATTGGAACCCCACACACGTGCCATAACACACTAAATTTCAAATGCTATGAGAATGACCTTATATTATTCATGCAACTTTTCCTTCAGGAACCATGATGATTTACAAACTTGATAACCCAAATAAAAAATTGTTGGCCAACATCCAACAAACCAAACCTTTCGATGAGCCTAGAACAGCCAATACCAATACTACCTCTGTTGATGGACAACCCTACTCGCTATTTCGAATCTCCTCCCTCCAACTCAGTTGTGGGGGAGAGCGCCACCAATACTAATCACTCTCAGCCCTCAGTTCCTTTTGTATTTTTTCTTTACACATTTTTATTCTACACATTTTTTGTTTTACACATTTTTTCATATTTACTTTGTTTTTTACACCATCGTTACCATTTTTACTATTCCTTTGTTTGTTTGATTTACTTTCATTCGTCATACAATAAGTGATCATGATGGTGGATTGTCCTATAATGGTGTTGATTGTTAATGTTTGGTTTTTACCTTTGATTTTCAATGTTGATACTAAGATATGGTTTCTTTTGATAAAATAGGCAATGAGTCCATTCAATTCTATGGTTCCCCTTTGTTTGGAAGTGTACTGTCCCTTTTTTGTAAGAAAAACTTATGAATGAACTGGTGGCTTAGTACTTTTCGAACCAAGGAAAGATTCAAATGGATTGAAAAGGTGTGACTTCAAGGGGATTCAACACATTTGTGTTGACTATTCTCTTAGGTACTTGGATGCTTTTCATAAGTCTTCTGTCATTTCACTATTGACCAAATATCAAGAAGTTGAATGAATCTAAATAAGTCTTTGCATGGTGTGGTTCTCATGAAAAAAAAACTAGTGGGAATTCAAAGCACACCCCTTAGACATAATAAGAAACATGGGCTATAAACATTGGTTATGGCACTGGAAAGACATGTTACCCATGCTTAAAGGTTCCCTCTAACTAAGGCCCTTTCTCGCTTCCTACTTCTCTATCTTTCTCTCCTTGGAATGGTGGTCACTCAATGGATGCATTCTTGTTGCTTCATGAGGATGGGTTGGTCAAATGTATTGATGCGAGGTCACTGGATGTGGTTGGTGAGTCCAAACTTGGGGTAAATTTTATTTAGTCCCCTTAACCACATAATACACAAGGGACTTTACACAACCTTGCTCTTGGGATTCCATTCCATTTCCTCCTCTCCTTCCATATTTCTTCCCATATTCCACCTCATTGTCAATTTTATGATTAGTCTATGTCTTGGTTGATGCATTGTTAGTCTTCAGTAAACTCTTGTGGGTAAGTTCTTAACCATTGTTTCCATATGTCATTCCGAGAGCCTATGAACTCTTTGGTTTGTGGGCCTGTTAAGGCATATAAGGCATGGGCCTGCTTTGGAAAGGACCCATTGACATTCCTTTTTGGTGTAATTGTTAAGTTCTTTTCCTTAAACATTCTTTGCAATCAACCATTTCTTGTTTCATCCCCATCCATGACATCCATTTCATTAGCTTCATTGTTGTTATTTCCCTCATCTTCATTGTTCCTTCAGTTTTTCCATCCTATCGCTACCAGAGGATCGCTCTTAGTCATGGGGGCCCTATCACAAATTTTTCCATTTAATTACCTATCTCACCCCTACACCTTGGGTAGTTATCAGTTAAAAACCTCTAACCCAATATCTGCCATACCCACAACCCAGCCAATGTGCTTATATCGAGGCAAGGTGTCAACTGCATTATGGCTTATCTATCCTTGCTAATTTGTGATTGTGTTGTGTGTGCAAATGGTGATTACACAGACAATGGACTGGGATAGGAGGAAGCACTCAGGATGGACTGGAGCTGGAGCATTTATGCATGGAACAAGTTTGGCTATGGGGTTATGGATGAACAATGGAATGCACATTTCTGACATCGATAGCAACGTGCCTCATTTTTCTTTTCTCTCTCTCGTTCTCTTTAAGCTGTCGGATGAGGGTCTAGATGTCATTTATGTATAGTGTTCTCCACAATGGGCGTGAACACCAATGTTGTAATATGTTTGTCGATCCGTTCACTGGGCACTTTGAGTCTATTATTCCCTATTGCTATCAGTTCTCATTCAGTCAATAATCCCATACCTTCCCAATATTTTGTAAGGAACTCGAGGACGCGTTTTCATTCAATCATGGGGGTATGATGAGCCACGATATCGGGTACACGATATCGAAGCCTTCCAAGTGATATTGAACATCCAATATCGAGGCCTATCTTATTGCCTATAAATAAGAGGTGGGCACACTTGATTTGGGATAGTTAGTTAATTTAGTCTTAGTCCCTTACCTGAACACTTGCCTTTTCCCTTCTCAGAGTTAGAATTATTTTTGAGTACCCGCAGTAGGAGTCATAAAGCGAATGGATCTTTATTCGAGCATTGTGTACCTAAGCACATCTTGTGGCCAGAAATAAAGATGAACTTTGTGATACACCTTGTAGCATTCAAAATGACTTATTTAATGTCATTTATAGTTATTTAATGCTTTCCTTAATTAATGTTCTCTCTCTCTCTCTCTCTCTCTCTCTCCCCTTGTTACCTCCCCTAAGTAAGCACACTCAGTACGACCACTTCAAGCATGCGTGGAACACTTAGCAACCTAGTAACGATTAGCGTTTGGTAATCCCAGTAGTATTGCACTAGTTCAGGATGTGTACGGCAAGTGGGAATAGATGCTGGTGTAGGACTAGTTAGATCATAGTGGATTAGTTAAATTGAATTAGTTACTTAATTAGTTCACTTCTCCCTTTGTAGCACTAGGACATAAACATAAAAAATATATAAAAATCATATACCTCAAGTTTACTTAACCATACAATTGTGTCATATAAGTAAGCTTGGAAAGACAACAGTTGACTAACCCGTCCTTGTTCTGTAAAGGCGCATAAGCACTTAGTCCTTGGAATTTAACTGAATCGTGCATGCACACTCGTATTCATATGGTTGAGTGTAGGGATACCTCACTGCTCATCAAAAGTTGAGTGCAAAGCACATGAAGTGGGTTGCACAATTACAAGAGTTCAATTTTGTGTTTAAGCACAAAAGTGGAAAAGCCAATATTGTAGCTAATGCATTATCTAGGGTGCATGTGGTAAATTTTAGCATACCTCATGTGGAAGGTATGGGTGATTTTGCTTCTTTATATGAGCATGATGTTGATTTTGGATAGGTTTGGAGGAGCCTCAAAGAGCTGTTGATGAATAGGATAGACCAATGAAGGGACTATCATATTCAAGATGAACTGTTATTTAAAAACGGAAAGGTATATGTTCCTAATTATGATTTAAAGAAGAATATTTTGTTTGAAAAGCATTGTAGTGGCATGGAAGCTCACATGGGCAAGGATAAAACATTGGAACTTATGGGTAGGTACTATTTTTGGCCTAGTGTGGCAACAAAAGTCTCAAAATTTGTGAAGAAGTGCTTGACATGTCAGAATTTTAAAGAAGGTAAAGGTGTGGAAGGACACTATATGCCTTTGCCAATTCCCAAAGGTCCATGGAAAAGTGTGTCAATGGACTTTGTGAGTGGCATTCCAAAGACCAAGACTAGGAACGATGCAATTTTTGTTGTTGTTGACAAGTTCTACAAAATGGCACATTTTATTCCATGCAAGAAGATTAGTGATGCCTCTCATGTTGCAAATTTATTTTTCCAACATGTTGTGAAGTTTCATGGTATTTCTTTGAATATTGTTAGTGACAGAAACTCAAAGTTCACAAGTCCTTTTTGGAGGTCCCTTGGAAAATTTTAGGGACAAAGTTGAATTTTTCTAGTACATATCATCCACAATCTGATGGCCAAACGGAGGTGGTGAATAAATCATTGCTAAACATATTGAGATGTTTATGTGATGGATAATTAAATAGGTGGAAAAACTTGTGTCATGCTAAATTTTCATATAATAATGCTTTTCATGTTGTAATTGGGAAAATTCCATTTGAGGCGAATTATGGGTTTTGTCCAAAGATGGTGGATACTTAGAAGAGATTTGATGGTGAAGCTGAACTTAGTGTTGATTTTTTGCAAGAGATGAGGGATCTCCATGCATTAGTAAAGTCAAATCTTGATAAGAAGGCTAAAGAGAGAGTCCTCAAGAGGAATGAGGGCAAGCAGAAGCCTAATTTTGCAATTGGTGACTTGGTTTGGGTGCACTTGAAGAAGAAGCGGTTGAGAGGTGTTAGCTTCTCCAAATTGAAAGCTAAGGAGATTGTGCCTTTCAAAATCAAGGTTAAAATTAATGACAATGATTTTGAGATTGATTACCAGACAATGATGGTATGTCTTTTGTGTTTAATGTTTCAAATCTTGTGTACTATCATAAACCAACTGATGAGAAGACCATAAAGGGAAGCATCAATGAGTTGAAGGGGGCTATTAATCAATCCAAGCCTTCAATGAAGAAGAAGGTAATTATACTCAAGTAGAGGGAAGCATCTAGTGGTCAGAAAGTTAAGAGGCATGAATATTTGATCTATTGGGAGGATCAATCCATCGATGATGCTGTATAGATCCATGAGACCAAATTTGTTAAGTGGGGAATCACTTTTACCCCTACTCCATTATTCACATGAGTTCACTTTTTGAAGGGTGGAAGAACTGGTGTAGGAACACCTCTTTTGATTTTCCTTGTGCTTGTCCTACAAGTTGTTTTTGTTGGTTTTGTGCATAGAGAATACTTGGATGCATGTGTCCAGTTTTTGTGTTGAATTTTTGAATTTTCATGATGAAGGTTCTTGGATGTTTTAGCATGTTCTGAGGTGTTTTTGGCTTATTTTGATGAGTTGAGGAGGTTCCAAGATCTATAGGGACTTGTTGGGAGGCATCTAGAGGCTTCGGGTATCAAAACAAGCATTTTTGTTTTTGGCACCTTTAGGATAGATGTCTTCCCAAAAAGAAAGATGCCTTTCCATATACATCTCTCCTAAAGTGAAGATGTCTCTAGTCCATAGAAGACAACTACCAAAAAACAGTAGAGGTCTCTCCCAAAAGCAAGGCTTTCATAGAAGAAATCTCCTCAAAATGATAGATGTCTCCTCAAATATTTTTGCCCTAAAGTGTAGATGTCTTTAGTCTAGAGAAGATGTCTCTCAAAAATAGTAGACGTCTCTCCCAAGAATAGAGCTCTCATAAGAGACATCTACATGATACCATAGATGTGTATGTCAGCGAAGAGGAAAAGATTTTATGTGGCATATTGATTAGGAAATGTCCAAAAGACTCCAAATCCATGTGGGAAACATCTAGGGAGGTAAATAGAAAGCTCCCTATGGTTTCGAATCTTTATAACTATGTATGCCTTCATTCATGAGAAGGAGGAGAGCTTGTACACAAGGAGAACTAGGCAAGAGAGATTGGGTGAGCACATTGGATGAGTGCAATAGCTGATTGTAGCTCCAAGATCAAATTGTGGTAGGTTGATCTATGTATTCTATTCTCTTGTATCTCACTTGTGAGTTGAGATCTCAATCCCAGGTTGTGGGAGAGATTTCTCTTGGTTATGTCTTACATTAAGAACAACCATTGTGTGATTATAGAGCCTCATGCTCTACAATATCATTTGAGTGTGATAGGTTTTTGGATGTTTGCGGGTTGTGTGAATCCTCACCCTTCATATTAAGTACCAAAATCTCGAATCCAAATGCTTAGTTTATAGAAAATACAAGTACCAAAAGGGTTTTTGTATTCCTAGTCCAAAATCGTGCACCTTCTATGGAAAGCAAGGATACAACCTTGCTAGCTATAAAGAAAGACAAAACATTATGGCTACAAATCACTCCAACCAAAACATACCTCCTTGCTCCTTCTATGACAAGTTAGACCAATGAATTGAAATCTATCCTACCTACCTATGTAAAAGGGGATAGAAGAAGAATGGAGCTTTTATGCACCTAAATCTCAAACTAATAACCTTGGACAAAAAGCAAAGTATAAACTATTGAAAAATGAGTCTAACACACTACCCCAAACAACAACAACACACAAATAAAGGGATTAGGACAAGATATATGTAGTATAGGGATGCATCTTATCTATCAAGGATCATTA
Organism: Gnetum montanum; assembly: GCA_015680685.1. NCBI lineage: Eukaryota > Viridiplantae > Streptophyta > Gnetopsida > Gnetales > Gnetaceae > Gnetum > Gnetum montanum. The sequence continues at coordinate 490,727 of MNCI01030945.1, read as the reverse complement.
CCTTTTACATGTTTGGTAATGCTCTTTGTGAATGTTGTGTGTGTACATTATGTTGGTTTAGTTGCTTATATAATTATCAAGTCATCCTTGCAACTCTCTTAACCTTGGACTAACATGTGATAGATGTGTTATGTACTCTCTTAACCTTGGACTAACAAGTTCTTAAGTACATTGAGGTGTAGTCCATCTTGAATCTGCTTTAAAACACTTGAAAACTTTGGAACTCAAGGATGGCACCAAGTGGCACTCTCTAGGGTAGTGTTATTACCCTTGTAGTCACAAGAATATATTTTAATGATAGCAATGATGACCACTCCACCCCTATTAGGTTAACAAAATCCATTAGATTAGCAAAAGAATAAGTCCTCTCTTTTCTTAAGTTAGCTGAATTGAATGTATCTACTCTTGCTTCTAGTGCTTCACCATCAATAGTTGTACAATAAATGATAATTGACCTAATTATTGGCCTTACTCCTTAGCACAAATATTTTAAAAATGTACTCTTTACACCATTGCTTGGCCATCTCATGATACACCCTCCATAGCTACCTCTACTCCCTAGCATGAATGTAAAACAAAATGTGCTTTGGTACCTCAATTGCACAAGCAAATGGAAGTTGAATATGCCCATTCATGATTTGACATACTTAATTCAAGGAAGCTAGGTTGTTTATCAAAAACTCCTAAAAGTAGCTTGAGAGAGACCTCTTTAAAATCTAAGTTAACACAAACTTAAATAGTCCTAGATCATGTTTGATTTATGTTTTTACTATCATTTGTAGTTCTCTTGGTGCAGGTAGTTTTCCACCCCCTCCTAAGGAGTATTATTCTTCTTGTAATTGGTTGTACACCCCCTCTTTTGAGATTTAATAAATTATCGAACTCTTTAAAAAACTTCACTTGAAAATAAATAATTCTATCAACTATTCATAGTTAAAGGAAGTTTTTTCCTTTATCTTATTCCACCTTCTAAATTTGGGCATTAACTAAAGTTAGGTTACAACTTTAATTAGTTTATGATGCTCAAGGATGAAGCCTTTTATTATTATATTGTCTAAGTTAGCTAGTCTAACCTAGGATAGTGGTAATTGCCTATATGAAAAAATGACAAATGTGCATGTCTTAACCTAGGTTAGGGTTATATAAAAATACAATAAGATGTTAGCCGAGCAGTAAGACCCTTGATTTGAAAGGTTCATGTCATCGGTTTGATTCTAGTAGGTAATGCTAAGTTATAAAGTTCTAATTAAACTATATATCTTGAGGTGTACTTATGTTATAATTATTTTAGGGTTCCAACACTCCATATAAAGATATTATCTTAAGCTGCTATAGTTAGTACATGAAGTGCTTTTAATTGTGGAGGATTAATTTGATAAAAAATTTAATCCACCATTTCGGTTCCATGTGGTTAACCCAATAGTTGTGATTGATGATATCAATAAATTCTAATATATGTGGGGATAAGGAAAGGTATCGAAACTTGAAATAATTATGAAATTAAAACTAAAACTAATTTATTAACATCTGTAGACCCTAAGGATCTATTAGACAACTAGTACATTCATGTCATGAAGAACAAAAACTGACTCAACAAAGTGGCTAACCACCACATGATGCATCAAAAACAAATCATGCAAATTATTAGCAATAATATTGTATTCTTGCCTCAAACGATCAATCAGATGACAACTAAGAAAAACATGCTACTCATCCTCAAGGGTTTCATATCCACATAATTGACATGTGTGCTTTTTCCTTGGCATGTGAATCCATCTTCCACTTTCAATCCTTAGACAATGTGAACTTAAACAAAGCTAGCAAATAAATCTACAAACTCAAATCGGGATATTAGCTATAAGATACTGGACTGGTGGATCTAAAGAATTACCTCTAATATGCTCCAAGTAGAATTTTTTATTTCCTACAACATTTGACCATAACCTTGCTAATACCTAATGTTTTACTAATATTCAAATACATTTAGGATTAATTTACATTACCTCCATTAAGATATTCTAAGTTTTGAGCCATTATATCCCCTGAAAGTACTAGCCTTGTTTTCTTGTACTTTTGAGAACTTTTTTAGAAAAATTTGGATGCTCTGATTTTGAGAGTTTTGAGTATAAACAATAAATTGATAGAGAGCTTCAGCTTCTAGGGGAAGCAAATCACACTCCAAAATCAACATGGAATAAGGTGTCTAAGCTTTTACTTGCAATTCATCTAATAAAAAAGCTTTTGCACCCTTTCAATAGCCTGTTAGTTTTTTGCACTGAGACTTGGTCCCCACATTGCACACCCATACAATAGAGTTGGATAAATGATTGGAATATTTTTTTTTGACTTACCAAGCCTAAATTCCTAATGCCTTGCATTTTTTTTGAACTACATTGAGAGCTTTAATTCCTCCTACTATTTTTTCTTTGATACATTTATCCCATCTATAGTTGTTTCCACAATGAAGCCCCAATGATGAGTGGCGAGGTACCCCTACACTCAACCATACGAATACGAGCTTTACACACGTGATTCGGTCGAACTCCGTAGACTAAGTGCCTCAGTACAACTGCTTCAAGCACATGTGTTACGCTTGGTGATCCCAGCAACGACTAGCATTTGGTAACCAAGGTTGCATTGGTTCAGGGTGTGAACGGTAAGTGGGAATGAATGCTGATGCTAGGTTAATTAAGGCTTAGTTAGTTAGTTAAAGTTAGTTAATTAGCCTCTTCACTCTTCACCGTATCAACATAGGAGATAAAACAGAAAAGACATAAAAATCATATACCTCAGACTTACTTAACCATACAACCGTGAAAAATACAAGTCTAGGAAGATAATGAATAATTAACCTTAAGTGTTCCATGAGGCATGTAGGCACTTAGCCTGCGGAGTTCAACCGGATCGTGCGTGTAACGCTCATATTTGTATGGTTGAGTGTAGGGGTACTTCACCACTCATCATTGGCGCCGTTGTCGGGGACTAAGTGTTTGTGTGTTAAGTAGAACATACGAAATCACTCACATTGTTGGGAGCTTAAATGAACCTTAGGGTTAATTAAACAAAAAATTATATAACGGTTAATCAGCACACCGACAAGACATAATGTCTTCTTCTTCTTCTGACAAGAGCATTACACCACCTAGGGATCATACAAGAAACAATCCGCGGTCTAAAATACATAACCAAAATCAGCCAGTTCCTCAACAATATAGGGTGGTATATACTCATCCCAATGAGTATATACCCAATTTTACTTTTATCCTCCATCAGGTTGAACAATTGCACTGGAGAGACTTGCAAGGTAACATAGTGGTACCTCCAGATCGTGCAGTCCCCAACATGCTCCTCCATGCTCTAGCACATATAAGCATGAAGGAATTACACACTGAATACATTGCAGAAAATTTTGACATGAGGGATTACCATCCCACAGTAGTGCAACGTCTAAGGGACTTAAGGTAGGAGAGCCACCATACATTGTTGAAGGGCAAAGGGGTCCTGCACGTCCTAAGTGAAATTGGAGATGGTGAACCACTTATAACAGGTTCTCTATTGAAAGATGTTCCCCCTCCTAACAAAAGTGAGGAGGTGGGGTATCAGAACCTACGCTCCATGATACAAAACCCTAGTTCTAATCCCCGTGAATGCCAACTGTTCACCGAGGGAACAAAAAACACATGACAAGGACAGGCATTCTGATCGTCATCACGATCGGGGCCGTAGCCATCGAAGAGAGGGTAAGAAACATCATCATGGCGATGGTTCTCCTTCTTCTTCCCCTTCATCACATCATTCACCCTCTCCTTCCACATCAGGGCCCAGTCATCAAGAGAATAACGATGAGGATAAGGGTAAGCAAAATGTGAGACCTCGACAAGAGAGTCGAGAGAGAGGACAAGGGCAATCTAGAGAGTCTAGGCATGATAGAAGGAAAAGTAGGGAACAACATAGATATCATAGACGTCATGAAAGAGATGATCATGATGAACCCCTACTTACCACCCAAAGTATGCTAGATATCATGGAGGTTGTGAGAATACCAACAAGGCCTCAAAAAGATAGTCGGATCAAGGGATTGGATATGAATAACATCCCACGATTTGAAGGGGGATACAACATTGATCTGCAAAATCATTTACAGGAATTCCACGATGCTTGCGCCTTGCAAAACATAGAAAACGAGTGGCAGAAACTAAAGTTGTTTCCTAGGACACTCATAAAGGAAGCAAAGAGTTGGTACCAGTCCTTGGAGTCGAAAACCATTAGGAGGTGGAGTACGATGTTAGAACTCTTCAACGATAAATATCAAAAGTACTTCAGAGTGTCTAACTTGCTTAAGCAGATCCAAGGATGGAAGCAAGGTACTCATGAACCTTTGGATGCTGCCATAAACTACTACTATGCATTGCTACATCGTTGCCCGGGCCATGGTTACGCACAACGGGATCAACTTCGCCATCTCATAGATGGGCTAAGGTATGAAACTAGGAGAACCCTTGGGACTTATGCCCAAGGGAGACTATCAAAACTTAGATCCCATGAAATTCATTGATTGTTGGAGCAAGTAGCCAAAGAAGAAGGGGAGCTATGAAAAAGGGAAAGTGCGGAAGAATATAACCATGATCCCTCCCTTCGAAAGAAGGGAGTGAGATTCTATGATGAAGAGGATGAGTCACCACTCAAAGAGTTGGTGAATAGGAAAACCTTGCTGTTTCAAAAACTAACAATGAAAGTATCGACTAAGGTAGATGAAATATGGAGCTCCTTAGACAATAAAATTGAAAATGTCTTGAAAATCATAGAGGAATCTAAAGAGGAACGAAGTAGTAACAAGGACAAGAAAAAGTGGAGAGATTCAGGCCATGCACGTGACAAGGGTAAGGGGAAAATAACTATTGCTGATGAGGTTGTGGACTTAGATATGGACAATGATGGTGGATGTGAGATATGCCAATATGACCATCCTAAAGATGTTGTCCAATCATCTCACATCTATAAGAGTCTGGGCTGTATGCACTCAACCCAAGACTCAACAGACGACAGACACCCCGAAGGTTACCTTATCCCCAAGGTAACCCAAGGCAATTCCACCAACCATTAACGTACTATCCAAGTGGAACTCCACCACAACCCATCGGGCAACATCAACAGTGGCAACACCCACAATCATGGGGGATGCCACCGCCTAAACAATAATACCCTTACTGGCAACTAGACCCATATGGATACTATGTGTAGCAGCCAATTTCTCCAAGTGACTCCATGGGTCACACAACTACCCAACGTTACTACCAAGTTTGGGAGTACTTTAGAAGGACTCCTTCTCCTTCGGGAGACACTCCACATCCATACCATCCTCCTAATCCATCCACCTCTCTTCCACCGATAGTTCCCATACCACCCGCTCCAACAATTCAAGGGGAACTCCCCACTCAACCGCAGCAACGTAATGCTACGAGAGCCGTAAACATTCAACCCGCTACTGGTTCTAAAAACTGAAAAAAGAGAAGACCTTTCTTCAGAACCAAAAGCCCAAAAAAGCTCTCACAACCACAAGCCGTTGAGTCTGTGCACACCTCTCCAACAAACAAGGCTTCAGAGCTCCCTTCAAATCAATATCAGAGCTCAACGCATACGGTTATGTTAACACATACCGTAACCGACTGGATCAAGGTAGGCCACCTTCCCAGGAAACTATCTGACCCTGGAAGTCCCTTAATCTACCTCCAAGTCACCAGGAACAAACCTCATAAGGCTCCTCTTGACTCAGGTTCTGCAGTCAACTTAATATCACGAGAGATGTATCAAGCCTGGAACCTGCCCCAACTTAAGAAGAGCAATATTCAACTAGAGCTGGCTGACCAGTCCATCACCATTTTCTTGGGATTGGGGGAGGACATCGTTACCACTGTGTGTGGTTGGTCATACCCAACCGATTTCCTAGTGATAAAAGTCAAAAACAACAAAGGAGACTTCCCAATTATAATGGGAAGGACATGGCTAAGTACAATAGACACATGCCTAGGAATCCATGATCTTTCCTTGGAAATATCTAGGGTAAATATTTATGGAAAGATTAAGAAGAAGAAAGTTCCATGCATCACATACAGTGACTCATCAGGTGATGACATGGAGGAATGCTCAGCATCTCCTACATGCAACAGGTGTGCCCTAGAAACTCTGAGACAAAGGTGCCTGTATGTAGCAACCACACAATAAGTGGACACCCCGTGGTTGACAGCTAATCGAAATAGCAACCGACCAACATGCATGAAATGAACTGGGGGAACAACTCATGTCCATAATGAAAGCATAGATACATTGGAATATGAACATTGCCAACTTCCATCCCTTAACCTGAAAACATTAATCGGGAGAAGTTGGATGCTTCTAAGAAATTCAAATAGGCGTTCATTATTTCGGATCTCTTCCTTTCCATTCAGTCATGGGGGAGATGGCCACCTATGCTAATCATTTGGGGCCCTCAATTCTTTTTAAGTTTTTGTTTTACACATTTTTGTTTCACACCTTTTTGTTTTACAAATTTCTTTAACTTTTCTTGTTTTTGTTTTACAACATCGTTATACTTTTTCATTTTTTGTATTTGTGTGTGTGTGATATACATCTTGTCAAGTTTGTCATTTAATAAGTGTTCTTCATGATGGTATGAACTGTTTTCCTATTGATTGCTAATGTTTGGTTTTTACCTTTAAGTTATGATGTTGATACTAAGGTATGGTTCTTTTGATATAGCAGACAATGAGTCCACTTCATCCATACATCCACAAATTTCTATAGTCTCTCTCGGCTTGAAAATGTACAGTCCCTTTCTAAATAAGAACTATTAACGAATCAATGACTGGGTATTTCTCAAACTAAGGAAGGACTCAAGGATTGGTGTGACTTCAAGGGAACTTGATGCATTTGTGTTGGCCATTCTCTTGGGTGCTTGGATGTTTTCTTCTTGAGTTTTCTTACCGTTTCGACATTACTTAATCATTGAGAAGCTGAGCTCATAAAAATAACAAAATCTTTGCATGGTGTGGTTCTCATGCATAAACACATAAAACAACACAAAAAAAGTGAGAATTCAAAGCACACCCCTTAGACGAAATAATCATTTGGGCTACAAGCAGTGGTTATGGAACTAAAATACAAACATTCCCTTTAACTAAGGCCCTTCTCGCTTCCCATTCTCTCCTCCTTCATTTCATCAAAATGGTGGTGGCTCTTAGGTGAAGGCATTCTTGTTACTTCAAGAGGATGGATTAGCCAAATGCATTAATGCAAAGTCACTGGAAGTGGTTTGTTTGAGGCCAAACTTGGAATGGGATCTGCTAAGTCACATTAATCATGAACTATACAAGGGGCTGTACACCACCTTGTTCTTGGGACTCCATTCCATTCTCTTCTCTCCGTTGTTCACCTCATTGCCGGTTGTATCATTAGTGTATATTTTGGTTGATGCATTATTTTCTTTTTGGTAAATTCTTACGGTTAAGACTTTAACTCTTCTTCCCAATGACATTCCCAGAGCCTACAAACTCTTTGAATGTGGGTTTGTCAAGGCATTAAGGTTATACACCTACTTTGGGGAGGACCCACTAACATTCCTATTTGGTGCACCAGTTAAATTCCTTCCCTTAAAATTTTTGCAATCAACTTTATTTGTTCATTTCTATCTTGACATCCATTTCATTGACGTTATAGTTGTCTCTTTCTCTCCATCTTTCCTGTTCTTTATTCTTTCTCCATTCGATCACTATCGGAGGTTCGCTCTCAGTCATGGGGGTCCGGACCCAAATTTTTTTGATTTTCTCCTAACCCCTACACCTTTGGTAGTCACCATTATTATATCTCCAAATTTGCATCAGCCATTCCACAACTCAGCCAATGGACCTTTCACCGAAGCAAGGTATCAACTGCATTGTGATTTATTTACCCTTGTTAATATAAAGACTGTGTTGTGTGTGCAGATGG
>MNCI01030945.1:431673-473680 GCA_015680685.1 Gnetum montanum | reverse complement strand
GCAATAAAGATGAACTTGATTGGATAAACCTTGCAGTAAATGTTTTTAATTATTGTTGTTATTTATCACTTTCCTAGTGCGCACGAGTACGACAAGATTACGAGCATCTATGGATGTGTACGGCTAATCAAGGAATCGGCTGCTCGTCGCAACGTGTGAGTACAACTTGACTATGAGCATTGTGACTGCTTGGTAACCCAGTAGCATATTCCAGGATCTACGCTTGGTAATCCCAGTAGTAGTCCAATGTGTACGGCTAGTTAAGGAATCGGCTACTCATCGCTAGGCTAGAACGTGTGATAAGTACGACTTGGCTATGAGNGACCACTTCGAGCACTTGCGTTACGTGTGGTGATCCCAGTAACGATTAGCGTTTGGTAGCCACAGTTGCATAGTTCAGGGTGTGTCCGGTAAGTGGGAACGGATGCTGACGCTAGTTAATTTAGACTTATGACATTAGTTAGAGTTAGTTAGTTTCTCAACCCTTTCCCTCATAGCTAGGAGATAAACGGAAAAAATACCAAAAAAGTCATACACCTTAAACTTGCTTAACCATACACCATGACACATACAAGCAAGCCTGGGAAGACAACGAACGATTAACCCCAAGTGTTTCTTGTGGTGTTAAGGCATTTAGTCTGCGAAGTTCGACCGGATCACGCATGCACGCTCGTATTCATATGGTTGAGTGTAGGGGTACCTCGCCACTCATCAGCCGTCATATCTATAAATAAGAGGCGGCTCTCCCTTGTTTCTCATTCTAGGCCTAGACTGTAGCGAAACTCTGGCAATTTTACCTCTCTAGAGATAGAATAATTTCCATGTGCCCGCTGTAGGAGCTCCAAAGTGAATGGATCTTTATTCGAGTAAATATTGTACCTAAACACAAGTTTGTGTACGGCAATAAAGACAAACTTCTTGGATAAACCTTGCAGTGCATGGAACAGGCTAAATAGGACTTTATTTACTGTTATTTATTGTTTATAGTTTAATGCTTTATTAGTTGATTAACTCTCTCTCAACCCTTCTCTCCTATTTAAGTGTCTCAGTATGACCGCTTCGAGCACGTGCGTTACGCTTGGTGATCCCAGCAACAACTAGCGTTTGGTAACCAAGGTTGCATTGGTTCAGGGTGTGAACAGTAAGTGGGAACGGATGCTGATGCTAGGTTAATTAAGGCTTAGTTAGTTAGTTAAAGTTAGTTAATTAGCCTCTTCACTCTTCACCGTATCAGCACTCTTCACCGTATCAGCATAGGAGATAAAACAGAAAAGACATAAAAATCATATACCTCAAACTTACTTAACCATACAACCGTGACAAATACAAGTCTGGGAAGACAATGAATAATTAACCTTAAGTGTTCCATGAGGCGTGTAGGCACTTAGTCTGCGGAGTTCGATCGGATCACGTGTGTAACGCTCATATTCGTATGGTTAGTGTAGGGGTACCTCGCCACTCATCACCCAAGTATCTAAAGGAGTTCACAATTTCTATTTTGGTAGATCCTAAACTAAAACTAAAATTTCCATTTCTAGTACCCTTATCATCATTTTTGTTTTTTCCACATTGCCCTTCAAACCCAATGAAAGCCAAAAGCTTTCTAACACTTGCAAATATTATGCATACTTTATTCATATGTGGAAATTAATGCAGCATTATCTGCATATAGAAGTTGTGTATTACTTGAGATCCTAGTTTGATAACATGCTTTTAATCACCTTTACATAACCGAAGAGAGTTGGAGATAAAGGACAACCTTGCTTCATTCCAATTTTGCTCTTAAACTAAAATTATCCTTTGATATACTATCCTCAACCTCAATTATGACTTCCTCTTACAACTTTTGAGTTCTTGCTATTAGCTCTGTAGGAATGCCTAAATAATTAAGTTGCTCCCATAACTTTGTTTGGATCACTAAGTCACATGCTTTTGCAAAATCAACAAAACAAATGAAAACTTTTTTGTTGGGATTTTTTGCAACTTCTATACAATATTGAAGAGTAACCAAATGATCAATATTGGAGTGTTTTTGTCTAAAGCCTACTTGGCAAATTGCCCTTTTATTCTACCCAAGTGCCTAATGTTTTTTCAAGAAGAGTGCCCAAAACATATAGTTGACTTGATACAATAGAAGAAGTACAAAGGAATATAATGATGCTACCAATGTATGGGCTATGACATTCTCTTACATCTCTCTCCTTCCTTTCTCCTCTTTGTGATCAAAGGTCTCAATATTATTAATGGTAGTAGTTGTGGGTAACCATGATGAGCTAATTAAAAGTTACCTTAACACAAAGATGTTAGCCCGGTGGTAAGACTCTTAATTTAAAAGATCTATATAAGTTTGGTTTAAATTATAGATTTGATTACAATGAGTAATGCTGAATTATAAAATTTTAATTTATCTTAGAAGTCAATATTATTGTTTTAACTGTATATCTTAAAAATAAATATTGTTTCTGGAACGTGAAATAGGACCAGCAACAGCGTCAATTTTGACGCCTGAAATAGGACCAGTCAACTTTGACGCCTGAAATAGGACCTGCAAGAGCATATGATTTTGAAACGTATTATTCATTGTCGAAGGCGTGGGTAAGCATAATGAGCTAATTAAACCTAAAATAGGACCGGCAACAGCCTTCCCTTTTGGAAGGCGGTGAGTACCAAGATATTGGTAATTTTAGCGACAGGAATGGCCGATTAGAAGTTTTTCTCGAAATTCCCGGTACCGAAAACAAGGTGACACTTTAAAGAGCCTTGGTGCAGACGATTTGCAAGAAACGTTCTACACAGCCGATCCAACTTTTGGACGCATCATTTCACGGTATTGCAACTAGGCTTGCACTCTACTTCTGATTTTCGTTATTTTGCATCGCATTATTTTTGCATCCGTTCTTGTCTGTTTTATTTTTTTCCAGAATCCAAATAAGTTTTGCTTTTGGTTGTAACGTATATTTGATTTCATGTCTCGTCATTCTTTTAATGCTAAAATCGTCTATGTAGGCAGTGTCAGCTATATTACTGATTTTGTTTTGTCTTCGAAGATGAATTTCACTTTTCAGTGATTTAGTTTGCAATTTGCCTTGTTTGAAATGAACTGTTGAAATACTTCCAATTTCTGAAGGAAATCAACTGAAGTTTATTTGAGAGATCTAGATCTTTATCTTCTAAGATGCGACAAAATTCAGTTTCAGTTTTATTTCATAATGAATTACCATTTCGAAAACTGGTTTTTTCTAGTATAGATATGAATATTTCATGGACATATGCTTTACAGGCAGATCAAAATCATTAAAAAGTTACAAATTTCAAACATTCCTTGTGACAGGATCGACACTCCAATACGCACTGCAACAAGACTTGTCTGTATTTTTACCTGCGCCTAGTCTTTCTTCTAATGTTCAGTGTTTGCATATGATGCAGATTCCCAGAGAAGTATTTGAAGAAAAACACAAAATGGCGACTTCACTCCATAGTTTTCCTGTTTCCATCAAACATTTGCAGTCGTTTGACAATGTTAAATTGTGTCCAAGAGTAGGTCTAACGTCACAGGAAACTGCAATCTCTGTTTCTAGGAAGAGCCTCCATGAGGAATCGTGTTCTGTGCGCCGAGGCATGAAAGCCAGAGCTGTAGATCCCCTGCTGCCCCGTGATTATGCATCAAAAAAGATACAAGGCTGGACAATTACTCCGACTCCAAAACTGAAAATCGGTATTATTGGGTTTGGAAATTTTGGCCAATTTCTTGCCAAGACTATTGTCACTCAGGGACACACTGTATTAGCTCATAACCGCTCAGACAACTCAGAAATTGCCAAGAAAATGGGAGTTTTGTATTTTCATGACGCACACGACTTATGTGAGGAGCACCCAGAAGTGATTTTGCTGTGCACATCCATTTTATCAACAGAATCTGTGCTGAGAGCACTGCCTACTCAAAGGCTGAAAAGGAGCACACTGTTTGTAGATGTTCTCTCAGTTAAAGAATTCCCCAGAAATCTGATGCTGCAAATTTTGCCTCCTGAGTTTGACATTCTCTGTACTCATCCCATGTTTGGGCCTGAGAGTGGCAAACACGGTTGGAACAACCTCACATTTATGTATGACAAAGTGAGGGTTAGCCATGACAGGAGATGTGACGGATTTCTGAGCATTTTTGAAAAGGAGGGTTGCAGAATGGTAGAAATGTCATGTGCAGAGCATGATAGACTGGCTGCTGAGAGTCAGTTTCTCACACATACTGTGGGGAGGATGCTGGGAAAACTGAATTTGGAATCCACAGCCATTGACACAAAAGGGTATGAAACGTTGCTGCGGCTTGTGGAAAATACACAGGGGGACAGTTTTGATCTGTACTATGGTCTCTTCATGTACAATGTTAATGCAACAGAGCAGCTGGGGAGACTGGAGATGGCTTTTGATGCTCTGAGGAAAGAGCTTGTAGTGAGCTTGCATGAGATAGTGAGGAAGCAGCTGTTTGGGGAGATGGAGTTGAACAAGGATGAAACTTTGCTGCAACTTTCTGCATCCATAGAGTCCAACAACCAGCTTTTGCAGCAGATTTCAGCTTCCATTGAAACAACTGTCCAGCCTTCTGATAATAATAATAATGGAGAGAAGCAGAGTGATTCCGATGATGTAAATGAGGTTCATAAGCAGCATGATCGTAGCTAACGCACTGTAACAAGGGTCCAAAGAGGTTGTTGTGTCTGGTCTACTCTTGATGCCGTTTCAGGCCCGAGATTGAAACATGCTAGGGAATTTATGTTTCTTCTGTATCTCCCAAGCTTTATTGTATGATTGAATTTAGTTTATGCAGCATTCACCAATGATGTGAGTGTAGGGACAACTGATAATGATTGTTGATAATACTTACCAATCCTGCAACAAAGCAAATGATAAATACTGGCCTTTTCTTCTGTGGATTAAATCATGGAAGCAGGTATTTCCAGAAGCTTTGTCCCTTTAAACACAATTCGATCTTTTGATTAGCATTGTTACTCGTCCATCATTACTTCAAAAATCAATGGTATGCTCCTTGTATTGTGCAGGGGATTTAAAGTATGGTAAAAAAAAATTTGTTCCATAACAGCGTATGAACAACTTTTTCTCATTAAGAGGTTTGATTCAGCTTTGACCTTTGAAAATTGCTTTGTCACAGGGGCTTTGCCGTGAATTAACTGCATATACTTGATGCCAACCTAAGATGCTAAGAGGAGAGCATCATTTTCAAAACCACCACGCAGAACTGTTTTTCGTATGCCATATATACCTGAGAAGCTAGGAGTAGAGCTTCGTGAACTTTGTTCTTTTATTGTCTGGTGCAGATTTGGACCTTTTCTTTCCTTGAATGCAAGGCATATCTCCGTGAGCCACTGGATCGCATAACAAGTAAAATGATTATTAACTTTGTAAAAATGGTCAAATTTCAACGGCCTTCAAGAGTGGTAATATATTCGAGAAAAGCGATTTATATTTATTTTTAGATTAAATTTGCAGTTATTAATAATGTTTTGAAGCTTTAACACGTTGGTGTTATCGTTCTGGTGTAATTTTCTTCTGCAATGACATGATAGCACCTTTGTCGTTTGAAGATAAAATAGACTTCCAGTAAGCCTGCCATCAACCTATCAATTAGCTCACTGCCTTCCTTTTTTTTGGATCAGCAATATCATCCAGAATTTCTTTCTTGTACTTCTCAAGGACAGTCATTCAAGTGTAACTCATTTTAAACCAAATATATTTTAAAAGATCAGAGATCAAAACATTGACTTTATCTTTCTAGCTGAGTTAAATGCTTGTGCATCTGGAAATTTCAGGTTTTCATTGATATTTTCAAGGTTCTTCTGAATGCCCCTAATTTGCTTCTTGTCAGTTGGCAGAGCATACCTTAGTAATGCTTCAGGATCCTTGATTGGTTGTCCTAACATTAGTAAAGATATATCAGGTGTTGCAGGGACAGTCTGGACTGCATAAATTGGGTTAAGACAAAGTTGTGAAACCAGTGTTGTTGCCGTCAATGCATAGCATATAGTTAGCGTCTTTGATGCTTTCAAAAAGGAGAGAGCTGCATCCTGAAATAATAACAGGAATAATGATAACTTACATACCAAAGTTAACTATGCATAATTTATTTGTAAATAGTATATATAAACACAACAAATATGATTATAGTGTCGTCTCTCCCACAAGCATTCTGCCTTTAAAGCATACTAATTAAACGCAGTCAGACCACTCTGACAGTCTTACATGGCAAGGATTGAGTGCTGCGCTAGTCAGGAGTGTTATGACCCAACCCACGGTGATGTTTTTCTTTTAGATTGAAAGCAGTTGAAGAAATGTTTAAAATGTTTTGCACGATATCTCTTTGGTGAGAATTGAAAGTGGAAGATGGAATCAATTCCTCTGAATGTCTAAATTAAGAACCTTTGAAAATAAGTTACATCAGTATTACACGAAAAAACATGTATGATTTAATTTTTAAATCTCATTGATACTTGGTCAATTTATAAAGTCATCTTTAATTTTTTCATCTTGTGCAATACATTCTATGCATTTTCACTACTAAAACTTCATTTCATTATCTCTGCTTTCAAAAAGCTACGATAGTTTGTCTCTTTGCCCCAGCAAGATAAAGATGGTTTCGGAAAGTGATATTTAGTACGAGTTGATAAAGTCTCCTGCTTTGCAAGAAATTGGATTCTCTGAAGTGATATTTATTCGGAGTTGATAATGTCCAGAGGAAGGGTAGAATAGAATATGAAACAGTGAATGCCGGACATTTTCCACTAAAATAAATTCAAAAATAAAATACCTTTAAAGTAAAATGCATTTGTCTGGTAAATGTATTTGTTAGTGCACCTGTCAATTTCTATCCCCGGTCCGGATGCAAGTTAACTGGTAGCCTTATCCTTAAACCTGCTTCCGTAATCTCCGCCCAACTATTCATGGCCATTGACAAAAATTGTTCGGCAAATGATGCTTTCGGTGGTAAGGGCGCTGCAGAAACTCTCACCCACTAGAGCGTGACATCAAAATCTTTCACACTATCATCAACAGCGATGATGCAAAGCATGATATTCGCTACCAAGCAATGCCTTGGTAAAAGAATTGCTAAGGCATACTTTATTGACCGGCCAAGGAAAAAGCAAAACCATCTTGCATTCCAGTTCATCGCTTCCTGCAACAGATAATGACGAATTCCTAGCAAATGGAGGACTTCCTTGAAATTCACACTCACTGCAGAGTTGCGCCAAGACTTTTATTCCAGGATGAAATCGGTGGAGGTATGTGTGATATCGGCAAGAGGCCTCAAGAGAAGAAACCCTTTCCTGAAGCTGCGAACGATGTGCGTGGCCTGGATCCTGTCGTCACACAAATCCTGCAGCCAAATCGACAAATCCGGCGACACGCACCCACAGTGGAACCTCCGTTTCTCGACGATCCTGGAAAACGAGCTCGAAAATACGCAGCAACAAGAAGACGAAGAACAAGGCCGAGATCCATGTGTTACAGTGGAAATCTACAGTCAGGAGCCCGTATTCCGCCTCAGCAACTTCGAATGCCGTGCCAGAATCTCTCTCAAAGAATTCTTCCAGCGATGCTCCGCAGTGCAAACGGAATACGAAGAATCCACCAGCGTTCAACTGCGTTCTTCCAGGGATAAGCCGCGGGGGATGCTGGATCTTCGTATCAGAGTCACTCACAGCCAAGGTTTCCAGTTCGAACCCCAGCAGCAACACTTGGAGAAACTGGAAAGCACGGCTGAACCGGCAATGGCGTACCCTGCGAAACTGCCATTACGAGTGCCGTCAGGGCGGCCACAGGACTTTCCTCCACCGAATTTCCCTTACACTTACCCGCAGCAGCAGCAGCAGCAGCAGCAGCAGAATCAGCAAGGTTTTCCCGTTCCTCCGAGGTTCCGGCCGCAGAATCCGCATGGTTTTCCCGGTCCGGCTTTTCCGGCCCAAAATCCGCAGGGCTTTCCTGGACCTCCGAGGTTTCCGCCGGCAAACCTGCATGGCTTTCCAGCACCGCTCAACGCTGGTTCTCAGTCTCAGTATCCTCCGACTGAGACTTATGTTGGACTTCCCGGTGGCGGTACTCGGCCGACTGGTGCACTTGGTGCCGGAATGCTCGCCGGAGCCCTCGCCGGCGGTGCTCTGTACGGCCTCGGCGACTCCTTGTTTTCCGATATGCCTCATTTTGATATTTCAACTGACCCCTTGTACTACAATTAATTGGCAGGCGCAAGGTGCTTGCTAATTACATTCATGGTATTGTAAACAGTTTTTAATTACCAAGGTTGAAGAAGATCTCGGGCTTTCAGTGAAACGTATTGTTATTGAAATATATTTTCATATTTCAGAGATTTCAGAGATGGATCAAGAAGCGCCAAACTGACATCATAATCCCTCCAACCCACGCACCATGTTCCAGATCTGTCCACCTTTTGTTATACGATATAGTACAGTAACGGTAATAAGTGCGAAATATTATATCGTGTTGCACCGATTCGTGTCAATGGTAGCATTCGAGATTTAGTAATGAACTTCAGAGAAGTGAATTCTGAAGATTCTAGCATCATATGTAAGCGAATATCCCAGCATGAAATACATCCTTGTGTTCTTAGTTTATGATAGAATTCACTAAGACAACTTTTTTCCTTGCCCAATTGTATTAATTTGGAAGGTACTTGATACATATGCCCAAATATTTACTGAGAACGTAGAAATCTTTCATAGGTAAAATAATCCTGACAAAAAATTCCCTGAATTGGGTATGTGATTAGCGTTACCACGTCAAACTTGGAATCAACAGCAGAGCATGTGCTTTATTTTAGCCGAGAACTTTTAAAATCTCTTTCT
Source organism: Gnetum montanum (assembly GCA_015680685.1). Classification (NCBI taxonomy): domain Eukaryota; kingdom Viridiplantae; phylum Streptophyta; class Gnetopsida; order Gnetales; family Gnetaceae; genus Gnetum; species Gnetum montanum. Next base: position 464,810 of record MNCI01030945.1, on the reverse strand, counting down.
ACTTGCCCTCTTGTAACTGGCGAATTCGCTGCTGTAGTTACACCGAACCATCCTCCATAGGCATAAAAGAAAATCTAACGAAGGTAGCCGGTATTCTCGTGTCGTCCTGTATTAAAAACTTTTGTTGGTTGGATGTATCAAAAGACTAACTGATTCTACAGAACCTGGCTGATATATGGTAACGCTCCTAACCTTGAGACAAAAGCTATACAACAAAAAGAAGTGAAACCATATCGTTTGACGATGTATTTTGGGGGCACGGGTTGTCGGACCCCGAAAGAAGAATTTTATTAATTTAATGAGATTAAGTACATGATAAACATCTGAACATATTGATGGTTAAATAGGGAGAAGAACAATGGCAAATGCAGATGTGGGAGTACACTCCAAAGAGCAACCTCATGCTAGGAATCAATAAGAACTGCGAGTTAATAAGATCAGGAGAACAACAACAGAGAGCTAAAAATGCTCGAAATTATGATGAGACACTCTGATGTAGCAGATCGAGATTGGGAAGAGTGCACGAATTGGTGTATCTGCTCCAAGGCTGCAAACAATTAAACAACTGATTAGTATCCAACTTTAACTTAGAAGTGTGAAATAAAATTTGAAAATGCACAAGGCAAAGAATTTGAAATTTTTCCATAATAGTTAAATGGTTAGAGTTGGACAAATCAGTGTTCTCAAAAAGAGCAGTGCATCTGCGCTTCCATATATAGTAAAGAACGAGGGGCCTAATAACTTTCCAAAGAAACTGAAGGTCAGCAGAGGGGGTGGCTAGAAAGCCGAACAAGATATCCTCATAGGAAAACTTGCACAAAGGGAAAACTTTAGAAACCCACTCCCATGAAGACTAAGTGAAAGGGCAATGCCAAAAAATGTGGACAAAATCATCAGGACCTACACAGAGAGGGCAATTAGGGTTTGGAATCCCAAGGTATTCACAACGTTTGCCAATAGGTAGGCCTTGATGAAGGAGGCACCAAAGAAATTGTTTAATTTTTGAAAGAGTCCGAAGGCTCCAAACTTGTGAGAAGAGGGAGAGCCAAAACTGTTCAGACTCTTCTTTGTGCCATGATCTATTGCAGCGATTAACAATCATAGAGGAATCATGCAACAACTGAAAGGCCACATGTGGTTTATAGGGTAGAAGGTTCGATTCATTAATCCATTGAAGACCATGGAAGAGACTAAGAACCGAAGCATCCAAATGCAAGTACTGATGAATGAAGTGATAAAGTCTGTCGAGGCAGTGATGCATAGTTCATGAAGCCCCATATAAGTTTTCGAACATATCCCAAGAAATCCACTGATTGGTGAGATGAAGACATCTAAGGGAAACAACTCCCTTTTGAAACCAAATGGTGGTTGTCCTGGCATTTGAGGTGGCTAGAGGAGCAGGCAATAGGGGCAGCCACCAAGGGCAAATCTTAGAAAGGAGAGTAGGATTGATATGAACATTATTCCAATTCACATAAGAATGTAAGACCTGCCAAGCCTTCCAAATGCTTTTGAAAACATGTGTTCCAGGAATGATAATGTCATGAGGAGAAAGGATCCAATTAACAGAGTGGATACCCTTCTAGATGGACTTATTCTTAGGGAATGCTTGTCGAAGCCTTAACTAAAGAAGATTCCCAATAATGTTGGGGGCATCCAGGTGCTGAACCAACCACTTAGCAACAAGGGTGAGACCTTGCTTAAAGAAGTTCAAAAGGCCCAATCCACCTTTGTTCTTAGGAAGAGTTACTATATTCCAAGCAACACGATGAAAGCCTTTTTGAGAGTCTTTAGACGACCACATAAAGTCTCGAAATAATCGTTCAAGCTTTTGATAAGAAGCATGGGAAGGGGCCCAACATGACGAATAATAAACATGGGTAGAGGCACAAATAGACTTACAGATGAGATACTTACCGACAAGGGTGAGGGGTTTGGTTTTCCATTTTTCAATTTTCCTTTGAATTCGAGAAAGTACTTGGTCCCAAAGCTCTGAAGTTGGGCCTTTAAAGCGAAAAGGAATTCCCAAAAGCTTAATGATTTCATGATCTTGAGTACGCTTCCAACTATAATTGGGCAAATGGCTGTAGTTATTGGTGAAGCTATAAACTGAAGATTTACACCAATTTATAACAGATCCAGAGAGGGAGCAATATTGCTCTACTCGAGACAAGAGACACTGCACATTAACAACATTATTTTGAATAAGGAAAAAGGAGTCATCAGCGAAATGCATATTGAGGAGCTGATGTTGAGGAGAAGATAGATGAACCTCAGATAAAACATTGTTTTGAATATCCAAGTGGATTTGAGGACAGAGAAAATCAACAGCAATGATGAAGAGGTAAGGAGCAAGAGGGCAACCTTGCCTAACAGACCTATGAATAGAAAAGGGAGAAGTGATGCCGAAGGTAGTCGTGATTCGCGCAGTAGCATTTGAGAATAAGCATTCTACCATATGAATGAACTTAGGGCCAAAACCCAATTTAGTCATGGTTTGGATAATGAAGTCCCACTTAATGTTATCATAGGCTTTAGCGTAGTCAAGCTTCATCAGGAGGATATCTTGACCCTTGTCCTCAGCCCACTTAAGACTTTCCCAAGCAACCACCACGTTATTTAATATGTATCTTCTTGGGACAAAGCCAGTCTGCTGGGGGGAAATAATAAGAGCAAGGATTTTCTTTAATCGCAAAGCCAAACATTTAGCCCAAATTTTGTAAACCACATTAAGTAAGGTGATAGGTCGCCAATTGGAGATACAAGTAGAATCTCCCGATTTAGAGAGAAGACGAATAATCCCTTAGTTTAAGATTGGTCCCAAAGAACCAGTAAGCGTAGCCTCTTTGATAACATGGAAGAGGTCAAAACCTACCAAATCCTAATGCTTTTGGAAAAATTCGACTGGAAAACCATCATAACTAGGGGCTTTTCTAGGGCTTAGGTTAAAGCAAGCCTGTTGAAGCTCAACTGGAGTAATATCGGCTTCTAAAATTATCAGCATAGAAGAATTAACCAGTCTAGGATAATTTAGAATGGCGGCCGCGAAGGATGCGGGATCCATAGGAGTAGTGGTGAATAAGGCCTCAAAGTGTTCCTTAAGATAAGAGAGAAGACTATTTTGGTCAATGATAATGGATCCATTTATGGAGAGTTTATCTAAAGAGGGTGAAGGGGAGGACCAGTTAAGGTACTTAAAAAATTCCTTACTGTGCTCATCTTAAATGTTAAGCCAAGTGAGTCGACTTTTAATCAAGGCACCTTGTGCCTTATATACTTTCTAATGTTGAAAGGCAATACGGGCTCTAACAAGCTCCCCTTGTAGGTGACTATTGAAGGGATCATCAGTTAGTTTGGTCGTAAGGTGCTCAATGGTAGAGCATATGTTGGTGTACTCTTGCCGAGAACGAGATGCAACTTCCTTACCATAATGACGGGGGAGATTCCTAACTCTACTAGTAGTTTGAAGCCACCGGTGGATCCAACCCTTTGGACCTAAGGGTCTAGGTTCAGCGTTCCAAAGGCTAGAAAGGGCAAGAGGAGAAGAGAAACATTGACTATGTAGCCTAAAGAGATGATAATTCCATCGTTGGTGGTCATTATGGATCTACATAGATAAAGTAATTGGGAAATGATCAGATAAGGTTGCGTGTTGGTGGACTTTAGTAGTAGAAAGGGTTTGCCAAAAAGAAAGAGTGGAAAAATAATATCTATCTAACCGACTATAAATGCGAGCATGCCCCTTACGAAGATTGTTCCAAGTGAAGCTGTTTAGAGAGCCACTAGCAGTGTCTGCGATGCCGTCTGAAAGATAGAAACGTTTCTTAAAGTTTGACTAAGCTTGATATTCGTGATGAGGAAGTTGAGAGAAAACACCCCCAAGCTTATCATGAGAGAATTCCATCATGTTAAAATCACTGCCAAAAATCCAAGGAATAGAAGGGAGGCTATGAGTGAGTTCATGCCACAATCGGGCCCGTTCGGTAGAGTCATTGGGAGCATAGATAGAACAAACTCCGAAGGGACCATGTGAGGAGGAGAAAACAGCCCAGGCCACTCTATGACCTAAATCGGACCCATGCTGAAGGAGTTTGTCTTTCCAATAGGCTGGAAAAAGAATGGCTACTCCGCCTTTGCCACACTCATGAGAAGTAGCTAGAACAGAAGAATGGGGGAGAAACCAATGAGCTGAAAGAGATAATTGTTCGGTTGAGATCTTGATTTCTTGAAAGAGGAAATCCAAAGTGAGATTTAGACTAGAGAGGAGGTTGTTGGCTCGTTTGCGACGAAGCCTATCAGTTAGGCCTCAGACATTCCAAGATAGGAGGTTCATGAAGAAGCTCTAGATCTTATGAGTGACAAGGCAGTAGAAGGATCGGGGTTAAGAATGTCAATCGTCATAGTAGTGAAAGAATTGCAAAGGAGTTGCTTGTATTAACAGTTAAAGCTGGGTTAGTTTTGGGTGAAGGAGAGGAAGGGGGAGTAGTGGTTTCAGATGCTTTGGCCCTTTTCCTTCCCCCTACCATTACAAACTCATCACGTAAAAGTGAATCTTTAATTGATTGTGAGTGGATAATTGGTGCCTTGGACCTGGCCTTAATGAGAGAAAGGGATTGGGAGACTTTTGCCTTAAAAGGAGAAGACGAAGAAGAAAGGTGTGGAGCATTGTTAAAAGTAGAATCGAACTTAATGAGAGCAAGTGGTGGGTTAGGTTGAGGAGTGACTATAAGATTGGATTTGGGAGGATTGGTTGGGGATTTTTTCTTAGCTAGAAAAGGACAAGTAGAAATGTGGTGCTCTGCACGATGACAGTAGCTACAAGAGTTGGGAAGATAAAAATAGTCTACTTTTTGAATAAAAACTTTGCCTCTAGCTCCTAAGGTTAAAGTGGTTTTTTTTTGAGAAATATCAAGTTCGATACAGTAGCGACGAAAGTGAGGTCCGTTAATCTCAATTCCATGATCGGAGATGACTCAACCTAAGGTGTTAACAATGTCTTGCTCAACAGATGAAAAGATTAAAGGAAGATTAGGCAGCTCTACATAACAAGAAATAATATTAAAGATTGGGTCATTGACATTGAAATCAAATTTCCAAGCCCGGGCGATAAGTGTAACATTACGAGCAGGAAAAATCCAAAGAGAGAGAGCTTTCTCAATGTAAGAAACCTCAGAAAGTTCAACAAGGACAAAATTACGAGCATAGTATCGAGTGTGTAAAACCTGTATCCCGTAGGATTTGTAAAATATTTTCAATATGCAAATCGATGCTTAATGATTGAGGTAGATAACCCACTATTTGAAAAAAAACAAAACGTGCAGAAAAATCTTGAGAAATAGATTCAAAGATATCTTCAGGTTAAAGAAAATCCAAAGATTCTGAGTTGGGAGAACTTTCTTAAGGTGAAGAAATAGCAATCGTTAAAGATTCATCCATACCCTTGCATGAAAGAAGCTCCATGTCTATTTGAACTAGCTCAACGTTGATAATCTGGTCATAAAACACCCAAATCCCCAGTTAAAGATCAACGGTAGACAAAACAGCAAACGCTGCAATCAAATCTACCTAAGGGTTGCCTGTTGCCATCAAATCTACCTAAGGGTTGCCTGTTGCCGCCTTCCTAAACACCACGTCGTTTTGTTTTGAAAAAACCAAAATGAAAAATGCAGCGTGCAACTACGCCGCTTGGGCACACCGTAGCCACCACGGCCCTGCCAAAAACCAAAAAAGTTTCCAGGGTTTAGGGCTGATCGGCTCGGGACCCTTGTCCGATTTCTCAAGTGGAAGGCATGACAATGTATTTTGAATCAAACAGGCATATTGCAATAATAAACCAAGGTCCAGCCCCTGGCCAGGCCCACCCAAATTTGAGAAAGAAGTCCCCTGCGGACTGCACAAGAGGATTCGCATGTGTAACGTAGAGTTAAATTAACATTAAAAATAAAACTCAACCAGCGTTCTACTCGAAGGTATTGGATTCAATGCCCATAACCAGCACCCCTTTGCATATGCCAGCCTAATGGTATTTCCCCACCTTCAAAAAAGCAGATTTGATATACTATTAGAAAATTAAAATAAATTTTCGATGCTTCCTCCAAGAATTCTACACTACTCTCTAAAGAAAAGTAAATATGATAGTGTTAAAAATTTAAAATTATTTTTGGATGCTTCCTCCAAAAATTCTCCACTACCCTTTAAAAAAAGCAGATTTGATATAGTATTTAAAAATTAAAATAATTTTAAATTTTTAGATGCTTCCTCCAAAATTTCTCCTATAGGACAGTAAGTTTATTAAAATAGGTGCCACCCTTTTGGCAGTCCCGTAAAAATCCAAGGAAAGCTTCATGAAAATATAAGCACTTTAATAGGCAATTACATCAAACCCTTACAATCTCAAAATGGAAATCTGGCACAATGCCAATTTTGACCAAAATTAATGTCCAACACTAGGCCAAACTCCCTCTAAGTCAAATCTTCAATTTTTTTAGAGTATCATCTTCTCAGCACTGATTGCTGCCTGCCGTCTGGTATTGCAATAAGAACAATCGGCCTTGATGGTTTCAAATAAGGAACATCACACCTGAAGTAGCCTTTTCGTTCGAGCTGTAAAATTTCTCCATTTTTCAAATTGCGCATATTTGCATCCCCAACTGCCATTACTTCCCATTTTGTGGTCGGATTCAGGGCATCAAGAAAGTTGTCTGATTCCTCAAGCTGCACCAATAAAAAGCACCATCAAAAATTATTTATGTACAAAAGAAAGTAAAAACAACATATAAAGTTATATTGTACTGCAAACCAAATGCCCAGAAAGTGGGATGAGAATCAGGTCAGGCTACTTGCCACCAAAGTTACAACTATTTCCTAAGATCAAAGTTATGTGGGACGCAGCCTGCGGGCACAATAAATTACACAAGATGTAGCGCATGAATGCAGACAAGAATTTCAACAATGACGGATATAGAAGCTCATATAGTATGGCCTCCCCGGCAATCCTTGGGTCTCGTTAAAATATGCTTAATTAAGGGAAACTAGAAAGACTCATAACAGAGTGTATTCTGGTTGGGATAAGAATCTATTTTAAGTTACCAAAAGGATTTATCGGGTTACACAAGAATCTAGAACAAAAATACCATCAACAGATATCACAAGTTGGAAGACGCTCAAATTGACCTTGATGCAGCTTCCAACATCTGCCCCTAAATTTATTATTGTATAATAAATAACGATGGCTAGATTGAACATGGTTAGGACGTGTTTGCTTGCAAGAATCTACGGGTGCAAATCAGCGTTTAAAATTTAGGGGAAAAAATTGTTTGGTTTACTGTAAGTAAATCGCTAGATTTGCACTGAAGCTCATGGATTCAGCTTTTTCTATTGCTTTTTAAATCTTTCCGGATTTAACCTCAACATGTGAAAGCTCTCCGGATTCATGAATCTCGACTCATCATCCAAATAGATGCGAAAGAAAAAAACTTCTCTGAACTTCGATTCATATGTGCTTTATTAATAAAAACTTCTTTTTACACTCTCAAGCAAAAAACAAAAACACAACATAGAAAAAGAAATCTTTCCAGGCATGAGAGAGGTAAACAATTTCGTAATGCACAAATGTGCAGCAAAACTAGTTAACAATAATGTTTCTTCTTCTGTAATGGCATTCCTCAATTATGAGTTATGAGGTTAATTATTAGAATAGTTGTGCCTGACAAAAATTCTTAACGAAATTCTCATCCCACTAGAAGCTTTATCAAGGAACAGTGGTTTGAGGAACTTGGATTAAACCAGTGACAAAACACCACCAAAGGTTAAATAAGACACAACCTTTAGGTACAACAAATTACACAAGATGTAGAGCATGAATGCAGACAAGAATTTCAATAATGATGGATATAGAGGCTGCTGGTATGGCCTCCCCTACAATCCTTGGCTTTTCTTAAGATATGCTTGATTAAAAGCAATCAGAAAGACTCACAACAGTGTGTAACCTAGTTAGGATAAGAATCTATTATTTTAAGTTCCCAAAAGGATTTATTGACTTGTGAACGAAAATACCCTCAACAGAGACCACAAGATGGAAGATGCTCAAATTAACCTTGATGAAGGTTTGAACATGTGCCCCAAATTTTTTCATTGTATTTTAACTAGCGATGGCTAGATTGAACCTGGTTCGGAAAACCATGAACATGTGTGTTTCTTTTTACCCTCCCGTGCAAAAAACAAAAACCAAGAAAAAACAAAGAACACAAAAACAAAAACTTCTCAACCAGGAGAGAGAATAAAAGGATTCGCTACAAAAAACAAATGAAGTAAACTTGAATTTTTGCAAATAAATTACGTCCAAACGTGTGGTCATCCATTGATTCTACTAGTTGGCCAGGGCCCTTTCCATGGTCATTTCTGCGAGGAAATAAATAGCCCTAACACTGATGAATTGTCAAAACTAGAGCCTTTGTCTTCAAGAACAAAAGGGTCCACAAATGCAACACTGTGACTGAAACTGTCATGAATATGCTTTTCAAATATTTTACTGCTTGAGAAGTAAGAGTAAATGAAAATATCTCTTAAAAAGTTACTCACCTTCTTCTTTGTAATTAAATGATCAACTTCCACGAGTGACAATCTAACCAGCTCAGGCATATCAGCAAGCCAGGTGAGCTTCAACTTTGTTGTTTTCACAGACCCCTCAAGATGCAGAACTCCACTCAGCCCTGTGATGCTACCTTTGTCATCCTTTTCAATATGCTGTATGATAGCATTGCCCCAGTCCATCAAAGTAACCTCTTCACCTTCAGTGACAGCAGCTGCATCAGCTCCATCCAACCAGATTTTGTTGCTGAATGTAGTTGCTTTCTTCCCTGCACCTTCATACTTTTTGTGACGAGGAAGAATTCTAACAAATGGTTCATCAGGCCCATTTGTCAAGGACAAAAGCACACGGCCTTCATCAATAACAGCAGTATGCCTAGGGCACACAGGATCGATAATTTTCTTGTTGATTGTCCAAAGCTTGTCCCACTCCATAAGATTCAAGTTTTTAGAAGCTCCCTAGTATCATAAAACAGCCATCACCTTTTTAATCAATACAAAACACCAAATCTCTTCTATCCAACAAGAACATTTATAAAAATAGCAAACCGTTTAATATAAAGGTTTGATTGGTCACGAACTCCTGAGGATGAGGCGCATGATTTTCTTAGTTGTCCTTTGATGGAATATCTATGACAAGAATATAATATTGCAACAAAAAGTTCGTATGATAAATTTTTGTTGCATGCTTACCCACTTTGTTGAATCTATATTTATTTATTTTTCGTGAGATAAATGTACTATCTGTCCAATAGATCTTTTTGGTCAATAGACATAAGAAAATATTCTGTTTCAGTTTTAGTTTTCATAAAGGAGAAATTCTTTAATCCAAAGAGAAAAAAAAACAAACAGTGATGCATTAGGAAGAAAAAAAACACACAGAATAGAAAGAAATTACAACATGGAAATATAATTTTGGCCTTTACTTGGGACAGAATGAATTGCTTCAGAGCTTCTACTGTCAGCCCCCTCCTCGTCATACCCCGTACTGTAGGAAAGCGTGGATCGTCCCAACCTTCCACTTTGCCATTGTCCACAAACCACTGCAGCTTTCTCTTACTCAAAAGAGTGTAGACAAGATTCAATCGACTAAAATCCCAAACATGAACTTTTCTTATACCCATATCTTCTAAAACACGGTAATACTGCTCATTACGATCATGGTATTCACTGGAACGGAGAGCATGTGTGACTGCTTCAATGCTATCAACATACGGACAAGCAAAATCATAAGTAGGGTAGACATTGTACTTGGACCCAACTCGATGATGTGGGACTGGATTGCATCTATAATAAACAGGATCACGAAGTGATTTATTCACAGCCTGCATATCCAATTTCCCTCTCAAGCAACACTGTTTGCCTTTTTCAGATGCATTCAGCATTTCTTTCCATAACTGCATATTTAGCTCCACCGAGTTATTCCTGTTCTTTGACTCTATACCATCCATTCTTTCTTTCTGCATTTGTTCCCTGGGTGTGTCATCTACATAAGCTTTTCCCTGAGCAATTAATTTCTCCGCCATTTGAATTAACTCATCAAAATAATCTGAAGTATATGACACCGTTTCCCCCTTAATGCCCAGAATATCAAGATCAAAGAGAATGTTGTCCACATATTCATTACTTTCTTTGGCAGGGTTTGTATCATCAAAACGAATAAGCAGCTTTCCCTTGTACCTTTCAGCAAAGTACTGATTAAGAAAAGCAGCCTTGGCATGTCCAATATGAAGGAAGCCACTTGGCTCCGGGGGGAAACGAGTGCAAACTTTGCCAACTTCAGCACCCGGTAGATCTATATCAAAAGAACCCTCTGTTTTCTGCTGCCTGTTTCCTTCACCGTTATCAGATTCCTTTATATTCACTGTGCCAGGCTTCCCAGCTCCTCTTCTCCCAACATACTTTTGAACCAAGTCTGCCAGTATTGGATACTCTGATAAAATGGAATTGTACCACCTAACAAGATTCTGAAACTTTTTTGACCTACGGATACTCTCCCATCTCTGCCCTGTGCTTGCTAACCCACACCACACTGCAATATCAGCTAATGACAAAGAATAACCAACCAGAAACGTCCTCAGAGCCAGAAAACTATCCACAGAAGTGCAAGCATTTTCAAACTCCGCACCAATGGAGAATCTTTCAGCATACCCTAGAAATTCATCAATCTCAGAAACCTCTTCGGCGCCACGATTGTACAAATCAGGCAAGGAAGCATTTTTCCCAATATATTTCAATATCTCTCTCACTCCACATATTTTCTCGCCAGACGAAACCGACAATGCTACAGCAGACCCTGAAGGAAGCTTAGCTTCTTCACATTTCAAGGGCAGTCCACCGATCGCTGCTGCAGCCAGGACTGAAATCGGAGGCGCCTCGTCCGCATGCAACAGTACAAATTCCATTCCTGCACATCCATTTAAATCTGAGCCTCAATTTCCATATTGACAATGAAAACTAATATTAAGGGTACCCATGAAGAAAGCAAAAAATATTCCCAGTGAAAATAATGGGAAAAAACGAGATCCAATAAGACAGCAGGCGAGTAACTCCGGTTGAACAGTAAAATAAGCAAAACCAGAAACACATTCGGAAAAAGAATAATGTTTCTCAACAACCAAAACTGCACCACCCAAAATTTCTAACAATCCAACACGGATTCACGAAGCTAACAAGCAGACGAAGAGGTTTCTAGCACCTGTTTCATTCAGAAAAGAACTAATTTTCACAGTTTTCTCAAACTTACTGTCATCCAATGACAAGCTCCCCTAAATGCCTATCGCGGGGAGAAATGGCACAAAACAATAAAAGTCCAGGAAGGGCTTACTTTTCACGCTCAAACGAACACACAAGATCTTCAAGTTATATACACAAACCATGCAAGATGCGATTAATCTGCACAGAAGCAAACCTAAAATAAAGCTGCTTACGTACCTGAAACGCAGCAAAATCAAATGGCCTTCACAACGAAACGATTAGCGCAACTGCTGCTGAAACTTAAAACCTTGGGCACTTTCTTGTGTCTCGTTTCTCCTTCAAGGTAAGCCTTCCGCCAAGTCCGAACTTTCAACGCAGTGGTTTCCAGGAACCTGGTCTCTGAAACTTTTTCACACAGTATATGGTTTGCCTCTGTTCACATTCCAATGGTCCTGGTATTTAGGTATTTTAAGGCCATTTTAAGTCCTCTATGCAATGGAGCCACTGGCTTTGGACAAATAACTGTATCATTAGGGGATGTTATGTGGGTGCATCCTTATTTATGCCTGCCCCCACAATTCCATGAGTTGAGCTGTTTACCAAAGATGGAAGCGTAGCACTAAGGCCAGGATCTTCGACATGAACCATACCTTGTTGACGTTTAATTTGAAGTATTTTTAAGTTTGGGTGCTTCTTGGAGTAGAGTTTGAACTTAGGCTTAGTTACACAAAAAGAGGTTAGGCTTTTGCTGATGGATGTTAAACGCAAAATAATAATAATAATAGTACATATTTGACAATAAATAGACAACATGTTAGAGACTAATTCATACATTGTCATATTCATAAGAATTTAAGTTAGTTAAGGTTTTCAAGTCATGAAAGACATAAGTGGAAAATGAATCAACATAGTTGATTCGTAAAGTTAATGGAGTCAATTCATAATCACATAAGTCAATTCGTAAAGGGTGGAATAGTTTACAATATACAATTCATAACAATTTCTTGTGGACTCATAAAACCTAGTTATGTTAAGTTGCATCGATTTGTATTGGAGTCACGACTATTCGTCAAATTAAAAATCTAGCCAACATCAAGTTAAAAGTGTCTTGTACAAGGAGAAGAAAAGAAAAGTGATAGCAAAAAGAATAACATGTTATGAGCAAAACATCCAAAATGAATTACTTATATGATCTTTATCAAGTATTTAGAATTATAGTCGAGAAATCCAAAAATTTTGAGGTAGTGATATCATATCTACAATGTCGTAGATACGTTATCATATCTTAGCATACATTATCGTATAAACAATATCGTGGGGTGCATGCCAGCCTATATAAGCAACACTTAAGCGCATGAATCCACACTAGATTTGATAGCATAGTAACAGAACTCTTTTAGTTTGTTTTCTTGAATTTAGTACTTTGCAGTGTGTGTTCACAATGTGATGTTTTGTAATTGAATAAAATCTTTATTCGAGTGTTATGTACTTGGACGCATTGCATGCATGGCAATAAAGATCAAGATTACTCTACATCATTGCAACGACACTTAGTTTTATTTCTATTTTCAATTAGTTCAATGTTTACTGTTTTTATAGTTAATATTACAATTACTTGCAATTTACCTTTAATGTCGTTAAAGCGGAATGAGTATGACTAATCTTGAGCATGTAAGTGTAACTACTTGGTAACCAATTAGTACTATCACTTGGTACACCTAATAGTGTGGTACTTGGTAATTGCATAAAGTCCAAGGTGTGATCGAAAGATTAGGATTGACTACTCATCGCATAGGCTAGTCTAGATTTATTTTACTGTCACTTAAATTTAAAAACCTTTACTTTCACTTCATGTTTACTTGGAGTCCAATCGTCAATTCAACATCAATATCATATACCTCACCATGAGTTAAACCATACACATTGATTTTACTAACTCATGTGGAAAGACAATGATCGTGAATGCTATAATTACTAGTGTAATCACATTGTCTTATTTGAAGAGTTTGACCAGGATTGCGTGTGAACACTCGTATCTTGTATGGTTGGGTGTTGGATACTCCATCGCTCATCATTGGCATCATTGCCAAGGATAAGTCAATGTTATACTAAGTAATTAATTTTCCAAAGTTTGTTGTATCAGAACCTAACTCTAATCTTCACAACCTTAATATAAAGCACACTTAACACAAATTGTCAAGAAGTGATAACATGGCTTCACATAATGATCAACTATCACTTGTTGATGAGCGGCAAGGTATCCCACACTTAACCATACGAATACGAGCGTACACACACAATTCGATTGAATTCCAAGGACTAGGTGCTTATGTGCCTTGATGGAACAAGAATGGGTTGGTTAATCATTGTCTTCCCAAGCTTACTTGTATGTCACAATTGTATGGTTAAGTAAACTTGAGGCATATGATTTTTATAGCTTTTAGGTTTTTATGTCTTGCTGCTACTAAGGGAGGAGAGAGATAACTAAGTAACTAAATTGATTTAACTACTGATTAACTAGGCTTTAATTAATCCTAACACTAGTATCCGTTCTTACTTACCATACACATCTTGAACCAGTGCAACACTACTGGGATTACCAAGCACTAATCGTTACTGGGTTAATAAGTGTTACACGCATCCTTGAAGTGATCGTATTGAGTGTGCTTACTTAGGAGAGTTGTAGGGTGAGAGAGAGAGAGAGAGAGAGAGAGAGAGAGATAGAGAGAGAGAACATTAGTTAACTAAGGAAAGCATTAAATAACTGAAAATAACATTAATTAATCTATTCTAAATGCTGTAAGGTTTATCACAAAGTTTGTCTTGATTGCTGTACACAAGGTGTGCTCGGGTACATAATGCTTGAATAAAGATCCATTCACTTTATGACTCCTACTGCAAGCACGTAGAAATAATTCTAACTCTGAGAGGGAGAAAAGGTAAGAGTTTGGGTAAGAGACTAAAATCAACTATGCAAACCAAGTGCACCCACCTCTTATTTATAGGTAATGAGGCAGGGCACGATATTGGGTATTCGACATCGCATGGCAAGCTCCAATATCATGGATTCGATATCGCGGCCTCGATATCGTAGTTCATCATAGCCCCATGACTGAATGAAAACTCGTCCTCGACTTCCTTACAAAATATTGGGAAGGTATGGGATTATTGACTAAATGAAAGCTGGTAGTGAAACAGGATGGCAGACTCTAAGTACCTGGTGAATGGATCGACAATACATTACAACATTGGTGTTCATACCCATGGTGGTGAACACTGTACATAAGTGACATCCAGACCTTCATTCGATAGCTTGAAGAGAAAGGGAGAGAGAAAGAGAAAAAGAAAAATGAGGCACGTTGCTACCGATGTCGAGATTGCGCATTCCATTGTTTATCCATAACCACGCAATCAAACTTGTTCCTGGCGTAAATGCTCCAACTTTAGTCCATCCTGAGTGCTCCCTCCTATCCCAGTCCATTATCCATGTAATCGCCATCTACACACACAACATAGTCGTGAATGAGCAAGGATAAGTAAACCACTATGCAGTTGATACCTTGCCTCGATATAAAGTGCATTGGCTAGGTTGTGGTTAAGGCAAAAACTAGGTTAGAGATTTATTACCGATAACTACCCAAGGTGTAGGGGTTAGGCAAGTAGTAGAATGGAGAAATTCAAAAATTTGTGTTAGGGCCCCCATGACTAAGAACAAACCTCCAATAACAATAAGATGGAAAAATATAAGGAACAAGAAAGATGGGAAAAATAACAACGGCAACGCCGATAAAGTGGATGTCAAAGATGGGGATGAAATGAGAAATGGTTGATTGTAGATAATGTTTAAGGAAAATAACTTAACAATTGCACCAAAAAGGAATGCTAGTGGGTCCTCCCCAAAGTAGGCTCATGCCCTTTATGCCCTAACAAACCCACAAAATAAAGAGTTCGTAGGCTCTAGGAATGTCATTTGGAAGCAAGAGTTAAAAACTTAGCCACAAGAATTTACCAAGGAAAAATAATGCATCAACCAAGATATGGACTAATCATAAAACCGGCAATGAGGGGGAACATGAAAAGAAAGATGGAGAGTAGAAATGGAATGGAATCCCAAGAGCAAGGTTGTGTAAAGTCCCTTGTGTATGTCATGGTTAATGTAATCGAGTAGAACTCATTCCAAATTCAGACTCAAGCCAACCACATTTAGTGACCTCACATCAATACACTTGGCCAATTCATCCTCTTGAAGCAGCAAGAATGCATCCACAAAGAGTGACCACCATCCCAAGGAGAGTGAGATGGAGAAGTAGGAAGCGAGAAAGGGCCTTAGTTAGAGGGAACCTCCAGGCATGGGTAACATGTCTTTCCAGTGCCATAACCAGTGCTTGTAGCCCAAATTGCTTTATTATGTCTAAAGGGTATGCTTTGAATTCCCAAATTTTTTTATTTCTTCTTTTTTTTTACGTGAGAACCACACCATGTAGAGACTTATTTTTATTCATTCAACTTCCTGATATTTGATCAATGGCAAAATGGCAGAAAACCCAAGAAAAAGAATCTAAGCACATAAGAGAATGGCCAACACAAATTCATTGAATCCCCTTGAAGTCATACCCTTTTCAACCATTGAGTCCTTCCTTGGTTTGAGAAATACCAAGCCACCAATTCATTAATAAGTTTAGTTAGAAAGAGGGACAGTACAGTTCCAAAACCAAGGGAGACCACAGAGTTGAATTGATGAATGGACGGCATGGACTCATTACCTATTTTATCAAAAGAACCATATCATAATATCAACATCATAATTCAAAGGTAAAAACCAAACATTAGCAATCAATATTATATAATTCAATCCACCATCATGAGCACTTATTGTATGATGAATGAAAGTAAAACAACCAAACAAAGAAGTAGTAAAAATGGTAACGATGGTGTAAAACAAAAAATAAGTAAATATGAAAGAATGTGTAAAATAAAAATGTGTAAAACAAAAATACAAAAATAGAAAAATGCAAAAAGAACTGAGGGCCTAGAATGATTGGCATAGGTGGTCGTCTCCCCCACAATTGAGTTGGAAGGAGGAGATCTGAAATAGCGAGCAAGGTTGTCCATCAACAGAGGTAGTATGAGTACTAGCTAATTTAAGCTCATGGAAAGGTTTGGTTTGTTGGATGTTGACCAACAGTTTCTTATCCGAGCTCTCAGGTTTGTATATCATCATGGCCTCTGAAGGAAAAGTTGCATGAATGACATAAGGTCCTTCCCATAGCGTTTGAAATTTGGTATGTTGTGGCACATGTGTGGGATTCCAATAGAGAACCTTATCTCCTGGTTGATATTTAACTTTCCTAGTTCGTAGGTCATGACATTGTTTATTAAAGGCCTTGTGCAATTTGTTAAATGACAAGGCAGCCAATTGATTCTCATTTAGTAGGTTAAGGATCATCAATCGTTGTTTTTGTGCTAGATCGAGGTCAAGGTTGAGGTCACATGCCATGGATAGTGTATGGAGCTCAGTTTGAATGGGAAGCATTGGTAATTTACCATACACTTACTCATAGGGAGAGTAGCTTGTAGGGAGTTTCCATGTGGAGTGGTATGTCCAAAGAGCATCGTTTAGTTTAGTGCTCTAGTCTCGCCTAAACTTGCTAATAGTTCTTGTCAATATCTTTGTAATCTCCCTATTAGTGACTTTAGCTTGACCGTTCGCTTAGGGGTGGTATGGTGTTGTCAGTTTGTGTTCAACCCCTAAGCGTTGCATTAATTTTTGAAAAGTTGCACCTGTGAAGTGTGTACCATTATCTAAAATAAGTGCACGAGGCACACCAAACCTGTTTATGATTTTTATTGAATAAATCGTGTAGCTGTAGATGGTGTACAATCCTTAATAGCAGTTGCTTCTACCCATTTTGTAAGGTAATCAACGGCAACAATAATATAAGTTTTTCCATTAGACATTGGTGTAATTGGCCCCATGAAATCAATTCCCCAAATGTCGAAGGGTTCTAAAGGTTGGATCCATTGTTGCAAACCCTTCATTCTAGCAGTCATCCCCCCATCACGTTGACATTGCTCACAAGATTGGACGAAATGATGGGTGTCCTGAAACAATGTAGGCCAATAATATCCTGCAAGCAGGATCTTAATGGTTGTTTGTCTCCTAGCGTAATAACCCCCACAAGGACCCTCATGAGCATCTTGGAGAACTCTTGGTTGATCTACATCTGGAACACACCATCGAACCAAGCCATCAAGACATACTTTGTAAAGTTGCCCATTGATTTCCATAAAATACTTGGCTTGGTGAAGAAACTAGTGTTTCTTTTTAGTGTCAAACCCTTGTGGTATTTGTTGTGTAAGGAGATAGGTGAGAATGCTACTATACCAATTTTTCTCCATGGTTAATTGATCATTCACTGCACCTACAAAGAGGAGTTCATCTGGGAAATAATCAAAAATTGGATACTCATCCTATTTGTTATCCCATCGCAATCGAGATAAATGATCAGCAACTATGTTCTTGGTGCCTTTACGATCGATCATCGTAAGATCAAACTCTTGTAAGATTACAAGCCATTGTATGATGTGAGGGCTTATCATTGGGTTATTCATTAGGAACCTTATTGCACTATGATCCGTGTGTACGAATACCTTATAGCCCAAGACATAGTACCTAAATTTTTCTAGTGCAAACACTATAGCCGTTAATTCTTTCTCTATTGTAGTGTAGTTAAGTTGTGCACCAGTGATACTTCTACTTGCACAGTGGATGTAATAAGGATGTTTTTGATCATCTAATTGTGTAAGTACGGCTCCTAAAGCATAGTTGGACATGTCAGTCATTATGTGAAATGGTCTAGACCAGTCAAGAGCTTGTAGAATGGGTGTTTCTATGAGCTTTTGTTTTAAAGTTTGGAAAGCTAATTCGCATTCCCTGGTCCATTCGAAAGGCACGTCCTTTTTCGTTAATTTAACCAATGGTTTTGCAACCTTTGAAAATTTCTCAATAAAGCATCTGTAGTAGCTAGTGTATCCAAAGAATGATTGGATATCTTTTACAGTTTCTGGTTGATAGGTAATTCCTTGGATAACTTTAATCTTTTCAGGGTCTACCTCTATCCCTGTTTGTGAGATCTTATGCCCTAACACTACACCTTCTTGGACCATTAAATGGAATTTTTGCTAATTGAGCCTTAAATTGGTTTCTACAAATCGTTTTAATACTTGCTCTAACCGGTCCAAGGCTTGATCAAAGTTTGCTCTGTAGGTGGAGAAGTCATCCATGAAGACCTCCACATCGTTTCCTATCTACTGCTAGAATATGCTTAGAACTAATCGTTGAAACGTTGCAGGGACATTGCACAAGCCAAACGACATCTATTTGTATGCGAATGTTCCCCAAGGACTAGTGAACATAGTATTGGCTTGGTCTTCTAGGGCAATTTGTATTTGGTTGTACCCACTGTACCCATCCAAAAAACTACAGTAGTGATGCTCTGCAATGGTGTCTAAGACTTGGTCTATGAATAATAATGGAAAGTGGTCCTTGAATGTTGTCATGTTTAATAGCCTGAAATCTATGCACACCCTCCATTTGCCTCCCATTTTGGGCATTATAACTAAGGGGCTAACCCATTCGCTATTAGCAATGGGGTATATGAACCTAGCTTTTAGAAGCTGTTCAATTTCTTCCTTAACTACTTACTTCAACTTTGGGTTCAAATGCCTCTGTGATTGTCTTTTAGGCTTCATGGAGGGGCCAGTGTAAATTCTATGTTGGCATATCCTAGGATCTATTCCAGTTAATTCAAGATCTGACCAAGTGAAGGCTTTTGACCATTTGTTTATTACCTTCAATAGTCTCTCTTTTTGTTGCAGAGCCACCTTAGTGTTAATAATTACCAATTTTCCATTTTTAAGAAACGTGTTTTCCATACTGGTGGGTAATGGTTTTAGCTCAAGGGGCTCTTGCTTAAACTTATCAGGGATTTCCAACATTCCCTAGTTGATATTTTCAATGTCAAGACTTGAAAGTTGGCAATGGACTTGCTCCAATATGTCTATGCTATCTATATAAGTGCAAGTCAAATCCTCAATTGGTTCCATGCATATAGTTGAACTACTCTCTTGATCAGCTATCAGCCACTGGGTGCCTTCCTGTTTTGTGGCTGCTACATACAAGCATCTTCGTATATCAGTCACTTGTGCATACTGATTACATGCAGGCAATGTTAGACGTTGCATGAACCATGACTTCTACATGCAATTGCATCCTCTATCACTATATGCGATGCATGGAACCTTCTTCTTCTTGATCTTTTTGAATGTATTTTCCTTCAATATTTCCAGGGAAAGATCATGGATTCCTAGGCACACATCAACTATGCTTAGCCATGCTCTTCCCATTATGATTGGGAAGTTCCCCTTACAGTTGTTCACTTGAATCACTAGGAAGTCAGTTGGATACAACCACCCATAAACAGTGGTGACAATGTCCTCCACTAGTCCCAACGGGATAGTAATGGATTGGTCAGCCAAATCTAAACGAATGTTACTCTTTTTAAGTGGAGGCAGGTTCTAGGCTTTGTACATTTCTTGAGAAATCAAGTTGACACCAGAACCTAAATCCAAAAGAGCCTTGCACGGTTCAATTCCAACAATTTGTAGATATATCAAAGGACTTCCATAATTAGAGAATTTCCTAGGAAGGTGGCCAGCTTTTATCCAATTAGTGATAGCATGAGTTAACATGACCATATGCGTTGGGCACGGTGTTTGCCCTAAAGGGAGCTCCAAAGCTTCAAGTTGTAGTGAGGCGGTTGAAGAATCAGCCACTTGTGGTTGTAAGGGCTTAGTTGGAATGTTGGTTCTAAAGAAAGGTCTTTTCTTCATGCGATTGTCAGAACCAATAGTAGATTGAGAGTTAATAGCCCTTGTGGCGTTACGTTGTTGCACCTAGGTAGGAATTTCACCCTGCATAGTTGGAGTAGGTGGTAATGGATTTAAGGGTGGAAGAGGTGCAGCTGGATGAGAAGGATGATATGTTTGCAAACATCGCCCCTAGGAGAAGGAGTCCTATAATACTCACGGGCTTGGTAGTGAGGTTGAGGAGTGACATGACCAATAGAGTCACGTGTAGAGATTGGCTGCTGCACATAATATCCATATAGGTTAGGTTTCCAATAAGGATACTATTGCCTTGGTGGTGGCATTCCTCATGATTGTGGGTATTGCCACTATTGATACTACTTGATTGGTTGTGGCAGAGTTTCACTTGGATAATTGTTAAGGGTTGGTTGAATTGTCTTGAGTTACCTTGAGGATAAGGTAACCTTTGGGGTGTTTTCCTTTTGTTTAATCATGGGTTGAGTGCATACACCCCAGATTCCTGTAGATGTGAGATTATAGGGCAACATCCCTTGGGATGGTCATATTGGCATATCTTGCATCCACTATCATTGTTTGTATCTGAATCCAAAACCTCTTCGATGATGGCAACTTTGCCCTTATCCTTGTTACGTGCATGTTTAGTTTCTTTTTTTTTCTTTTTTCGCCATCACTACCTTGCTCTTTAGACTCCTCTACTATTTTAAGAACAGTTTGGAATCTATCATCTAGGGAATCCCACATTTGGTCTACCTTTGTCGATACTTCTAATACAAGTTTTTGAATGGGCAAAGTTTTCCTATTCACCATCTCTTCGAGTGGTAACTCTTCTTTATCCTCACAAAATCTTACTCCCCTCTTTCAGAGGGAAGGATCTCGATTATATTCCTCTGCACTCTCTCTTTTCCTTAGCTCACCTTCTTCTTTAGCAACTTGCTCCAATAATCTTTGAACTTGATGGATCCTAAGCTCAGATAGCCTCCCTTGGGCATACGTCCCAAGGGTTCTTCACGTTTCATGCCTAAGCCCATCTATGAGATGGCATAGTTGATCCCTCTGCAAATAACCATGGCCAAGACAATGATGTAAAAATGCATAATATTGGCCCATGGCAACATCTAAGGGTTCATGTCCTCCTTGTTTTCAGCCTTGGATTTGCCGTTGTAGGTTGGACACTCGGGAGTACGTTTGGTACTTATCATTGAACAATTCTAACATGGTACTCCACCTACAAATGGATTCTGATTCTAAGGACCAATACTAGCTTTCCGCTTCTTTGATAAGTGTCTATGGGAACAACTTAAGTTTTTGCCATTTTTTTCTATGTTTTGTAAGGCACATGCATCATGAAATGCTTGTAGATGATTTTGAGGACCAACGTTGTAGCCCCCTTCAAATTGTGGGATGTTGTTCATGTCTAATCTCTTGATCCTACTATCTTTTTGATGCCTTGTTGGGATTCTGACAACCTCATTTATGTCTAACATACTTTGAGTAGTGAGTAGGGATTCATCATGATCGTCCCATTTGTGGCATTTATGATGCCTATGTTGTTCCCTACACTTCCTTCTTTCACAGTGTGTTTCTCTAGAGTGCTCTCGTCCCCTTTCTCGACTATTTCATCTATGACTCTCATTTTTCGTACCCTTATCCTCATGTATTTTTCCTTATGACTACATCTAAATCCTGAAGGAGATGATGAAGGTAAAGAAGAAGGAGGATCATCACCATGTTAGTGCCTGCTTCCTTCTTTTCAGTGGTCATGGCCTCAATCGCGATTACAATCAGCATGTTCATCTTTATCATATGTTCGTGTTCCTTTTTTAGACCCTTTGTGTTTATCGGTACCAGAATCCAAGTTATGGATAGTTGAGTAAAGATTCTAATACACAACCCCTTGACCAAAGTCAACGGGAGGAACATCATTGTGTGGTTGATTGCCTGAGGTAGGTTCACCACCCTTATTTTTGCTTAGGACATGTGGGATATTCTGTGACAGCTTTCCCTTCATGGATTCATGATGTCTCTCCTATTGTAAATCCCTTTGACGTTGTGCCTCCATGGGTTGATACTCTCTCGAGTCATGATCATGCACAACGTACTCTACATGTAAGTGTTGCATACTAATTTGTGTGAGATCATGAAGAAGCATGCCTAGGACAGAGCGATCAGGAGATGACACTATGTTACCTTCTAAGTCTCATCAGCACAATTGTTCATCTTGGTGGAGAATAAAGGTAAAGTTCGGTACATATTCATCAGGATGAACATATACCACACGAAACTATTGAGGGACTGGCGGATTATCATGTGTACTATGCCTTCAGTTATTCCTTATATCAGACCTAGGCGACGAAACAATTTTGTACGAAGAAGGAGACATGATTGTCTATTCAGTGTGCAATGTATTATATATTATTATTTTTCTTTAACCAACCCTAAAGGTTCATTCCAACAATGTGAAAGGTTTCCTATGTTCTGGTTAGTGCACAAACAACAAAGTCCCCGGCAACAACACCAATGATGAGCAGCGAGGTATCCCTACACTCAACCATACGAATATGAGCATACATGCATGATCTGGTTGAATTCCAAGGACTAAGTGCTTCTGTGCCTTGATGGAACAACAATGGGTTGGTTAATCGTTGTCTTCCCAAGCTTACTTGTATGTCACAATTGTATGATTAAGTAAACTTGAGGTATATGATTTTTATGGCTTTTATGTTTTTATGTCCTACTACTAATAAGGAAGGAGAGAGATAACTAAGTAACTAAATTGATTTAACTACTGATTAACTAGGCTTTAATTAATCATAACACTAGTATTCGTTCTCACTTGTCGTACACATCCTGAACCAGTGCAACACTACTAGGATTACCAAGCGCTAATCATTACTGGGTTACCAAGTGTTACATGCATGCTCGAAGTGATCATACTAAGTGTGCTTACTTAGGAGAGTTGTAGGGTGAGAGGGAGAGAGAGAGAGATAGAGAGAGAACATTAGTTAACTAAGGAAAGCATTAAATAACTGAAAATAACATTAATTAATCTATTCTAAATGCTGTAAGGTTTATCACAAAGTTTGTCTTGATTGCCGTACACAAGGTGTGCTCAAGTACATAATGCTTGAATAAAGATCCATTCACTTTATGACTCCTACTGCAAGCATGCAGAAATAATTCTAACTCTGAGAGGGAGAAAAGGTAAGAGTTTGGGTAAGAGACTAAAATTAACTATGCAAACCAAGTGCGCCTACCTCTTATTTATAGGCATTGAAGCAGGGCACGATATCAGGTATCTGACATCACATGGTAAGCTTCAATATTATGAACCCAATATCACGAATTTGATATCGTGGCCCCAATATCGCAGTTCATCACCTACCAAGGAAATAAAAAGCAGCAATGATAGAATTGCTAATGAAGAATACTAGGAAATGCCAATGCAAACATGTATTAAATATGCTCCCACTAATCCACATCATCTAAACTTTACCTTCATATTTCATCAAGACAAAAAAATGAGGTGGAGAGACATGCAACGCAACATAGTCCTACCTTCCAAACATGCTACAAAGTGCTCTAAGGGGAATGCACTTAGATCATATTCAAGAAGGGTATTATGTGACTCAACATATGGCCAAACCCTATGAACCTACAAGGGAGAAAATAAAGAGAGATGCTACTATGGAGTTCAAACATGTTCATACCAAAGGAAAGCAAGCCATCACATCTGTTGTCATAGAAGAGCTTGATGCTAATTAGTTCATTTCAAAACAACTCCACTAGAACCATGAAGAGCCATCAAAGACATCTATCATCAGACTAGGGAAACTTCTCAAAGCCCAACTTCACTCTACTCTAGTAGAGATACACAAGGGGAAGTCTACTAACTCAAGATACAAGCAAGACTCTAGGCCAAGGGATCTTGTTAAGTCCTACAAGGAAACTCATAAGAGTCATGAAAGGAGAACTAGCTGCCACCGTTCTCCTACTACCTCCTCTACTTCATCACGATCATCAGAGGACTATGACAAGAGATAGCACAAGTATCAAGACTTTGATAAGGAAAAAAGAAGAGCTCATGGTCATTATGGTCGATGTTTAAGGTATTCTGATTTAAAAGATGAGGAGTAAAAAGAAGAAGGTACAAAGATATAAGAGAGGATCAAGAGAGGCACAAGCATAGAAGGGGTTACCACTACCTCAAAGCCTTTAAACCTGATCATGATGATGAACCCCTTATGGCAACTTGGAGCATGATCAACATTTAGGAAGTGGTCTACATACCAATCAGGCACATGAGAGATAGCCAAATCAAATAGCTAGATATGAATAACATATCTCGATTTGAAGGAGGTTACAACACTAATCCTTAGGATCACCTTCAGGCATTCCACGATGCCTATGCCATTCAAAACATAGTGACTGCTAGAAATTAAAGTTGTTTCCTAAAACACTTATGAAGGATGTAGAAAGCTTATATAAGTCACTGGAACCTAAATCCATTAGATGCTAGAGTACCATGCTTAAATATTTAATGATAAATATCAGACCTATTCATGAGTGCCAAATCTAAGAAAACAAATCTATAATTAGAAATAAGGGACTCATGAGACCCTTGATGTAGAAATGAGCAAATATTATTCACTGTTACATAGATGCTCGAGCCATGGATTTTCATCAAACAAATAGTTGAGGCACATCATAGATGGGTTGAGAAGCAAAACAAGAGAGACCCTTGGGGTTTATGCCTAAGGAAGACTATCAGAATTGATTGCCCATCAAATTCAAAAACTCATGAATCAAGTGGCAAAAGAAGAAGGAGAACTCAAAAAAAGGGAATTAGCCGAAGAATATAATAAGGGTCCATCAATCCATAAAAGAGATGTATGAGCTTGTGAAACCCAAGAGGAAGAAACCTTGGACTAGGTCATCAAGAAAGAGACGCTGCTGATTCGAAAATCTATTGTTAATGTAGCAACATAGGTACGAAAATGTGGGAATCAGTAGATAAATGATGTCCAATAGCACTAAAGATTATGAAGGAAAAAGTAGAACAAGCACTCAATAGAGGCAGAGATAAAAAGAAGAAGAGGGAATTTGGACAAAAGGGCAAAGTTTCTTCAATAGTTGGGCACTCAAACACCAACTCCACAGATGATGAAAATTACACTATGTGCCAGTACAAACACCCTAAGGGATGTTGTCTAGTCATGGTACATCTACAAGAAACTAGGGCATATGCACTTAACCCATGATTTGTTCAAAAAAATGCCTAAATGGTTACCTTATCCTTGAGGAAACTATAGATAGCAACCTCAACCAATGTACTATCCTAGTGGGGCTTTGCCTCAACCGTAGGAGCAGTACCATTAGCTATGGTAATAGCCATAATCATGGACCATGCCACCACCACTCCAACAGTATCCATATTGACAACTTGATCCTTATAGATACTATGCCTAGCATCCAATCTCACCAGTGAATGCAACTATTCAAAATCCACAATATCATCCAGCAAAATGCCACTGATTGATGCCACCAAGAGCTAATCCAAACTTTCACATGCATCCACTAGCAGTTGATTTTTCAAATCCCAATCCAAATCCTTTTCCACTTGTGCCACCACTTGTAATGCAAGGTGAATTGCCATCATAGTTGCAGCAAAAGAAAGTTGTAAGGGTAGTAAATGTACAAATAGAAGATCTCACCAACAATGCTAAGGGACAAATAAAGAAAAATCTTTTCTTTAGGATGAGTTTAGAGAAAGTTGGAAAAATAGGAGCTTCATCAAGGCCATCTTCTCCTAAAACAAATATTCTCACTCTTGACAAGCTTTCATCATCATCAGGCCTAAAAATACAAACTATCATGCTCACTGCAATTGTTACCAATTGGATTAAGGGAGGGCCACTCTCGTAGAAGTGAAACCAAAGAGTTCCTTTAATCTATCTACAAGTAGCTAGGAATCTATTATGCAAACCTATATTAGACTCAAGTTCTAGAGTTAATTCAATCTCCTATGGCAGATATCAAACATGGAACCTACCACCTTTCAAGGAACGCAACATCAGGTTGGAGCTTGCAAATCAATTTATTGTCATCCCTTTAGGACAAATTGATGATGTAGTGACCATTGTCAATGGGTGGTCCTATCTAGCATACTTATTGGTGATTGATGTGAAGGATACTAATAATAAATGTCCAATCATCATGAAGAGTGCATGGCTTAACACCATTGATGCTAGGCTAAACATGAGAGATTTATTCATGGAGATCTCAAAAGAGGACAACCATGGAGCTATCCATACACAAAGAATTCCATGCATAATTGTTAACAGAGAAGGGTGCAACAGTGGACAGAATATTTAAAATACTAACACAGATACCATAATAGTCCACAGTAATAATGAAAAACAACTATGTGCAGAAAGAAGAGTAGAAGCCACAAAACCAAAAGACACCCTGTGGCCACTAACTAAGAACCTTAATTTGTTAAACATATGCATGGATACACATGAACCACTTACTAATTCCTATCCAAAGAAAATGACTCCGACTAAGGACTTGGAAATGAAAATATTAACTCATAAACACATACTAGTGGGAAAGGAAAATAAGAACTTAGATGATCAAAACTCAACTACCATCAATATCACATGGGATAATCATAACAAAGTTAGAACTTTAAAGATGGTAAGGAAACCACCCAAAGTGTATGAGCTAAGAGATCTAGGGAGCATTTTCTAAACACTTGCCCAAGAGTTTAGTCATGGGGTAGGTGCCCTATCATGAATTAGAAATTAATAAGTGATTTTTCTATTTTTTTTGTTTTACAATTCTTTTCATTTTTCACATTCTTTTACATTTTTCTCATTATTTTATACTTTCTCATTTCTTCAATTTTTTACATTTTTAAATATTTTTCAATACTTTAACATTTTTCATTCTTTATACTTTTTCATAATTTTTACCATCTTTCCCATTTCTTTTATACTTTGTTTCAAATCCTTTGTAAATAATTTTGATTGTTAATAAGACACATTGAATAAAGGCAAGATGTAGTCCAATAAGGTTAAAATTTCTCTATGATATCAAGTCATAAAAGAATGATTATTTGCATAGTGAGCCCACATCATCCATCCATCCATTCCAATAATAGAAGGTTCTTACCATGGCCATAATGATATTCTTTCCATCATCAAACTAAGAATAAACTTGTGATCATTACACCTGGACAAAAAAGTGAAGAACCATGGGGGAATGAAAAGAGTGTGACATCAAGGGAACTTGTGGATCCTTTTGGATTATTATTGTAAGTTCTATAATGTTACTAAGGTTGTATTATATCCTTGTAGATCTAACAAAAAATGGAAGTAAAAGTAAAATAACTACTACCTTAAAAAGGGTTAATACAAATAACAAATAAAAGGCACAAAATAAGTTTCTAGAGGTCCCACTGGAAAGACATGTACCCATGCCTAAAGGTAGGTGGCTTTTTAAAAATGTAAAAATAAAAACAAAGTACCATGAATAAGCTCCCCCCTTGGACAATACACCAAGTGATAATACTCCTTGTAACATTGATAGTCTGAAAATTTTAATTCCATGAGATTACATGATGTGATGTCACTAGAATGTGGTCTGGACTTGGGTTGAATCTTGGACAAAAAGGCTAATGATTACCTTAACTACTAATAAAACACAAGAATTCATTATGCCTATGGTAAGACACCTCACGTCCCAAATTTTGCAATCTCTTCTAAACTCATTTCATCTCACCATTTGAATAATCATAACTTATGATTTTATGTAACATAGAGTTATTTTTCCAATTTGGTGATACTAACATGTGTGTCTTGCTAAAGAGGTATGCATTATATTCAACTCCTTAAGTGCCTAAGGACATTTTTAGGCGTGGTTATACAAGATAATTAAGGACTGGAGCCTACTTTGGGAAGGATCCACTTGTATAAATATTGTATCTTATATGTGCCAAGCAATTTCACATCATCTTGAGCATTCCAGTTCTAATACTTTCCATATCATTCACACTATCCATTTTAATAATACAACAGTGTTGTCTTTCTCATCCATTCCATCAATACCTCATGTACTTTCATTGTCCAAGATTCCTTAATCATATATTTTGAATGCTTATTTTTCATAATTGAAGCATCATCTCCATATCAAGACCCTTTTAATGTGATGCATATCTTCCAACTGCCCTATGGGACTCAATTTTCTCAAAGAAAAACATTCAAAATTTTTAATTTTTCTATGGTGACATTGTATGTATGATATTGCAGGTACCTATGATATCACATCTACAGATGTCATATTTACAATATCGCATCCATAAAAACTATATATATTATAGGGGAATTGGAATAAAAATTTCATTTCTAAATTTCAAAAGAAAGGAATTATTGCCATTTTTTCTTTGTAGCTAAGAGCTCTGACACTCCAACTTCTAATGCCCATAACTTGCTCATTATTACCCTGATTTGCATGATTTTTGAATCCACATGATCTTAGAGTGATCACCTTAGTCATGGGGGGTGCTAGTAAGGGAAATTTGAGTCAATGTTTTCAAAATTGCTAACAACTGGAAGGTATTATAGGGGTAAGTCTAAGGAAACATATTAAGAACTTTTAAAGTAAATCACTCATGTTAAGGTGAAAACAACTTTACAAAGACTTCTAATTGATCATGCCACTCATTTAAAGTACTAATGGGGTTGTTATTGAAAACTTTTTTAACTTTACAATCATAATGAACTAAGAACTTGATATAACTAAGGGTATGAGTAAGGTATTAAATTGTTGCTCATTTATGAGAACACTCTAGTAATTCCAAATCCTTGATTAATTATAGATGGCCCCAGAAAGAGGAGCACAAGGAGAACTTCCACCATCGGTAAGCAAAAGATCATAAGGCCATGGAAGAGGACAAGCAAGTGAAAATCTACAAGTAGAACAAGGAGAGCATTCATTAACAAACTCCTGCCATAAAGCAATATGCTCAAGTAGAAGCGAATGTTCCACCAATGCTCATCCAGGGACAACAACTTACACTGTCACCTGAATGCCTTCAAGCTATTCAAGAAAAATCTATCATGTCAATAATCATTATGGAACTCAACTTTGGTCTATTTTTGGAATTTTCTCCAGAAGCTATTAAGGCCCAACTTTAGTAATCTCCTTTGCAGTCTACTTTAATGAACAATGGAGAATGGTATCTAGGAGAAATAATCTATTTTTGGGAAAATCAAGAAGCTAATGCTACAATCAAAATTGAAGGAATCTCAATATCTTGCTCAGTTAAGGTAATTGTAGAGGTATTGAATGTGCCTAATCAAGGAGCAAAGGTGGCATAGATATCAACTAGATCTAACGTAGATGCCATGAAGCTATGGTTGCAGCAAGCATATGGCAAGGAAGATAAAGAATACAATTGATGAGTGGCGAGGTACCCCTACACTCAACCATATGAATACGAGCGTTCTCACGCGCGATCCGGTCGAACTTCATAGATAGACTAGTTGTGGCACCTAGACAGTTATCCTTAGGTCGCAATTCGCTGTCTTCCCACCTGGACTAGTATTATATTTGTCACAGATGGTTTAGTCTAGAGTGAGGTGTATGATGGGTTTCCTAATCTAATGCTACTCTTGAAGGCAATGAAAAATAATATTAACTAAGCTAAGCTAGAAGGGAAAGGGTAAGAGAATCTAATCTAGCCTAAGTGCGATGAGCATCCATTCCTTGATTATCCATACACATCTTGGACTTCGTGCACGACTACCACTGGGATGACAAAGCACAGATCCTAGGTACGCCACTGGGTTACCAAGTAATCACACTTAAATGCTCGTAATCAAGTTGTACTCATTCCGCGTTATTAGGAGATAAGAGCGAGAGAGACTAATTAGGAAAGTAATAAATAATAATTAAATAAATAAATAAATAACAATGAATGCTGCAATGATGAAGTAACCTCGATCTTTATTTTTGGTCATGTGTGTGTCCAAGTACATCACACTCGAATAAAGGATGCTGTACAATTACATTCACCACACTGCAGGCAGACACGGGAAAATAATCTATCTCTAGAGGGATCCAATTGCCAGAGCTTCGCTACTCCTATTCTAAGGTGTGAAATGAGGGAGAGTCGCCTCTTATTTATAGAACTGGTGGCAGGAAGGACGCGATATCCCAGCCCATGCGATATCACAATAGTGAATCACAGCTAGCAAATTCATGACTCATCATACCCCCACAACTGAATGAAAACTCATCCTTAAGTTACAGAGAGAACAAGCTCCATTGATTACACAGTGGATAGGTATGGGATTATTGACTGAGTAGAATGGAATCATGCCGCAGGGTGGAGTCAGAACAAAATTGAGACACAACACAAAAGAAAATCCTATGATTACAAAATTGGTGGAACTCATGTAGTTCCTGGTGGTGGTGGCTCCTCCATAGGTTTCTTTCTCTTTTCTTGCACTCCAGGTCTTGGGATTTGATGGTGTTGAAGTATGGCCTGAAGTTTCTTCTCTTGTAAGGCCTTGAGTGCCTTGGCATGCACATAAGTTTGTGCTTGTGCCATAGAGGCATCCCAGTCAACCTTCTCTTTTTCTTCTGCCACCCTTTTATTCTTTGTCAATAGTTTGTTAAGTTGCTCAGTTCTAAAAGTGTCCAACTGGTTCTAAGCAACCTTTGGCCCTGTATTCGGAAGGTTTAATACTTCCAAAATGGCTTGCCCAAAGGAATCAATAGTCACACCACAAATGTTAACCATGGTTCCTTCTTCTTTGTTGTGCCAAAATTGGTACATTTCCCCTAAGTACCAGGCACCGCTTATAGAGAGGATAGGCCTTGATTGTACAGCAGCAAGGTCTTCTTGGTGGATGCTAAATGATTGTTCCTTCTGCTCTGCATGTGGTTCAGTAGGAACTTTTTCTTCACCTCTCCTAGGTTGTTTGATCGCACCTTGAGCAGGACCTTCCTATTGTCCACATTTCGGGACCATCTGCAATCACACGGGACCAATCATTAGTAAGGTTGTTACCAAAGTTAGGTTATACCTTACTGCTTGCCTTAATAGATTTACTTTATTTCCATGTGATGTTAATTATTGGAAGAACATGTTCCCGAAAGATTATAATGTTGAGTCCTCTTTGCTTAGGTGGTTTCTAAATTTAATTTTCTGGTATAGCTAAGGGGATGAAATTGTTTTTGACACATTCTATTCTTAATTTTACAACTAACTACCCTTAAAGATGTCCTTTGGGCAATGATGAATTTCAAAAAAAATTTCAAAAAATTTATGCACTATTCGACATGTGCCCCTCCCCCATGACTAAGCTGAACACTCTAGGTTCAAGTAGGTTCAGACGGAATGCAAATCGGAGTACCAGTGAGCAAGATACAGGTATAAAAGCAAGGATCTCACAATTGCAAGTCATAGAGAAAAAATTCTAAAAACTCCCCCGCGTGAATAGTGGAAAATGATGGTAAATGTTGTGGGAGGGTCACGTATATATATTTTCATCAAAGTTAGGGCACTTAGAGAATGTACCAAATTTTTAAGATTTCTTTTGAAATTAAACAACGTAAACTAAGGTCATCTAGATGATTGTTATAGGGTTCCAGGGTAATTCAACTGGTTCTGAAGGCACAGAAATTATGATGGTGTGGAATTTATCAATAAGGACCTCGGATGGTAGAGAAAAAGATGATGTGATGGTTCATAGGAACGTTGAATCGGAGGGATAATGATAAGGGAAAGAAAATCGTTGGCAATATGTTGAGGGTAATAAATGGTGTGTGGAAGATGGGTCAGGAGTGTAAATTACAAAAATTACGTAGGTGGGTCCTCCCCAAAGCAGGTTCCAACCTTTAATGCCCTTGTGTAACCACACTCAAAGTGTCCGTGGGCACTAGAAGGACTAATTGTAATCCGCACTAACTTCACAAAACACACACATGTAAATATCACTGGAATAAGGTAAAAATTCTATGCTACACGAGACACAAGCTACAATTACATGAACAATGAGATGAGACGAAGTAGAGAAGGGATCGTAGAGAGTAGGACATGAGGTAACTGACCCAGGGCACAACGAATCTTGTGTGTAAAGCATGATTAAGGTGTCATTAACCCATCGTTCCAAGATCAGGACCAAGTCCATTCCTCTAATTAGTGACATCGCATTATTTCATCCCATGATGAGCAACTATGAGAGTACCAGAAGAACAAGGTGTACGATCACTTGGCATTTTGTTCAAGGAAGGAGTGATTTTTGTTTTGTGTCACTTTTTTTTTCTTCTTTTTCTTTTTTTTTCTTTTCTTTTCTTTTTTGAATACTGAATCCAGAGAAGCTGCCAACCTTCAGGCATGGGTGCATGTCTTTCCAGTGGAACCCCCTAGAACAGCATTGAATTTTCAAGTGCCCTTTTTTATTACTCTTACTTCCATTTTTCGTTATATCTACAAGGATCTTAGTACAACTGCATTGCATGATAACTCCCACAGAGGCCACCAAAGAGAATCCGCAAGTCCCCTTGATGTCACACCCTAATCATTCCCTCTTGGTCCATCCTTCTTCATTTTGGGTACAATGAACACAAAATTAATTTTAAGTTTTAACAAATTCAAGAATATCACTGTACCCTTGAACAGAACCTCTTATTTGTAGAGTGGATGAGTGGGTGTAATGGGCTCACTATCCAAATAATTGATCGTTCGAGACATGATAACATAAAACACACCTCAACCAACAATCCACATGAGTGTTTTATTTGTAGATGAGATTACTTACAAAAACATAAAAAGACAAAAACACAAAGAGATAAAAAGATAAAACAAGAAGTTGAAAAAAAAATGAAAAACTGGAAAACAAAAATTTAAAAATAAAAGAAAATAAAAATGGTTATTAATCCCACTTGTTATT
>MNCI01030945.1:349343-415120 GCA_015680685.1 Gnetum montanum | reverse complement strand
CCCTCAGTTGGTTCCATGCATATGATTGAACTATTTTCTTGATCAGCTATTAGCCATTGGGTGCCTTCCTATCGTGTGGCTACTGCATACAAGCATCTTTGTATGTTGATCACTTGTGCACACTAATTGCATGGAGGCAATGTTAAACTTTGCACAACCCTTGACCTCTACACACTATTACACCCTATGTTACAGTATGCAATGCATGGAACTTTCTTCTTCTTGATCTTTTCGAATGTGTTTTCCTTTGATATTTCTAGGGAAAGATTGTGGATTCCTAGGCGTGCGTCAACTATGCTTAGCCATGCTCTTCCCATTATGATTGGGAAGTCCCCCTTACTATTGTTCACCTAAATCACTAGGAAATCAGCTAGGTATGACTATCCACAAATAGTGGTAACAATGTCCTCCACTAGTCCCAACGGGACAATGATGGATTGGTCTGCTAACTCTAGACGAACGTTGCTATGTTTTTAGTGGAGGTACGTTTCAGGCCTTGTACATTTCTTGAGAAATCAAGTTGACACTGGAGCCTGAATCTAAAAGAGCCTTGCATGATTCATTTCTAGAGATTTGTAAGTATATCAGAGGACTCCCAGGATAAGAGAATTTCCTAGGAAGATGGCTAGCTTTGATCCAATCAGTGATGGCATGTGTTAGCATGACTGTATGTGTTGAGTGTAGTGGTTGAGTTAAGTGAGGCTCCAAAGTTTTGATTGATAATGACGTGTCTAAGGAATTAGTCACTTGTGATTGCAAGGGCTTAGTTAGACTGTTGGTTCTAAAGAAAGGTCTTTTCTTCATGTGGTTGTTAGAATCAAAAATAGGTTGAGAGTTAATAGCCCTTGTGGCATTACTTTGTTGCGGCTGGGTAGGGATTTCACCCTACATAACTGGAGCAGGTGGTAATGGAGCTATTGGTGGAAGAGATGCAGCTGGATGAGAAGGATGGTATGTTTGTGAAACATCACCCCTAGGAAAAGGAGTCCTATAATACTCACGAGCTTGGTAGTGAGGTTGAGGAGTATCATGACTAGTAGAGTCACGTGGAGAGACTGGTTGCTACACGTAATATCCATACAGGTTAGGTTGCCGATAATGATACTATTGCCTTGGTGGTGGCATTTCCCATGATTGTGGGTATTGCCACTGTTGATATTGCTCAATCGGTTATGATGGAGTTCCACTGGGATAATATGTAAAGGGTTGGTGGAACTATCTTGGGTTACCTTGGGGGTAAGGTAACCTTCGGGGTGTTTACCGTTTGTTCAATTATGGGTTGAGTGCATACACCTTAGACTCCTGCAGATGTGAGATTATAGGGCAACATCCCTTAGGATGATCATATTGGCATATCTTGCATCCACTATCATTGTCTATTTCTAACTCCACAACCTCTTCAATGATGACAACTTTGCCCTTACCCTTGCTACGTGCATGTTCAGCTTCTCTCTTTTTTCTTTTTTTGTGATCACTACCTTGCTCTCTAGACTCCTCTACTATTTTAAGAACAGATTGAAATCTATTGTCTAGGGAATCCCACATTTGGTCTACCTTTGCCAATACTTCTGATGTCAACTATTGGATAGGAAAATTTTTTCTATTCACCATCTCTTCAAGTGATGACTCTTCTTCATCCTCACAAAATCTTACTCCCCTCTTTCGAAGGGAAGGATCTCAATTATACTCTTTTTCACTTTCTCTCTTACATAGCTCACCTTCTTCCTTAGTAGCTTGCTCCAATAGTCTTTGAATTTGATTGGACCTAAGATCAGATAGTCTTCCTTGAGCATAAGTCCCAAGGGTTCTTCTCATTTCATGCCTAAGCCCATCTACGAGATGATGCAGTTGATCCCTCTGCAAATAACCATGGCTAGGACAATGATGTAGCAGTGCGTAGTATCAGCCCATGGCAGCATCCAAGGGTTCATGTCCTCCTTGTTTCCAGCCTTGGATTTTCTTTTGCAGGTTGGACACTCGGGAGTATGTTTGGTACTTGTCGTTGAATAATTCTAACATGGTACTCCACCTACAAATGAATTTCGGTTCTAAGGACCGATACCAGCTTTCCACTTCTTTAACTAGTGTCCGCAGGAACAACTTAAGTTTTTGCCATTTTTTTTCTATGTTTTGTAAGGCACACACATCATGAAATGCTTGTAAGTAATTCTAAGGATCATCGTTGTATCCCCCTTCAAATCATGAGATATTGTTCATATCTAATCTCTTGATCCTACTATCTTTCTAGTGCCTTGTTGGAATTCTAATAGCCTCAGTTATGTCTAACATACTTTGAGTAGTGAGTAGGGGTTCATTGTGATCATCTCGTCCATGGCGTTTATGATGCCTACGTTGTTCCCTACTCTTTCTTCTTCTATGTTGTGATTCTCTGGAGTGCCCTCGTTCCCTTTCCTAGCTATTTCGCTTATGACTTCCACTTTGCCTACCTCCATTCCCATGGTCTTTTTCTTTATGACTGCATCTAGATACTGAAGGAGAGGGTGAAGGAGATGATGAAGGTGAAGAAGAAGGAGAACCATCACCATGACTGTGTCTACTACCTTCTCTTCGATGGTCACGACCTTCATCGTGATTGCGATCAGAATGTCCACCTTTATCATGTGTCTGTGTCCCTTTTTTAGATCCTTTGTGCCCATGGGTATCAGAACCTGGGTTATGAATAATGGAATGAAGGTTCTGATACACAATCCCTTGGCGAAAATTAAGGGGAGGAACATCGTTGTGTGGGCAACTGCCTGAAGTAGGTTCACCACCCTCATTTTTGCTTAAGACATGTGGGACATCCTGGGACCACTTACCCTTCAAAGACTTATGATGTCTCTCCTATTACAAGTCCCTTTGACGTTGTGCCTCCGTAGGACGATATTCTCTCGAGTCATGGTCTTGCACAATGTATTCTACATGTAAGTGTGGCATGCCAATTTGTGTGAGAGCATGAAGAAGCATGCTTGGGACTGAACAATCGGGAGGTAACACTATGTTACCTTCTAAGTCTTGCCAACACAGTTGTTCATCTTGATGGAGGATAAAGGTGAAGTCTGGTATATACTCATCGGAATGAATATATACCACTCTAACTTGTTAAAGTACTGGCGAATCAATGTCATGTGTATTACACCGCCAATTGTTTCCTGTTTCAGACCTAGGCAGTGAGGAGCTTTCGTACAAAGAAGGAGACATACTTTTCTGTTCAATGTGCAATGTATTATTTTCATTTTCTTAACCAACCCTAAGGGTTCGTTCCAACGATGTGAATGATTTCCTAAGTTCTAATTAGCACACAAACAACTAAGTCCCTGGCAATGGTGCCAATGATGAGCGGCGAGGTACCCCTATGCTCAACCATATGAATACGAGCGTTTCATGCATGATTCGGCCGAATTCCAAGGACTAAGTGCTTATGTGCCCTTGTGGAACAAGGACAAGTTGGTTGATCGTTGTCTTCCCAAACTTACTGGTATGTCACATTTGTATGATTAGGTAAGCTTAAGGCATATGATTTTTATATCCTTTATGTTTTTATGTCCTGCTACTAATAAGGAAGGAGAGAGAGATAACTAAGTGACTAATTTAACTTAACTACTGATTAACTAGGCTTTAACTAATCCTAACACCAGCATCCATTCTCACTTTCCGTACACATCCTAAACCAGTGCAACACTATTGGGATTACCAAACACTAATTGTTACTGGGTTACCAAGTGTTACATGCATGCTCGAAGTGATCGTACTGAGTGTATTTACTTAGGAGAGTTGTAGGATGAGAAAGAGAGCATTATTTAACTAATAAAGCATTTAATAACATCCATTAACACTAATTAATCTATTTTGGATGTTGCAAGGTTTATCATAAAATTCGTCTTTATTGCTGTACACAAGGTGTGCTCAGGTACACAATGCTTGAATAAAGACTCGTTCACTTCATGACTCCTATTCCAGGCACCTAGAAATAATTCTAACTCTGGAGAGGAGAAAAGGCAAGAGTTTGGCTAAGGGACTAACTATCTAATTCAAAACCAAGTGCATCTGCCTCTTATTTATAGGTAAGGAGGCAGGTCCCAATATCCGGTATCCGACATCGCATGGTAGGCTCTGATATCACATACCCGATATCACGGATGTAATATCACAGCCCCAATATCATAGTTCATCAAATGTGAAAGATCCCAAGGGGCTAATTTTTGATAAATGTTGATTAGTTTTGGGCATGCATGTGCATTCCTGGGATTACCAAAGCTACTAGGCATCAACCAAGATCAAAAGTTATCAGTTTTAAGGTTATTTAATGTATTTTAGGGTTGCCCCCTTGTTTCCATGCTAAGCCCAGCCCTACGCCTCCTCCCCCCGCCCTCTCTCTCTCTAGGGTGGTATGCCAGCATGGAAGATCCCAAGGGGTTGCTTTTTACCAAATTTTAATTAGTTTTGGACATGCATGTACATTGTTGGGGTTACCAATGTTGTTGGGCATCACCTAAGGTCAAAACTTGTTAGTTTTAAGGTTATTTAATGCATTTTTAGGATTACCCCCTTGTTTCCACAATGAGACCCCCCTCCAAGGGGGCAACCTAACATGGAATATCCTAAGGGGCTAATTTTTGACAAATTTTGATCAATTTTGGACATGCATGTGCATTCTTGGGGTTACCAAAGTTGCTAGGCATCACCCAAGGTCAAAAATTGTCAATTTTAAGGTTTTTTTAATGTGTTTTCAATGTTACCCTCTTGTTTCCATGCTAAGACCCCCCTCCAGAGGAGTAAGCTAGCATGGAAGATCCCAAGGAGCTAATTTTTGACAAATTTTGATTAGTTTTGGGCATGCATGTGCATTCTTGGGGTTACTGAAGTTGGTGGACATCACCCAAGATCAAAAGTTGTTAGTTTTAAGGTTATTTAATGCATTTTCAAGGTTACCCCCTTGTTTCCATGCTGAGCCCCCCTACAAGGGGGTAAGCCAGTGTGGAAGATCCTAAGGGGCTGATTTTTGACAAATTTTGATCAGTTTTGGGCATGCATGTGCATTCTCGAGGTTACTAGAGTTGTTGGGCATTACCCAAGGTGAAAACTTATCAACTTTAAGCTTTTTAAGTTAATTTTTGAGGTTAACCCCTTATTTCCACACTAAGACCCGCCCGCCCCCCCCCCCCCCCCCCCCCCCCCCCGCGCCTCCAGGGGGGTAAGCCAGGGGGTAAGAACTAAGGGGGTGAGAACCAACAAGGTTATCAACTACTAGAGGTCATGGAGGGGTAGCAAGGCTCTCAATGTAAGAACTATGGTCACTAGAAGTTGGGAAGAGGATTTTTATGTTATACCCCCTAAACCCCCATGTTGGCCCCACACTAGAGAGCATGGAGGGGGGATTCACCAATGTGAGGTGTAACACAAGGTTGTAAATCAGCTTGTTCTAATGCAAAAAGGTAATCTATTAGAGGCTATATAGGAATATAAAGATCAATCATGGTAATTAGGTGATCAATTTATGGAATTTTTTTTCACCTTCCATCCATCCATGCTAGGTCCAAGGTGCATAGCATGGACAAGGCCTCCCTCAGTGTGAAACCACCAAGTCAAAAAGGTTTTAACCACTTTTGACTAGGTTTTCTAAGGTTTAGGGGTTGCTGTGAGTGATTAGATGGATTCTTGGTTTTTTGGATCCCTTCCGAGGATCAAATCTAAGTTTGATGGGCAGTGGGGGAGGGGGAGTAGGAAGGAGGGTTACCCCGCCCCCCCCCCCCCCCCCCCCCCCCCCCCTAGGGGGGCTAAGCCAAGGGG
Source organism: Gnetum montanum (assembly GCA_015680685.1). Classification (NCBI taxonomy): domain Eukaryota; kingdom Viridiplantae; phylum Streptophyta; class Gnetopsida; order Gnetales; family Gnetaceae; genus Gnetum; species Gnetum montanum. The sequence goes on along the minus strand of MNCI01030945.1, from coordinate 409,330 downwards.
TACACCTAAGGTGACTATTTTTTAGCAAAGTTTAACCCGCTTTTAAAGCCTGGGATTGAATGATGCAAGTTGTAACTGCCAAAAATGGAAAGGAAGTTAGTTTTTTATGGTTTTAAGGGGTGGAAGACATGCATCCATGTTGAGTGTGGCACCCCTAATTTGGATGCATGGGAGTTAAGGCTTAGGTATGGTTCTATGTGTTGAAGGGGTCAAAACCCCAACATTGTCATAATTTGTAACCACAAAACCCCATGTGTGAGGGCGCAAGGTGGGACCCCTGGTTTACAAATTTAAAAAAAATAAAAATTAAGAAAAAATAAAGATAATTGGTATTTTCCCCTCCTCACTCCTAGTGTGGAGGATACTTTCCCTTCCTTAAACTTTAATGTATGTGAAGTTGCCATACACAGAATTAGCAAGTAGGGGTTTGGAGTGGAAACATTGGATTTTTAGGATTTTTAATGCCAAAACTTGTTCAAACCCATCATAAACCACCATTCTATTAACCAACATAGTGGAGGAGAGCCTTGGCATCCATTGTTGTTGCTGATATTTTGAAATCTTAGTGTTGAAGCTCTTCATCCCTTCTTTCAACCAACATTAAAGCTCTAACCCCTTCAGATCTTAAGCCTTGTTTCAACATTGGGCATCATCATGAAGAAAAGCAACAAGAATATACACATCCAAGCATTAAATGAGGCTACCAAAAGGATCCCCACCTTTCCCAAGGCTGCTTCCATCTAAGGGACTTCTTCATCAGTTCCAAGGTAGGCCATTCTTTGCCTCTTTGTTCTAGCTGTTTTTTTTTTTTGTGTTTTTCTAGGTAGTAACATGCCATTTTTCTCATATATAGTCAAAAGGAGTCAATAAAATTAAATTTCAAAAAAATCCCACATCATGTTTTGGCCTTTTTCATGTTGATCTATGGTTATCTTACTGTTTTCACCTTGGCAGATAAGAGTTTTGAATATAGGCTTGCTATTTTAGATGCTTTTTCTAAAAATCTCATGTTGAGGATGCTTTTTTTAGATCTAAGGCCAAAGACTCATTAAATTCAAATTCTAATGACATCCTACCCCATTATTTTGGTGCATTTTGTGATGGGTAGATGTTGGTTTGGCTATTTTGGTCATAATCTATGGTTTCATTATGTTAAATTTGTGTTTTTTTATGCTTTCTGGTGCAAAAAGCAAGCTATGTTGTGTATTTGTTATAAAAAATGGCTAATTTTTATAACATTTGATGTTTTGGATTTTTAGTTTTGTATTTAACCTTTGTAATGGCTATGGTCTTATTTAATTTGGAGTTGTATTGATCAAGTTATGGCTATTTCAATTTGGTTGTGCAACTAGGGTTTGTGCCATTTCTTAGATTTTCATCAACATTAATGAATTTTTTTCTATAAAAACAACTTGGGTTTTGAATTGATATTAAGTATAGATGAGTAGGGTTCGATTCAATATCTCAAATGGTGGTGGAATCACTCTATTTGGAACCCAAATGAATTTTTAGTAAATTTTTTCCTAACCTTGCATGAATGGGGATTGATGGTGATGGCTACATTTTTGCTATTTCTATGTATGTTTTGTGTAAGAATGGTTACATGCTTTTGGTTGTAATGGTCATGACTAAAAAGTTCATGATATCAGGGTTCCTTCTATGGTGGAATCACTAAAATTGGGGCTAAACTGATTTTTTTATGAATTTTATAATAAGGTTGTGTTAATCGGTCTAAATTTGGTTGTAACACTTTACCCCTTTGAGCATGGATGTGGTTTTTATCGTTGAAATTGTCAACCTCCATGCTCCTAGGGATTTTCTTTTATAAATTATGTTATAAATTTTGTTTTTTGTGTATTTCTTAAAGAAAAGAGCTTCTTACTATTTTTAGTAAGTTTTTCATTTATTTCTATTATGGCTACTTTTTCTATGTTTTGATGCTTTTTCTAAAATAATGCATGTTTTGAGCTAAAGCATAATTTTAGCTATGATGTTTTGGTTATAATAGTTTTGGCTATTGAAACACCCCAAAAAATTTGAAGTCATCCTTGCTTCACTAGGCCTTGCAATTTGAGCAAGAATGCAACACACATATAGCAGAACACACGACAAGGTGCTACGCTACACCAAGCATGCTATGCTACAAAGCACAGTAGGGCATGCGGGTGGTTGTGCGACATTAACGCACTTCACCTAATTGGATCATTGGCACACATCTCCAGACACGGACGACTCAATTACGGCATGGCAGGCTCACAGTTACGGCGTGGCAGACTCGCATTACAACGGTCTTGCAGGTCCAATGGTCATACATGGCACGTGTGGTGCCAACAAGTCAGCGTGGGCCTGGGGCACATGGCATCCAAATCGCCCCTTTTGCATGCCCTCTAGCCCTATAAATACCCCAATGAGCAGTGCTCAAGGGGTTAAGAAGGGTTAGAAAGAAAAAATAGGGATCTTTGGCTAATTCAAATTTTTTCCAACAAAATAGCATTCAAAAAGTTGGAAGATTCTCCAGATTCTTTGACTTTCCCTCTCTCTGGCACTCAAGTTCTCTTCTCGGACATTGTGACATCACGCATTGTAAGCTTTCTATTTGACACTACAAACAGTTAGCATTTTTAACTGGCATTTTGTCCCATCCCCCTTCTACCACCTTGGTAGAATCCCCGTATTGTTGGCACCCAAGTCCGCACCCAAGCACACAACCTGTTTTGCTTGCACATCCTGGTTACTCTCGGGATCTCTACACTCCACCACGCTGTGCAACCGACTGTATCCACCTTGACAGAGCAAGCTTGTAGCTTTGAAGCAGTGCATTTTTCTAATTCTATTTTATCTTGTTTCCTACTTATTGTTGCATTTTGCACTCTTTTTTGTGCTTTATTTACTTTCAAGCATTACTTCGCATTTTCGTTCTTGTTGCATTTTCATTCCTGTTGCAAAGATATATGTTGCAAAACGCTATATTGACGTTGATTAAGTCTCTATCTGATCAACCAAACCGTTTAGGGTGCCCCGTATCCGCACACACCCAGCACGGCCCTCCCGCGAGTACGGGGTCAAGACTATCGCGTCCACCGACCCTTAGTGTTTTCCAACCGCTGACATTTTTGGTCATTACAGTTTTCTAGCACTAGAAGGAGGGCCTTTTGTGCCTTTTCCACATGTCACGGTAGTTCTATGAGCCTTCTGCACCTTGATATGCATAAGCATAGATGTGACACCCTTTTGTGGTTGTTTGCGTAGTGTGCGGTGCAAATAAGTCACCTCGACGGTTCCTTGGGAGCCCCACAGAGCATAAGGCCTCCGATCGCCAGCTAACTAGCTCATCTTATGGTTGTCTTGCATGCGTTTTGTACCCCATCTCGTGTGGTACAGAATGGTCGCTTCGATGGTCCCTCTGGGATCCTACGAGATGCAAAGACTTCTTGACTACTAGTTAGCTTGCCCATCTTATAGTTGTCTTGCATGTGTTTTGTACCCCATCTCGCGTGGTACAAAATAGTCGCTTCGATGATCCCTCGGGGATCCTTCAAGACGCAAAGCCTTCTTGGTCACTAGCTAACTTTCCCGTCTTACAGTAGTCTTGCATGCATTTTGCACCCTATCACGCACCGGCGTAAATGTGACACCCATTTGTGGTTGTTTACGCCTTGTGTGGTGCAGGTCGGTCGCCTCGACGGTTCCTCCAGAATCCAGCAAGACGTAAAGCCTTCTTTTTTGTTGTTTTCGTTCACACTCTTTTGCATAACGCTTGTGTTTTTTTGCAAAACTACTCAGCTTGTAATGGCTTTTTCAACTACTGCTGCCAATGCCTTCAACGTGGAAGTTCCCTTCAATGTTGAAGGCCCCATCACGGTTCAAGGCACTACTGGTGCTGAACAACCACTAAGCTCGATGCTGGAAACACATCGATCCCTTAGAATCCAAAATCTAGGACTTGAGGGATTAGCCCAGCAACACGAGCATTATAGTTTCCTTTGTGCAAAGGTGCAGGCCAGTTTGCCCTTGGACGTACACGAACTCGAGGACAACTGTAGCTTCGAGTTCGCTTACTGCAATGGGAAGGAATTTCTTCCTATTCCCGGCATTTCTCTATTTTTAACACAAGTGTACCAAAGGCTTCTAGACCAACTAATCTAGTTGGCTAGGCTTAGGGAGCAATAGGACACAACATCCAACCAAGATGACACTTTCCAAGATGGATAGGAAGAACTCGATTCCCAATTGGACGAAGGAGACCCAACTAGCCCTGCTCTTGTCCCTCCTACCCAATCCTTCTAGGCCAAGCTGTCGTCTCTCACCACTGCCTTTGTAATTACACCTACACTTCTACAACCTGTGATTACAGCTGCTATGGGTAGCCATGCCAATCCTGCGATGTTTCAATGCCCGCTTTCGCCTGTTTCGCTCGTTCTGTTTGCAGCTACCATCCCTTTGCAGGAAGTTTAGCAGCCCATTCCTGTGGCACATAACACGCCAACCATGGCTACCAATCCACATGTTCATACCATACCAACTTCGCAAACATACGTGACTTCTGCCTCTATTCCTACATTCATGTCAGTTCCACCCATTGTGGCGAGTCTGGGCCCATCCACATGGTGGGCCTCGTTTGCTTCTTTGCCTATCCCGTAACCATCGCAGATCTCACTACATGCACCCTCAAATACACCAAGCCTCATAGATGATGCAACCCAACACAAGGCCATGGTCTACATTACCGGTGACACAAGCAGTCTATCCAGTGACCCAACCTGTGGTCGCTTCCTTAACAACACCACCTGCCAGGTGGTGGACAACATAGGCTGCACCGCAAGTAGGGGTTGTCCCGGCAGTACCGTCGATGCATTATATCATCACCCCCGCCATGCCACAAGTTGGAGCTACCCCCGTAGCCCCCCAATCGTCTACAATGTCGTCGGGTCTGGACCAAGCATTCCAGTTCATCCAGACCCTCACTAAGGAGATAAAATGCCTCAAAGTTGTTGGGTCTGACACGGTACAAGTCATGGACTTTTACCAGGATGACCCCGTCAACCCTGCAATCCCAGCTTTAACATTACCTCTAGGGATGTCTCTCCCGCACTTCACGAAGTACGATGGGGAGGGAGATCCCAACGCGCATCTTGTTACCTTCAAATCTGAATCTTTGCTATTGTAATAATGGTCATACATGATCATTCGTGTCTTCGCCATGTACATAGCTAGGAAAGCTCTAGACTGGTACCGCGCGTTGCCACGTTCATCCATTTCAACTTTGGAAGAGCTCCTGACCCAGTTCTTGACACACTTCAAGTACAACCTGAAGCCAGAGACTACGCTAACCAGTTGATGAGCATGAAGCAAGACCCGGTAGAATCAGTCCAAAAGTTCATTCAACGTTGGAGCACAACCCTTAACGAAATCCACAAGCCCATCGCAGAGGCCCACATGTTGGTCGTCTTTAAGGGTGCAGTGAATGACTTCATCAAGTCCAAGTTGTACTACCTTGCTCCTCGCTCTCTTAATCAGGCTTCTACTCATACTAAGAGCATACAGGATGCGACCGAGGCAAGCAAAGACCCGGCCTACATCGCTTACAAAAGCACCTTCGCAAAGAAGAACAATGGTAAGGCCCCAACCACCACAGTGTCTGCTGTGGCAACCGAGGCCAAGCCCAAACCTAGCAGTAGTGGTAGCAAGAATAACAAGAAACTAGCCATACCCGCAGCTAACCCTGTGCCCAAACCGGGCCACGTGCAACAACCTGCTACACCTATGCCCAAGACATTTGCACAACCCAAACCTAACTTTGAGCGCAAAAACTGCTCAAAGTACATCCCGCTTCCTCTAAAGCCTTCAGAGCTTCTGAAGCAACTGCTAGCAGTGGGATACATCCGACATAAGCAAATGTTGGAAGAGGCAAACACAAGACATCAATGCTACTATGAGCTCCTTAGGAACCCCTCTTTGGCCCTACCCTATAAGCCTCTAGTTCCTAGGGGTTTCAGGCTAGACAGGTTTTGTGACTACCACCAACAGTGTGGTCACAACATGGATTATTGTCTGTCGTTGCAAGACGACATCCAAAGATTAATCGACCTAGGAAAACTGGTGCTAGACAAAATCAACCCAGTACGCCCTAGAAACCAATCTATGTATGTCTACACGGATCCCCTCAACGCTAACAATTCCGGTTACATCATCAATGCTATCAGCATTGATAGTGATCCTAGGCCACCCTGGCAGCCATTCATTGTCCACGTGCCTCAGCGTAGTGCACCAGCACCACCAGCGGTTAGCCCAAGCTCACAGCAGCCGTTCATCCTGAAATTCCCACCACGGGCATCCACCTTTGCACCACATGTTAATGGAGCCATGCGACCCTGTCAGCTAATGCCTCTAGCTCCATTCGTCATCAGGGGACCGACACCTTTGGTGGTCCCTATCTTGCACGACAAAGCTGAACAGCCTCCTCGCCCCACAAGGCGAGAAGTCCACTTGGTGGGCGAGACATCGAAGGGAAGTACCATCAAGGGTATCTCCAAGCCTACGTCTTCGTCCCTTGCATCTGCACCTTCACCCCCAAAGATGAAGGTCGACATGACTACGTAGTCTGCCTCATCCTACCGACAAGGATCTGAACCCAGATCCAAAGTCACCTCTCCTCAGGAGATTCGTCTTTTGGGACAAATTGAAGAGGAGGAAAGTGTCAAGCAAGGGGACGACCAAGACCTTTTGGACGCCCTCACCCAGGTCAAGCAAGCTATAAAGTAGAAAAATGCTACACTGAGGTTGTACAACCTAATCATGACATCTATACCCCACTGCGAGGCTCTAATCCGCATGTTAACGATGGTCCCGGTCGACGAGAACATGCCAGTGGAAGAGGAAGCGATCCATTCGGTCATGCTTCCCTTTGTACCCACGGAGTCTGTGAAACCTCAATTGACTTTCTGTGACGACGTCATCAGGGAAGACCCCGAAGGAGATCAGGTGAGTACAACACCTCTCTTCATCACAATTCAGGTCGGCCAACACCAGATCTGAAGGGTACACGTTGACAATGGGGCTGCCACAAACGTCATTCACTTCCCCATTGTGGACAAGTTGGGATTAGTCGACCGGATCAAACCCACAACGACATCATGTTTGAGGTCCTTCAATGGGGCACGCATCTTGGTGAAAGGCACAGTTCATGTAGACTTTGTAGTAGGGGACCAGTTCCCCACAAATGCAACGTTCATCGTGGTTGAGGAGATGCCCAGTTTTAACCTGATCTTGGGAAGATCATGGTTAGCGCAACTTAGGGCTATCTCCTCGCCTATACACTAGGAAATCCACTTACCATATGCAAGTAGGGAGGTGGTGATCCGTGGTGATGAAGTAGTGACACAAGCAATCATTAATTTAGACATGCAGTAGGGCTCCGAGGTCACAACCTTCGAGACTAAGGCACCTGCTCATGCATGCATTAACCATCCAATGAAAGGATCGGCCTAGTGAGCTGACCTCCAAATCGAAAATGCATGGGTTGAGTTGCCCTTCCAAGTGGAGGACGATGAAGCGAACGAGGGCCTTGGTGAAAGACCTTGGCGTCATGTTCTGATCAACCCACGACGGGTCAAGAGGCAGCTATGCATAGCGTAGTAACCCTACTGCTTCCTGCCTAGTTGCCATCCCTTGTACATCATTGCTTTCTACTTTGTTAACATGTCATCCTTTTGGCATGCTACGCTATGGCCCAAAATGGCCTAAAACTAGCATGGTTGCTTTTTGCTTTATGTCCTTCTGACATGCTACGCTATGGCCCGAAATGGCCTAAAACTAGCATCATTGCTTTTGCTTTGTTAACGTACTATTTCTTTTGGCAATGGCCTAAAATGGTCTAAAACTAGCATTGTTACTTTTCGCTTTGATGACATATAATCCTTCTGGCATGTTACGCAATGGCCCGAAATGACCTAAAACTAGCAATGGCCCGAAATGGCCTAAAACTAGCATATGAAAGCATGAAAACTTTACATGATAGGCAAGCTAACGTAAAATTAGTTTCTTTTCTGAAGTTTTTCATTTTATTCAAAACTTTCGCCTATTGGCAATGTTTGCAAAAACTTTTACAAAATTTCAACATTGCAAAATTCTAAAAATTTCAAAAAAAAAAAACCCCCATGCTGTCATGGGTTATCTCTATTTGCATTGCCTTCGCCACTTGCCTATGCTTCATCTACTTATGCATCATCCTCCCCTACATTGTCTTCTGCTAGTTCTTGATTCCCTCCCTCTACGGGCCTTGCACCCTCATCTGGAGTGAGCATCGTAGGAATGAAGCAATCAGTTAGCGCAGCAAAAGCAAACTATAACATAGCATGAGCATCTACACAGTAAAGTGACTAACTTGAGAGGGGCTTGTGTTGGTCTTAAAAGGTATTTGGTCCAGACCGAGCCTGAGGCAACGCCAGATCTCCTCTGTTGTGATGTCCATCCAACGCCTGTTGCTGGGTCCAACATTCGTAGCAATGGCTTTCTCCCTTTCCACGGTTGTCCATATTAGAGATCCTAGGGAAAGGAAGGCGGTTGCGGTCTTTCTTGTAGGAAGGTCCACTTTCAAGTCAGGAGATTTCGTAACCATCACCTACTCTTTGAACTTAGCGTAAGCCTCAGAAACATCGATGACATTCACAAATGCTTCATACATGAATGTCTCCACAATAATGTCTTTGTACAATTTTCGATGGGTATCATTCTCCAACTTGTACATGTGTTTGCGGTTTCTCTGGGTTCGCCCCCATTTGAAAACCTTGGTGTTGATATCTTTCATGTCTTGACACTTCTGAGTTAGCAAGTCCATCTACATTTGTTGTTCGACTATCTCGCGAGTGGATTCAACATTCTGACGAACGACAGTCCAAAATCTAGCATAATTGTCTATAGCCTTGCACTAGTCCTCAGCATCAGGGTTACGGTTTACGAGGAATTTGTTCCTCGACCTAAGATCCTCCATATCAACGACTAGTTCGACCTCTCTTTACTCAGCCCTTTGGACCCATTTCCACAAGTCCTCGTTGATGCACTTATACTCCCATAGAGAGTGTGCCAAGTGCAAGGTGCACTTTTAAGCCTCATCGAACATGCGACGAGGCACCTAGGTCACTTCAGGTGAGAGTGTTGGCACGGCGCCAAATTTCATGGGTTGTGTTGGGTCCAATTTGAGCCAAGAGGCTATGTCGATACGAAGAGCATAGTAATCGTGTTAACATAGCAAAATCAGCAAACTTAAAATTTTTAAGCATAACAAGATGGGAGTGTTTAATACTACTACTTACCCACGTCAGGGTTTGCCTGCTAAATGCATTTGATCATGTCATCGACAAGTCCCTGCACAAATGCAAACTTGTCAAGGATGTTGGCCCATGACTCTGCACAGATTGGAGGGGGTCCTATGGCATCAGCAGTAGCACTTGTTACATGACTAAGCATATCAGAAATGGCCAAAATCGACTACAATAAGGTAGACATATCGTCAAACTCACCAGCGTCCGGTTGCGTTCTTTCTTCTTGCTGATGTAAGACGAGGGCGGTGGCCTCGGTGGAGGGCCCTGCCAAGTCCATACGAGCCCCTTCCTCATGCGCTGGTGCCTTTCCTTTCAGGAGACCAGCGTCTTTTTTATTCAATGGAGGTTCCTCTTCATTGATAGGAGGCTCCCTAATGACAAGAGCCCCTGCCCTAGAAATAGGAGCTCCCTTATTTTTGACCGGGGCCCTTTCCTCCAAGATTGGGGCCTCTACATCTTGATTCGTCGTCCTTGTTTGAGGGGCAGACACTTCTTCATCGCTTTCTTCTTCTTCTTCTTCGTCTGCTAGCAAAGAAGCATGTTTGCATCGATTCAAAACAAATTAGCTCAAAGCAGATGCTACGCCACGCTACATTGCCTAGTGCAGCATAGCATAGCAAACGATAGTAAAGTAAGCATTACATGAAAGCATTTACTAATGGGGGGTTGCGTCCTCTGTAGCTTAAGCCGTAGTCTTTGTCCCTCCTCTTCCTCCATGCGAACGGTTGGGGGAGGTCTCTTCCTTCGCAACTCCTTGAGCATAGTCTCTACTATGAGACTTTCCCCCCATGTCACGCTACTGGCTATAGCAGGGGGCATCTCTCCTACACTGTCCTAGCCACAAACGCTGCGAGCCACTATATTTTTAGTCATTACAAACAACGACTCCCCAATCATTTCCAGGGGATCTTGGGCTTGTGTAGTCTCGAGGATCTGGCGAATCCATGGCTTGGGAATCTGGTTGCAATCTTGCATGGCCCAGACTCCATCCTCTTGAACCACTAGAAACTCCATAAAGCGCTTTAGACAGCCTATGTAGAAGGCATAGTGTATGTTGGAGCAGGACTCCGTTTTTTCACGGAGCCCCAAAATCTCAACCTGCAAGCCCTTACATAGGAAGCTGGCCTAGTTATAATGGGCCCCTTCTTCCATAACCTCCTGCATTATCCAGGCCTACTCGAGCCCTAGGACCTTCCCTTGGGTGAGTAGTTGGGGGAATGCGCAGGCACGGAAGACCAGGTAAATCTCCATGGTGGGTCCACCCTTGAGCTTATCCATGGGGAACCCTTTTCGCTCCTTAACGAGCTGTAACCACTGCTCGATATCCTTCTTCATAAGGGTCAACTCCTACTTGCGCCTTAACCCTATGGGGATGCCGTTAGCAGGAACACCGAACAAGTCCATAAACAGCTGAGCATTGATTTCAATGACCACCCGCACGCCCCATACGCGCGTACGAAAATGACCTGCCCTCTTAGAAAAGGAGTTAACCAGGAAAAGCATCTCAGCGGTCGAAACGCTTGGATTCAGGGCCATGAACAGATCCATAAGCCTCGCCTTTTGGACATTCTTGACCAAGGAGTTTGGGGTCCTCTGGCCTAACCAGCACTAGTTCGCTGCTACTTCGCCATATTTAAAGTAGATGCTCGCCCCCTGCATCTCAGCGGTTACCATCATTACCTCCTGGGTCTTCTTTGCCCCTGCAATAATTTTCACAAAACACGCTTAGCATAACGATGCAAGAAAATAAATGGACTGCAAAAACACTTGAGCATGTGACACTTAGTATTTGACCCACCTGGTCTATATGGTAACGGGAATAGCGGGGGTTCAACCATCATAGCCTTTTCAACCGTGACCAGCTTGAAGGGTTCTTTCCACTCCTTATCCAGCCAACCCTTCTTCTTACACTGATTGTAGGGAATATATAATGTGCTTGGGTAGGTATGGTATTCTCTTCTGCACAGACCGATCACACTCGCCCGCAGGTTCTTGGTAGAAGAGAATTCTTGTAGGGCTAGCTGCGCTGTAGCCAGCAGACCCGATTAGTCATGAACTCCATCATCATTGATAAAAAACTTGGTGACAAACACATACTATTAGCATTCAGCCAATATGGCCAGTGTTGCACAACACAGCGGAGCAAGGTTGTAAAGCTCACCCACCAGCACAATAAACAGTCCCCTGTGGGTTTTGAAAGAACGTCGCCATGTGACATGTGAGGAACAATGTGTTGTGCTTGTGGTAGCAATTGTATTTAGGCATGTCCCAGATCTAGGATAAATGCCTTAACCCTATTGAGGGCTGGCTGGATCCCTCTCCCTACCTACTCATGATTGCCTTGTCGGTAAAAAATCTCAGAATGCCACAACTTGCCCCAGGCAGCATGGCTTCTATTATGTCGGATGCGTCCACCTCCTCTAGGGAGAATCAAATGATCACACTAAAGTGGTCAAGAAGGTATTGCAAGAAGTCTCGTGTCCCTGCTCTGAACCAAATCCCTCGCTCTCCTATACATACCTGGGGAGGAGGGGCGTTGGCCACAGGTTTGCTCACATGGCACGAGATCCCTCTAACTTCCAAAATGATCAACTTGGACCTCGGCCCTGCCCTGAACGACACAATCAGCGAATGTAAGCATCATACTTAAAGGCAATACACGCACAACGTAGCAACGTCTAGCAGTCCATGTACGTAGCGTAGCATAACCCTCTGCCCATACATAGCATAGCAAGGGCGTGAAAGCCTAGCATAGTAAGAACATGCGAATAAGCCTAGGGTAGCAACAAAAAAATTGATAACATGCTCTAACAAGACACTTTTTACGCTATCAATCATAGCCTAGCCCTCCTAAGGATTTTACGTTATGGCATGCAAGGGTCAAGCAACTTAAACTGCCCCAACCCGTGCGGTCATGACAAACGTGGTAGTGGCAGTTTCAACGGCATTACATGCAAACATGACATAGCGTTCACGCATCTGCCACGACCGAGATGGCGATAGCGGCGATGCAAAGGCTAAACTGACGTGACCAAAAAAAAACACAGATAGCCAAGAATAAACACAAAACAGATAGGACACAAAACAAGAGCAGAGAACAACAAAAAGCGCAAAATGAAAAAGTGAAGGAGACATAGTAACCTATTGAGTCAACGGTGTGCTCTTCCGTGCCACAACGCGTGCTTATGGTGCATGCCCCAGGGTCTTCTTCGCCTCCTCAACCCTTGTAAGTGCCAGATGCGTCTTAGAAGCCATTGTCTTGCTTGCGGATTTACACTTTTCGCTGTAAAAACTTGCCTTACTAGTCGATTAATATAATTGCCTCGCACTCTGAAATCGCCTTGTGCACCGATGTGGGCTCTACACTCTTATGGTGAAAATGGCATAATTGCCAGGGTTTTTAACCCCTATTTATGGTCGTAGTGACAAGATGAGGAAACTTGCCTCTCTCTCTCTCTCTGATTAATGCAGAGTGCACCGTACAGCATAGCATGCTTGCCACGACATTGTGGTAGTATTAGCATTAAAGCCTTGACACGCTTCAAGCCAACTACTTGCCTTCCCGAAAACAAAAAAAATATATTTATTTTGATTAAAGATCTGAAAAGACCTTAAACTAGTAATCCTGGGAATCGCAATACGACCGGTCCAAAAAGACCTCAAATTAAGCAACCCTAGCATAGTTGCACCCCTAGTGGTCCGCAATGACATTAAACTAACAACGCTACATCCTTACATCAGCAATTTTTGCATCTTCTTCCACATGGGCAGTGTCATAATTTCTACTAGTTTTGTGTTTTCATGTCTGCAGTTCGTATTTTCATGTTAATAGTTTGGCACTTCTCATGCTCACAACTTCCTGTTTCACATACAATTATTTTGCATGTTAAGATTTCGCATGTTGCAATTTGGCAGTCTGAAATGACACTAAACTAGAAGTTTGACATTTGCATATCGACAGTCACACAACTTCATACTTTACATCAACAGTTTTACACCTTTAGCAGTTCTACACTCTTGTGCCTTGGCGGTCCGCCATGAACTTACATTGGTAATCTTGCAATCTTTACATCATCACACTTCACAAGTTGCACCTCGTCACTGCTTTACAAATTTTCATTATACACAATCTCTGCCAACAGACGCCTCTTAACCAGGCTTTCATCTTATGATGGCAGGTCAAGTAAGAGATGGGAATTCATCGTGACCTTTCCATGCCTTTAACGTTAGCAGGGCCACAGGGCAAGCTCGTGAGACAGTTGAACCCCAACATGATCAACTGGGGGTCGACCACAACTAGCACTATAGCAGCGTTAGAAGCATCCCCGGATTGGCCGAAGGATCTGGTCCAAGCCCTAGACTTAGAGGTTGGGGATGTGACCGAGGGCCCTCTCATCGAGACACCTGTTACCATGTCAAAGGGGGAGGTGAAAACGCTAAGACTCAGCTCCCTCCTAGACACACAAACACACAAAATCATAGTTAAGATTCTGCAAGATAACATCGATGTCTTCGCATGGTTGTACAATGACATGCCAGGTCTGGACTCGTAGCTGATTCAACACAACATTGTCCTAGACCCACACATAAAGGCAGTCAAGCAGAAGGCTCGCAAAGTTAAGCTGGAAATCGCACTAGCCATGAGGGATGAAATCACCAAACTATACCAAGCAGGTTTCATCTGTGCGTTTGACTATTTAGAGTGGGTGTCCAATGTCGTTGTGGTTTTGAAGAAAATGGGAGGAATACGGATCTGTATAGATTTCCAGGACTTGAACAATGCAACGATCAAGGACGACTTCCCACTTCCAAGCATTGATAAGCTCATCGACTCCATGGCTAGCCATGCTCTACTATCCTTCATGGATGGTTCCTTTGGATACAACCAAATCTGCATTAACCTAGAACACCAGCTGTTAACAACCTTCATGACCCCATGGGGAACCTTCTGCTATACCATGATGCCCTTCAAGCTCAAAAATGCTGGAGCAACCTACCAGTGAGCCATGACTTACATTTTCAGTGACTACATCCTAGAAATGCTAAACAACTATGTGGATGATATAGCAGTCAATTCCAAGGAGGCAGCTAATCACCCACGCGATCTAGGGGTAGTCCTCAAATGCTGTCAAATGCACGACTTACACCTCAATCCTAAGAAGTGCATCTTCAGGGTAAAAACTGGACGCATGTTAGGGTTTGTAGTATTCGAGGCTGGAATATGGGTGGACCTTGACAAAGTCAAGGCCATTGTCAACCTAGCGCCTCCCACAAACCTTAAGGAGTTATGTGGTTTGCAAGGTAGAGTGCAATTCATTCGAAGGTTTATATAGCAAGGTTGACTGACAAGTTACACCCCATGCAACATCTTCTAAAGAAGGGGGTTAACTTCGAATGGACAACCCAGTGTCAACAAGCCTTCGACGATCTGAAGAAGGAACTCTCACACCTCCCGACTATGCATCTGCCATAAATTGATAAACCCTTCTTTATCTACCTCACCACCTCCGACACATCTGTTGTGGCATTGCTATGTCAGAAGCGAGACAACGGTTTTGAGATACCAGTGTATTATCTGAGTCATGCGCTAATAGCGCACGAAGTGAAATACAACGAAGTGGAGAGGAATTTCCTGGCCTTAGTGTTTGCACTAAAAAAGTGACGGCACTACCTGTTCTAGAGTACAACCAACATCATTTGCAAAAGCAATCTACTCTAGGCTATCACTAACAACTTATACGAAAATAGCAGGATAGCCCGATGGAAGGAAATAACCGTGGAGTTCGATTTACACTATGTAAGTTAATCGTCGACAAAGGGCCAAGCCATAGCAACCCAGCTCACAGCCTCACCAATCGACGACCAGGCGACCATAGACCCCAAATTCCCAGACGAATATGTTAGCAATGTCAACATTGTCCCTCTGCATTTCGAAGCCATCTTACATTTCGACGGTGCCTCAACCGCGTGAGGAGGTAGCGCCACTGCCATAATCACATTCTCCTCTAGGGAAATGTATCCATCCATTTATCAATTTACATTCCCCTGCACCAACAATGTGGAAGAATACGAGGGGCTACTCAAAGGCCTCTTAACTACCCGAGCGCTGCACATACAACACCTGGAAATCTGGGGAGATTCACAACTAGTTGTGAATCAAATCACCGAAGTCTACGCCTATAAGGCTACGCACCTGCAAACCTACTACGAGTTAGCAAAAATCTTGCTTAAGCAATTTGCAACCATAGATGTGTAACATGTGCCACACAACGAGAACACCGTGGCAGATGCCTGAGCTACCCTTGCGTTAAACATTCCATCACATTCCCTGGCAAACCTACCAACCTTGATTATAGAATGCACGGAGCCTATCGCTCAGGCGGAACACATGGCATCTATCAGTGCTGTGGATACCCAAGAGTGGTATGCCAATGTTAAAACCTATCTACAGTATGGCAAACCCCTAGGTGGATTGACATTTGCTTAGAGAGATGTAATCCGTAAGCGTGCCCGACAATACGTGCTCATGGGAAATGACGCCCTATGTCGACGCTCCTATGATGGGATATTGCTAGCATGCGTGGGTGGCAAGCAAGTGTTGAAGGTAGTTAATGAAGTACATGAGGGGCTTTGCGGTGGACACATAGCACCCAGGGCTATGGTTGCCAAAATCAGACGCGAAGGGTACTACAAGCCCCACATGGAACATGATTGCCAATCGAAAGTCAAGACATGTGACACATGCCAGAGATACGCAAATCTCATACACATAGAACCTGTAGACCTACACCTGATGCAAATCACGTGGCCCTTCCAATGATGGGGATTAGAACTCATAGGGCCTATCACGCCTAAGTCCTCCGCAGGGCATAGCTTCATAATCACCGCCACTGAGTATTTCACCAAGTGGGTGGAAGCTATTCCCTTGAGGAAGACGACGTCTCAAAAAATCTGCCATTTCATCCTCGACAACATTGTAACAAGGTTTGGGCTTCCAATGGCTATTGTGACTGACAATGGGCCACAGTTCAGCAGTACGGAGAGCTGAACCTTCTGTAGTAATCTAGGCATTAAACAATCATTTTCTTCCCCTTATTATTTGCAGGTGAACGGGCAGGTGGAGGCTACAAATAAGTCCATCATCAACTTGCTAAATCGGATGCTTAACAACAGTAAGAGGCGGTGGCACGAGCAAATCCTCTATGTCCTCTGGGCCTACAGAATGACGTGCAGAACTGCAACAAGTAAGATCCCTTACAGTCTTGTTTACGGATCTGAAGTTGTATTGCCTCTTGAGTTGCAAATACCATCACTCCAGATGATCCTCGTGGATGTCATGAGCAAAGCCTAGAATAACGAGTTGTGAACCATCGACCTCAACTTAGTCTAAGAGGAGTGCGCACAGATGCTAAAACGCATTAAGAACTACCAAAGTAAGCAGCAGTAGAAGCACCGTGCAGACTCGCATGGATGACTAGTGCAAAAGGGAGACCTTGTCCTCAAGGTCATCCGTGAGCACGTGAGCAAATTCTCATCCAACTAGGAAGGTCCTTACATGGTCACTAAAGCCTTCGGGAATGGAGCCTTCAAGCTAGCGGACATGAACAGCAACGAGTTCACCAACCTGGTGAATCACTCGTACCTCAAGCCGTACTACGTCTAAGAGCACAACGGCAACAACGAGCACTGTCTGCTATGACGATAAACTGGCAATTCACCGAGCAGCGTCCGCATTGACGATAAACTAGCAACATCAAGCAGCGTCTGCTACGACGTTAAACTGGCGACAATCGTCTGCTATGATGTAAAACTGGCACTGCCCATCCGCTATGACGTTAAACTGGCATGTACGGTCCGATGGGACCTTAAACTAGCACAGCGGTCCGCTGGGACCTTAAACCAGCACATGGTCTACCAAGACCTTAAACTAGGTTCACGTCGCATCCCCAGCATTCACCAACACCAGATACACATCGAACGAGTAGGCACGGTGCCGATGTGTGAGTGGGACAGTGCAACTCTGGAACGCGGTTCACGATGCACTGAGAACGTAGTCCGGAACACATACGATGCTGCCACCCTTGGCACCATGCTGACCCTCCAAAGACGCCGTATGGCATCACACTGACCCTCCGAACCTACCGTCGTCACAGCCCATCGGCTGATGGTAGTTCCTGGGCTAGTTCCCGCATCTGGAGTTCTAGTTGTATTGTGGCCCAACCACAATATTATTACTCTCTAGACCCCTGCCAATGCATTGGCTTACATGACGTTCAGCTATGTGGTAGTTGATCCCATAGCTGAACTGAGAATGCATGCCTTTGGCAGGGATTTTAGAGCATCCGCACCCGTAGCAACTCCTGGTGCCTTGGAGGCCAGCTCCTCCACGCCAATGATGCCAAGGCCGCTGTTGGCCTTCCTGCTTTGGACATCGCATGCCAGCAACGGTGCCCAAGAATTACAACAATGCCAGCAGCTAGCAAGACCTATGCCCCGCGTGCACGCCTTGCTACAGCAGCAAATGCTACAGCGTCGAGAAGCGAGTGCCTCGGCTAGCTTAGCTACTTCAGAGTGCAAATTCCATGACGTGCGTAACGCAACTCGCCGTGTGGAAAGTATTTGTAGGTAGGTCAAAACCCTTCACAGATGTAATGCAACTCATATTATGAAGGAAACACTTGTCCTACGAGAGGTTAAAGAACAACGCCAACCAAAGATGAAAACGCAGATGAGTCCCTCAGAGCACTCTGACGAGGGACTCTACTAAACATCATCTTTGCTCTTTACCTTAACCTCTACAAAACCAATGTAACACTCTCAAGTATGGCCAAGCGATGTTTCAACACTCACCAAGCGACAACCTCAGCATTTTTCATGTGGTGGTGTTTCGATTTCTTTGTCAACGTCTCTTGAGGCCATCCTCCAAATTTCGACAAAGAGGGGCTAATGAAACACCCCAAAAAATTCGAAGTCATTCTTGCTTCACTAGGCCTTGCAATTCACGCAGCACCATGGCAGTTCTTCAGGAGGAGAACGCTCTGAGTTCAGGCCAACCAGTTTGGTAAATTTTCTACTTTGGACATGAATAAGCTCTACGGGTCACCCTGCCTGTCCATCCAAGTGGTGTGCCGAGCCGACAACTTGCTCAGAAATGACGTGTGGAGTCGGTAGCAGCATTCTGGATGCACGAAACAGTTCGGCAAGTTTTCTAAGTCATGAGGTCTACTACGCCTCGCTATGTAGTATAGCAAGCTTCAGAAGACAATTGTAGAACGGAGTGCTATGCTACACTACGCCATGTTACGTAGCGTAGCATGTTAACAACTTTACAGCCAATCCCTTCGCCCAACTTTAAGTCCTCAGAATGTCCCTTTCCGTCAGGAAGCAGCGGATCATGTCTGCTGCTACGCTACGCTAAGCTACATGGCATAGCAAGGTGTAGCAATCCTACAGAAGAGATAGAAGGTAGTTCAAAGGGCAGAATCAGCAAGTTTGCAAGTTTTGCAGAAGTAAAGTTTGCAAATCAACAAAGTTTTCGCAATTAAGGCCAGTCACTATGCTACGTAGCGTAGCAAGCATGCAACACACATATAGCAGAATGCACGACAAGGTGCTACGCTATGCCAAGCATGCTACGCTACAAAGCACAGTAGGGCATGTGAGTGGTTGTGCGACATTAATGCACTTCACCTAATTGGATCGTTGGCACACATCTCTAGATGTTGACGGTGCAATTACAGTGTGGCAGACTCATAGTTACGGCGTGGCAAACTCGCATTACAATGATCTTGCAGGTCCAATGGTCATACATGGCAAGTGTGGCGCCATCAAGTCAATGTGGGCCTGGGGCATGTGGCATCCAAATCGTCCCTTTTGCGTGCCCTCTAGCCTTATAAATACCCCAATGAGCAATGCTGAAGGGGTTAAGAAGGGTCAAAAAGAAAAAAGAGGGATCTTTGGCTAATTCAAATTTTTTCCAACAAAACAGCATTCAAAAATTTGGAAGATTCTCCGGATTCTTTGACTTTCCCTCTCTCTGGCACTCAAGTTCTCTTCCTAAACACTGTGACATCAAGCATTGTAAGCTTTTTGTTTGACACTACAAACAGTTAGCATTTTCAGCTGCCATTTTGTCCCATCCCCCTTTTACCACCTTGGTAGAATCCCCGTATTGTTAGCACCCAAGTCCACGCCCAAGCGCACAACCTGTTTTGCTTGCACATCCTGGTTACTCTCGGGATCTCTGCGCTTCACCACGCCGTACAACCGACTGTATCCACCCTAACAGAGCAAGCTTGTAGCTTCAAAGCGGTGCATTTTTCTAACTGTATTTTATCCTGTTTCCTGCTTATTATTTCATTCTGCACTCTTTTTTTTTTTTTGCTTTATTTACTTTCAAGCATTACTTCGCATTTTTGT
Source organism: Gnetum montanum (assembly GCA_015680685.1). NCBI lineage: Eukaryota > Viridiplantae > Streptophyta > Gnetopsida > Gnetales > Gnetaceae > Gnetum > Gnetum montanum. The sequence continues at coordinate 389,591 of MNCI01030945.1, read as the reverse complement.
TCTCGTTGCATTTTCGTTCCCGTTGCAAAGATATATGTTGCAAAAGGCTATATTGATGCCGATTAAGTCCCTGTCTAATTGACCAGACCATTCAGGGCACCCTGTATCCACACACACCTAGCATGGCCCTCCTACGGGTATGGGGTCGAGACTGTCGCATCCGTCGACCCTCGGTGTTTTCCAGCCGCCGATGTTTTCGATCATTACGGCTATGATATCAAGTCTAGGAGAGGTTGTAATAATATGTTTGTATTTTATGAATTTTCATAAGCAAATTTCAACCCACATCTTAAAGCTTTTTACGAAGGCTAATTTCACCCCTGTCTACAATGTGTAAAATTTGTTAAGAAATTCTAAGTGTTGAAATGTTGTGTTAATGTTGTTTTTTTATACTTTCCCCCTGTAGGGTCCTGCTTAAGCTAGTGCTCATTATGGTTGAGCTGGTTGGAATTCTCTGTTGTCTCGGTCAACCTATAAATCATAACATGAATATGTGAATACATATTGATAGTAGAAGAAAGTGCAAAAAGTAAAATGCTAAGAAATTTAAAACAAATGCTGAGAATATAGAACCAAAGTTCAAGGGTGGAGAAATGCATCGCTTGAAGATCGGGGCATGCAACTTTTAATTGAATAATGTTTGAAGTTGGTATGCAATGTTAGATAGGCATAACAAGAACGTAGAGATGTGGTCATAGTCTCTAGGATGTCACAAACACAGTGTTAGCAGCTACAAAGGAGGCTGGACCTGCCGAGTTTACAATTGTCACGCTATGTGGATGCAAGGAATATTGTGTCACGGTACTCAACCAGGTGTTAAGCTCAAATGCTTAAGTGCGGGAGTGATGAAGATGCTAAGAGTGCTCTAATGTTTGACGCTTAATATGATTTGCCAATCGACCTCTAAAATGCTGATTATTAAGGTATTTATAGGGCTAGGGTTGATGTGAGATGTGGACTAGATGCCACGTGGCTTGGGTCCCATGTAGCATGGGCATGGATGATTCACGCTGACATGTTATGCTCAAAATGTCAAGCTCTAAGTGTTACACTCAAAGTGTAACACTCTGTAGGATAGGAACAAGAATTGAGAATCTGTGACCACACCACCTGGATTGCATGTGCCGAAGTCTGAAGGACCATCATGTACCTATAAACAATGCCAAAACAAATGCAACTTGGAGTCTATGCTCTGGGACTATGTCTTTCCCCTCTTTCAAGTAGTGTCAAGCATAGGAAAAATTTTGGGGATCAATGGGGGGTGCAAAAGCAAAGCAAACTACTGGTCTTGATCGTCGGAGCTAAAATGAAGGTCAATGCTGAGTTCTGTGAGCTTCTGGAGGCATTTGAAGGCATTTCCCAAGTGTCATGCTGTCTACGTTGCACAACGTGACAGAGCGTAACGTGAACACTTAGAAAATTTTTGCAGATTTTCACTTGTCAAGTTGTCTATGCTGCATAGTGTAGTAAAGCATAGCATAAGTACTTTGATAAATTTTGCCAAAATTTGTAATGTTTCTTTGTGGCATGCTAGCCACACTCTGGCGTGTAGCAAGACAAGCAACCTCGGAAGTCAGAAAATTGCCAAATGCATCTTCCATGTCTAGATAGCTTGATAGATTTCTTGTTTAACACTTAGAAAAATTTGGCCCTAAAACCTGTGTCATGCTAGCTACACTGTGCAACGTAGTAGAGCATGACAGGCCCAAAAGATAGAAAATTTTCCAAGCTATTTTTTCCATGCTGAGCACCTTTGACAACTCCTAGCCTGGTACTTGGATGGACTGACAACTAGGACATGTGTCAAGATGGGCAAGTTAGAGAGTGTAGCAAGCTTGATAGTTCGGGAGATAGAAAATTTGCCAAACTGTCTAGTCTATCCCAAGTAGACCTCGACTGCTTTTGGCTTGACATTTGTGCAGACTGGTCATGGAAGTGTGTGCTATGCTAGCTGCCATTGGAATCGTAGAAGCCCAAAATTAGTGGTGTTTCACCTATCTTCTCTAGCACTTTAGTGTGATGATGTGTTCACACTTGTCTAAGGAAGTGGCCACTATCATCATGAAGACCTTGTTACCTAGGTCTGCACACCTAGTTGCCTGATTTATAACTGATGGGCTAAAGACTTGAGTAGCAGGAGAGTTGGTGGATTTCATCAATCCATGGTACCTTTCAAATATCTAGATCGTGCCAGAGTATTCACGATACAACATGAATAATACTTTGATGGTGATACGAAGAGTCCACTCTTTATTCTAGAATCTTTTAGGAACTGTGTACCAATTACAGGGATTAGCATGACTATTATAGGTTTTAACATTTTTGTTTTATCTAATTTAGTCTCTTTTTTCTAACTTCTTGGTTTCACACATATCTTGTAGGTATAGGGTCAATGATCAAGGGTTGATCAAGAATGATCAAACCTTGGTAGTAGCCCATACCACATTGAATGAATTCACTAAGGGCCCAAAGATTAGATATGTTGTTTTTGAAGAGTTAAGAAGGGAATTTGATGAATACCTTACTAGATTTGACCTTGTTTACAAAAAGCGTATGGCTTCCCAAACAACACACAACTAGTGGGTGGCCCCTAAAGATATAAGAGATATGGATATTATTACTAGGAACCCCATAGAAGCTTCTCCAAGCAAGAAGAAGAAGAGAGAGAAATCAGGTACCTTGTTATGCTAAAGGTTTTATGGTTATTTAGGCTTTAAGTTTTGTATGGTTAAAAGATAGTTGTACTAATGCCAAGCATTCGTCTTTTGCTTATAGGGCCTTTCACTCCCATAGAGGCTACTGTACCCCTCAATGAATGTTCCAAGGAAAATCACATCCTAAAGTTCAGTGAGGTGGGACCAACATTGTAGTGGTTAAGGAAGAATGCATTTGAAGACATTCAAGTGAACATTGCTGATGCAGGTTTGCTTAAGATCTTTATGGCACCGAACCCTATCATCCCTTTTGTGGAGATGTTGAACATCATCAACTCTTTTGATGAAAAATCTTATGTATCAGACAAGATAGTATGAGACTTATCCATTGCTATTGCCATTAGCACAACCACCTTCCATGACTTATTTGATGTTCACATTCATGGAATAATAGTTGCCACCAAACTAGTAAGAGAAGTAGGCCACCATGCAAAAGTTGAGGAATGGCTTCGTGCTACAAAGGGCCACTCTAGTCTTACTTACAGTAACTTTACTAACCTTGACGCAAAAGGATGTTATCCCTTGTTCAAATCTTAGGTATTTCCTAAATTGTTGTCACAAAAGAAGGTGATTGGCGTTGCGTAGGGATTAACCTTCAAGAAAGTTATGATAGATGGGACTCATTTTAACTAGGCTATTTTCTTGGCTACGAGCCTCAAAGAGCAAATCATCAAAATTCTTGTGGATTCCTCAACAATAGTTTGCATGCATCATGCATTTTTTGCAAGCTACTTGAAGAGGTTTGCAGAATTTTTGGTGGTGAAGAGAGGTGGATCATGGGTGCGCCAAGACCCATGGAAACTCTCTAGGCCTTGGATAAAGCATCTTTATCCAACCATGAGGGCTCAGAACCCATTGGAGGGCATGAGAGATTCACTATCAATGACCACCAAGAACCTTGATATCAGTCAGTGTGAATCTCTTGATAGCGCAGGGGAGGCATCTCTTACATTTCTAGCAAACATTAAGAGGGTCTAATGGTTACATGTTGAAGCCATTGGAGAAACATGGGCTAACCTAAAGAGGCTTGCAAAAGAAGCACCACCACCAGCAAAGCCATCCTCCAAGCAAAAAAAAATTATATTGAAGATCCCATGCTTGGACCAAGCAATCACACGTACATAATGTTTTCTCTTTTTTTTTGGCTATGTTCTTGCTAGGTTTTGTTCTATGGTTACTCATGTTAATTTATCTAATGGTTTATGGCTATAGATCAATGGTGGAACAAGGTGGCCCAAGTTGCCGCTGTAGAAGAAGAACAAAGATAAGCAGAGGAGGCACACAGGCATGCTGAGGAGGAAGAGTAGAGGTGTAGGGCCATGGTAGAGGAAGAACAAAGGCATGTAGAGGAGGCACTCTTGCAACAAGATATAGATGATCTTGATGCCTTGTTCGATGGGTCATTGCCTAGGAAGTCTCCAATCAAAATCCTTGATAATGATGAAGATGAACATGAGAATAGAGTGGAGAGCATAGGTATACTTATGCTCTACTTGTTATTTCCTATAGTCTTATGGTTGGTTTTATAGTTCTTACTTAAAAAATAATTATTATGCTTATTGTAGTTCTTAAGCCAGCAGCAAAGGCCCTTGTACTTGAGTTTTTCCGAAAACCATGGGTAGAGGTCTCGAACAAGATAGAATTCATGCATGAGATGACAAAGTACATCCTGGGTTGGTTGTAATAGGTTGTAACCAAAATCAAGAAGAACTATGTTTTGCTATGCTTTAGTCATTTTGTTGTGAGATGTATTTTGTTCTATAGCTATATTGTATATTAAGTTTATGATTATTATCTTTGTTGTTTTTTTAGTGCCATCAATCACATGAAATTCAGCCCAAGACATGGAGCTCAATTCCTTGCCTAAACTTCCTTTTGACACCACACATGTCCCCTCAAAGCTTTATGAAATTGCCACTAATTTAGTAGTTTCATGTGCTAAAGCTTCATGGAAGATTCAAAGGTCTAACAGATCTTTGTGGGAGCAAGTTATGGTGTAAAGAAGAAAAATAAAAGACAAGCTAAGAGGATCCAACATCTCTAGGATCGTAAGGCTTTTGTGGATGTCCAAGTGGAGAACTGGGGGGCCTTATAGACCAAAAATATCACATAGGCCTACTACTGGCATACTATCCATGATAAGATTTCTCTTTCTCAAGAGTTGCATGAGCAACAAATGTAGATGGACTTGATCTCTCAAAAGGCATAGGATTGAAAAGATTATTGTGCTTGGGTCATGGAGTGGGGCAAGACACAAAGGGACCATAAGCACAAGTATAAGGTTGATTGAGATGCCTATTTGAAATGGCTGAAGAAGGAGACAACTAAATAACAAAAGAGAGAGATGTTTATTCAATGCATTTAGGTTGATAGTGCTTTCAACCTCTTTGAAAGCACTCTAATAGTGGTTGAGTCTCCTACTTCACAAATCACAACAACTACAAATGAGGTTGCTATGACTACTATCTCACGGGATCCACCATCATGGATGGGTGTGGATAGAGCCAACATCCTCATGAGCATCAATTTAGGGGACATTGATTGGGCCAACATGACAAAAGATCAAATTCTCCAATGTTTGGAGACTAACCTTCATCATCTTCCCCAAGAGTTTGTAGAGTTAGATTCTCCACAGGTATGATGGTCTTTATGTTTTTCATTTTTTAAGTTTTAGTTTTTCTTTTTGGTTTTGTGTTTTTTGTTTTGCATATTTCATGTTATAATTTTGGTTATGATAATTACTGATTGGTTGTGTGTTGCTATCTCATAGGAATTTTATGATGTTGGTGGCCCTAGTGATGCAGGCAATGATGATGATGATGCACCACCACGTCCTCCTTCAGATGTCCCCTTGGCACCATCAGACGCATGATGCAATAGTCTTTCTTGTTTATTTTATTTTATGTTTAACATTATATGGCTTATGTTAGCCAATACTGAGTTGTAGAAATTTTATCATTTATGATTGATAATTTTAAATTTATGCCATACAATGTGGCCATGGCTATGTTATTTTATTTTAAGATGTTTTAAATTTTAAGTTTCAGTTTTGGTTTTGGCTAGATACATTGTTGATTACTCGATTGTATCAAGGTATCTATGCGAAGTATGGCTACGTTTGCTATGTCGAGAACTATAAGATTTTGAATAGGCAAGGATAACTTGCCATTTTTTTAATAAAAGAAAAGGCATAACAGGTTGTACATTTATCACAAGTTTAAGACCATGGCAGGCCACAATGCCAATTTAGAGTCTTAGTAGACTATAACATCAGTTTAAAGTCTTAGTGGACTATGATGCTAGTTTAGAGTCTTAGAAAACTATAATGTTGGTTTAAGGCCTTAGTAAGCCACAATGCTAGTTTAAGGGCTTAACAAACCATGGGTTTGCCAATTTTAGGCCATGGCGAGCCCTCGAAGTCTTATACAAGTTTTTTTTGGAAAAATTTTCTTTTTTTTCATCATATATAAAAATAACAAAAATGAAAGGCTATAATACATAAGTAAAATGGAAATGAAAGTAGGAATATGGGCTACCTGCATGAAGAGTAAAATAAAATACACACACAAGCATAACAAACTAGCAAAGAAAGGCTGAGCTACATGGCTATTGGCTACATGGTTATAAGGACATGGGGTGGAAGGGTCAAGGGGTACTTCATTTGTGTAGATGCTTCCTAACCTTCGAAACATTAGGAAACAAGTAAGGTCTACTCTACACAAATTTGTATTTGCCATTAGCCTCACTAATGATGTTAAACAGAAGTTTATCCCATGACGCATCTTGCTACCCATCATTGTTGTTATTGGCTTTCTATTCTTTCTTGGGTTGTTAGGTTTCGTGATTGGGAATTTCTTCTTGACCTCTTCTCTATGTCCACATTGTTGACAACTAGTGGCATTGTGTTACCACCATGAATGCTAATCTCACCTCCTTCATAAGGAAGGTGAATCTCTTGGTGATGGGAGAAGACACAACTTGTAACTAAGCCAACCAAGGTCTTCATAGGATAAGGTTAAACCTAGGCATCTCCTCCACCACCAAGAAATTTGTAGTTATGGGGAATTGCTCCCTTGCCACAAAATCGAAGGAGATGGATCCTTTAACAACAACCCTTGATCTATTGAAAGATTTGAGAGTAGTTATCGATGTTTTTTGTATTTGCTCTATCAAGGCTAATTGTTCAATGATGATGCACAGGATGACATTAGTAGTTGCACCATCATCTACATGCACCCGATGCACCTGAAACTATCCTATGCATATGGTTATGAATAGAGGAGCCCTAGTAATTTCACCATTCTAGGCATTAACCTTAATTTTGCTATCGTGAAATGTTAGGGATGTTAACTTCCCCTCCCTAGGTGTGGGAGGAACCATAACTACATGGATGGATTCCTCGTTAGTAGGGATATCCTCACTAACATGGATAGAAGTCAACATTTTGACTAACACCTCATAATGTGTGGCGGAAGTGATGATCAAGTCATACAAGCTCAAAGTAGTGTTCTTTTGCTTAAGAGATTATCTTACCTACTCTATCACATTGAGGGAGGTTTTCTTATTGGCCACAAGCTTATTTCCCCAGTTGTGTTTCACTTCCTTCATGCATCCCAAAATGCATACTTCAGCCTTAGGTGGTGATTATTAGGGCTTCTTCTTGCTCTTCTAGCCATGAGCTTTAGCATTCCCTTGTGGTTTGTTGTTTGGAGTAGGTTAGGTAGAGGAGGTTATGGGTATAGCCTATATGGGAGTGGGATTTGGTGGGCCCACTTCCTTCTATGCCTCCGTTTGCTTGTCACCCTTATTATTAGGCTTTTGCTTTTGCTTATTTGGAGCTTTTTGGTTGTCATCTATTGGTTGTGAGAAAGATGCAATAGCATTGGCCATCACAGGAGGTTGTTTGATGGTTTTATCAGTAGGTGAGGCTATGGTGGGTTGGGGCACCCTAATAATAAGGGTGTCATGACCTTATGACAAAAGGTGATCTTGACCTAGTGGAAGCTAAAGAAGCCCTTTCACCATAAAGGGGTACGCAAATCACAAATGGTTCTCTTGAGGATCTCTGATTATTATCTACATTGAATGTCGATATGATATATGCAACATTGTTAGTGTTCAATGGGTCTTTGTACACCTACATCAATTAGTTTTGAGGTTAAATAGGGTTAGATGCATCTAGAACCAGCTCTCCCCTATTTGTCATCTTCTGCGAGTCATCCTTTAGCACAAGGTAGAAGTCTGTGCCATGACTGGGTAGTTGTTGATAGTGGAAAAAGTAGTCTATCTTGAAGTATTTAGGTAGCGATGGGTCATCTTTCATTGCTCTAGTAGGGTCCTTAGCTATTTCATAGAGTATATCATGTTTCTTTTGAAAAGCTTCAAAAATTTATTTGTATTAGATACGCCCACTTTTTAATGGTTGGTTTAACAACTTTGATGGCTTTACTGGTAGTGTAGTGTGTTTAGACCTATCTTCCTTTCAAAATTGGATGTGATTTTTGTCAATGTAGTGTCCCTCAAGGTTGAAGGTTGGTTATCATGGTTATTATTAGTGAGGACCTTGGGTGGGTTAGCCCTTGGCCCCTGGTTAGTAGTATTGGCTTCTTTAGTCACAGTTGCTACAGTCATATTGTTATGTTTTCCCTTCTCCTTATCTCTTTGTGTATGTTAATTTTTGTATGCTATGTAGGCTAGGTCATGACTGGCCTCCACAACATCTTCTATATTCTTGGTTTGGGAGAATGTTTGGCTAAGTTACCATGGATCAGGGTAGTAAAGTTTGGACTTGATAAAGTCATTAACTGTCCTCTTAAATATACCCAAAAGGTGATTTTTGGCTATGAGCTCTAATATTTCATTCAAGAGTCCATTCTATCACTGGATGAACTTCTGTATGGGCTTAAGGGATCCCTACTTGAGCTTCATGAGTTGGTCAAGCATGGTGTTAGGCTTTAAGTTATACTTGAAGTGATTAACAAATTGAGCTATCAAGTCCTCAAGGGAGGATATGAATCCCCTCGATAATAGGATGTACCAATCAAGTGCTTTCTCAATCAAAGACATTGGAAAATTTCATATGATGGTATGACACCGTGGCTAAAATAGCAAGCACTCAAATCTAAAGGTTATAAGGTGAGCATTAGGGTCACCTTCTCCATTGTATTTTCTAAACTAGGAGGAAGTGTCAAAGGTGGGATCACAAGATTGATAGGATCATCCTAGTAGAAGTCCATGATCTACTGTTGTCTTGGAGGAGCTTGATGAAGATGCATTCATTGCTAAACAACTCCACCAAAATCATGAGTTCTAGTCACAAAAAACTATCATTTGACTTGAAGAACATGTCAGGAATAAATCACACTCTAAATTTGCAGAAACATTCAAGCAAGAGGTAAAAGACTGAAGGTACAAGTAGAACTTAAGGCTAAGAGTTCTTGCTAAATCTCAAAGAGGAACATTAGATTCATCATAGGAGGACAAGCTAGCACCATTCTCCTACTGTCTCATTTACATCCTCATGATCATCAAAAGACTTTGACAAAAGGAGCCAAAGGTACAAAGACCATGACAGGGAAGAGAGGAGAACTCATGATCATCATGACCATCATGACCATTACTTAAGATATTCTAATTTGAAAGATGAAGAGTACGAACAACATAGACGTAGGAATCATAAAAATCATGAAAGGGATGAGCACAAAAGGAAGCACTACTACAACCAAGCGCACGAACCTGATTGATATGATAAACCACTAATGGTAACTCACAACATGAGTAACATACAGGAAGCTATCCATATTCCAACTAGGCACATGAGGGATAACCATATCAAATGGCTTGATATGAATAACATGCCAAGATTTGAAGGTGGTTACAATGCTAATCCACAACACCACCTCCAAGCTTTCCATAGTGCTTGTGTCCTATAGAACATTGAAAGTGACTAGTAGAAGTTCAATTTATTTCCAAGAATACTTGTGAAAAAAGTAGAGAGCTAGTACCAATCACTCGAACTTGAATCAATCAGAAGGTGGAGTACCATGCTAGAAATCTTCAATGATAAGTATCAAACCTACTTGCAGGTGTCTAACTTACGAAAACAAATCCATGGATGGAAACAAGGGACTCACAATACCCTTAATGTTGTAATGGGTAGATATTACTCACTACTACACAAATGTCCAAGCCATGGATTTTCATAGAAGGAACAACTTAGGCACATTGTAGATGGGTTGTGAAGCAAAACTAAGGAGACACTTGGGATTTATGCCCAAGGTAGATTATTTAAATTCAATATCCATTACATCCAAAGATTAATTGATCAAGTGGTAAAGAAAGAAGATGAATTAAGAACAAGAGAATCAATTGAGGAGTATAACCAAGATCCATCCATTAGAAAGAGAGATGCAAGGGTTTGCGACACCCAAGAAGAGGAAAAATTGGATCAAGCAATCCAAAAGAAGACTCTACTAGTTTAGAAAACTATACTTGATATTATAGTGAAGGTAGAGAAAATGTGGGACTTAGTAGACAAAAAAATTACAATTGCATTGAAGATTGTGGAGGAAAGAATCAAGCAAGTTTTTGGAAAAGGAAAAGATAAGAAAAAGAAGAAAGATTTTGGATAGAAAGACAAAGTGGCTATAGTGGCTAAGTTTTCAAACACTAGCTTCACCGATGAGGAAGGATGTGTTGTGTGTCAGTACAAACATCTTAAGGGATGTTGTCTAGTGATGACACATTTATAAGAGATGGGACCATACACACTTAATCCTAAATTTTTCCATAAAAAATTCCCAAAAGGTCACCTTATCATCAAGGTAACTATAGATAGAACTTCCAATCCACATACTTTCCTAGTGGAGCTCTTCCACAGCCACAAGAGTAGTATTACCAATAGTGTCAACAACCCCAATCATGGGCCATGCCACAACCTCACCAATAATATTCATATTGACAGCTTGATCCTTATGGATACTACATCCAACATTTAATCTAACTAGAAAATGCAACTATTCAAACTGCACAACATTATTTGTCTAAGTACCATAGGCCAATGTTGCTAAGAACATATCCAAACTCCTATGTGTATCCATCAATAGCTGGTTCAAACTAGCACTTGAACCCTTACCAGATGTGCCACCTCCTATCATGTAGGGGGAACTACCATCACAACCATAATAGAAGAATGCTACCAAGGTAGTTAGTACATAAAAGGAGGTGATCACATATCAATCCCAACCTAAGAAATGATCACTCTTCTAAACTCATTTGGAAAATATTTGATGAATGGGGAACACATCTACTTCCACACCATCTATATCCAATGATCCTCAACACAAGCGTTCATCTTCATCAAACTCAAATGTCATAACTGTCATGCTTACTCAAACAATTATGCACTAGATTAAGGTAGGAGCCTTTCCACAAAGACAAACTGATCTAGGAAGCCCTTTATTTTACCTCTAGATAGTAGAGCAAAAACCATGCAAAGCTCTATTAGATTCTAGGTTAGGAGTGAACCTGATATTCTAAGAAATGTACTAAGTGTAGAATCCGTTTTTTCAAAAAAAAATTAACATCTGATTAGAGCTTGTTGACTAGTTAGTCACAGTTCCATTGGGACAAGTGGATGATGTGATCCCCACCATCAATGACTGGTCCTACCTTGTGGATTTCCTAGTCATCCATGTGGGGAAAAACAAAGGGAACTTTCTAATTATTATGGGAAGAGCTTGGCTTGCACTATTGATGCCAATCTTGGAATTCATGACTTGTCCTTGGAAATTTCCAAGGAAGATGAAGCTTGCATTATCCAAAGATGGAGACTTCCATGTATTACATACAACAATAATGGATGTAATTGTGTGCAAAGAATATGGGCTATTAGACAAGAGGATATCAAAGAATGCAACAAATATGTAGAGAAAGTATGTGTGTAGAAATGCCTATATGTAGCAGTTGCACAATAGGAAGGTACCTAGTGGCTAATCACTAATGAAGAGATTGAATCAAATAAATACATGCAAATAGAAGTGCAAATTATTAGTGCCTACATTGAAGAGACTAATAAATTAGAGCAGTTAAGAGAAAGGTACTTCCACCCATGAACAAATCAAGAGGAAGAGATAAACTAGGGATACTTGGAGATCCCAAACAGAATGGAACTAGAACCATTAGAACTAAAGGCCCTATTATTTACATTGGAATATGCATTTCTAAACAACAACAAGTCAATAATCATCAATGTCACCTTAACAGAAGAACAGAAAAGGAATCTATTGTAAGTGATAAATAGATGGCCACAACTTTTGTGTGGTCTTATGATGAGATCACAAGAATTGATTCATGAATTTGCCAACACAAGATATACATTGACCTTGCAATCAAACCAAGATGCTAACCCCAATGAAGGCTTAATTATAAACTCAAAGAAGTAGTTAAGCAAGAGTTGGAAAATTTGCTAAAGATAAGATTCATTTGTCCTATTACGAATAGTGAATAGATCAACCCCTTAGTAATTATTCTGAAGAAGGAGGACAAATGGCAAGTCTACATTGACTTCCAAATGTTGAACTCAACTACATTCAAAGATCACTTTTCTCTACCATTTGTTAATTAGATCTTGGACACCATTGTAGGACATGAATACTATAGTTTTCTAGATGGATACAATGGATACAATTAGATTTCCATTACATTCGAAGACTAGGAGAAAACAACGTTCGTCAGTCCATGGGGAATGTTTGCCTCCAAGTAGATGCCCTTCGATCTTTATAATGCACCAGCCACCTTCCAGAGACTAGTATTAAGCATCTTCCAAAAGCAAATTGGAAATGGTGTAGAAGTATTTGTGGATGATTTTTCAACATACGAGCTAAATCTCAAACAAGCACTAGACTAGTTGGAGTAGGTATTGAAAAGATGTGTCAAAACCAATCTTAAGCTCAACTAGTAGAAGTGCCATCTCATGTAATTACTAAATTGGAGTTGATGTGAAATAAAAGTCATAATATAATTAGGCAAGCACATGCATAATGTTAAATTTCAACTATGATCTTTGATAGTCTTAGAGTAAGTTAAGCTTATCAACATCAGTGTAATGTGAATGTATCATTCATTCACTATCTTTCAGTGTGACTTCGACTCTTAGATGTCACACATATCCTCTCTCATTCCTTAGTTACTCCCATGGAGCCAAAGCCTAAGATAAGACACTTAGAGGTCACACATTTCCATCTGTCAAGTACTCTCCCTTGCCTCTTACTTAATTTTCTTGCATAAGTTCTTCTCTCTCCTTATCTCACAAGCCCTGGCTTTGGCCAAAATTTGGTCTTGAGGATCCATTTGGCCAGCACTCCATCCATATGGTCCATTGGGCCAACCCTTGGTCCCAAGGGTCTATTTTGCCTAAAGTTGGTCCTGAGGGTTCGTTTAGCTAATAGTTGGTCCCGAGGGTCCATTTGGCCAACACTTGGTCTTGAGGGTCCATTTGGCCAACCCTTGGCCCCAAGGGTCCATTTGGTTAACACTTGGTCCTGAGGATCCATTTCACCAACACTTAGTCTTAAGGGTTAATTTTGCCTACAGTTGATTCATNTCACCAACACTTAGTCTTAAGGGTTAATTTTGCCTACAGTTGATTCACGTCACTAGCTTTTCAACCAAACACGATGACCAATTGTATGAATCAATGGTTCCTCTTGTAATAAGTTAAACTACTATAGCAATGCACATCATTAGTAGGGTAAAAAAAACCTATCTCATGGCAATCTAAACCCAACTCATGTTCCTTATTGTTGGATAAACAATCGAACACTACAGTTAGGATTGGGTAGGGTTGTTACTTGGAAATCATTCCAAGGCTTGTTCAAGAATAAATCCTAGTGTACTTTTTTTTAATAGGGACAAATCCTAATGTATTAGGATTTTTATTGGTGTACTTGGAAGGTTCTTGGTGGGGCTCACCTTAATTTGAATTTTTATTATACATTAATTTCCCTAGTAACCTAGTGTAGTCCCCACTTTCAAATTGTGAACATGGAGATATGTGGGAGTTGCATGGGTTTTTTGGACATGGATCTTGGATCATCAATGCATAAGTGTGGTCCCCAATATCTAGGGGATTGAAGAAGAAGGAGAATCAGGTACACAGTTTGCAAGTTAAGGTGCTTGAAAGGTCTTTAGGCTCTAAAATCGATAAAAACTCCTCTCTCATTTGGAAGTAGGAGAACCACTTTTTGGCATCTTGAAGAACCTTTTCATGGTATCTTGAAAAACCTTTTTCTAGAATCTCTAATAACCTTTTTTTGGTATCTCGAAGAACCATTTTTTTTGGAATCTTAAAGAACATTTTTTTGGCACTTTCGAAGAACCGTTTTCTAGTATATGGAAAAACCATTTTATCAAGGATCTTGAAGAATCTTTTTTTGGTATCTCAAAGAAACTTTTTTTAGTATCTCAAAGAACCATTTTCTGGTATCTTGAAGAATCATTTTTTGGTATCTTGAAGAATCTTCTTTTAGTATTTGGAAGTAACGTATAGTGTTGGGACATAAATCCTCCCAAAAATGTATTGAGGTAGATCTAGAAAAGATTAGATTCATCCAAAATATCACTCAAAGGCCATAAATAGTAAAAATGTAAGATCATTCTTAGGCCACATAGGATGTTACAAAAGATTCATAGAAAATTTTCAAACATAGCCAAATTGCTCAGGGAACTCACAAAGAAGGATGCATCCTTCAAATGGACAAAGTCATGTGAAAAGGCATTCAAAGCTTTGAAGTAGAAACTAGTGGAGACACCAATCCTCCAAGCTCCAGATTGGTCAAGACCTTTTCATATCATGACTAATGCTTCCAACTATGCGCTCGATGTAGTACTAATGCAACTAGATTATCAAAATAGACCTTGCTATAGTGACTATGCCAATAGAAGCATCACTTGAGCATAATTAAACTACACCATAATAGAAAAGGAGCTGATGGTCATGGTGTATGCACTTGAAAATTTCAAACATTATGTGCTCAAATATCAAATCTATGTCCATACTACTCATAGTGTCATCCAAGTTCTCATGAACAAACCAACGGTCAATCTGAAAAGTGATAAGATGGCTCATAATCTTACAAGAATTTGACATCACGATGATCACTAAAAAGGAAATAGAAAATGTGGTAGCTGATCATTTATCAAGGTTGAAATTGAATGCCAAAAATCAAGTGGAACCTTCATCAAACCAATTTTCTGATGAAGATCTGTTTGTCAAAATAGTATAGGAATAGGGAAGCCATGGACTACAAAGTACCTGACATATTTATCAACATAAGAGCTCCCTGTTGAATGGAGTAGAAAAAAACATGAGAAATTCCTTCATAGAGTAAAATAATATATGGGAATCAATGGTAATCTATATAAGATTTATGTACATGGGCTTGTCAAATGGTGTGTGCTAGAATTTGACCAACAAAGAGTCTTATAGGATGCCAATGAAGGCCCATGTGGTGGCCACTATGTAGGGCACAGAGGAACACTTAAGTTGATGATGGTAGGCTCCTTTTGGCCTACATTGTTCAAAGATGTCCACACTTTTGCACAATCTTGTGAGCAATGCCAAAAGGATGGAGGAGTTACAACTAGATACGAAGAGCCACAACACTGGATACAACCACTAGAATCTTTTGACATATGGAAAATTAAATTTATGGGGCCCATAACACTGATGACAAATGGAAAAGGATGCATCATTTTGACTATAGATTACTATACAAAGTGGGAAGATGCAGCAATAGTAAAAGACTATACAACAAAGATAGCTACAAAATTTTTCCAACAACATGTGGTGAATAAATTTGGAGTACCACAAATGCTTATCTCAAATAATGGGACTCACTTCACTAGTGCTACGTTTAGAAAGCTCATGCAACAACTTAGGGTGAACCATAAGCTAACAACATCATATCATCCCCAAGAAAATTATCAAGTCGAAGTAAATAACTATGAAATAACTAGGATACTTACTAGGACAATAAGTTTATGAGGGACTAGAGCACTAAATTGAATGATGCTCTATGGGCCTATATGACATCTTGGAAACTACCTATAGGGTACTCATTATATGAGTTAGTTTATGGTAGGTTGTCAACACACCTAATCTAGGCAGAGCTTCACACTCTAGCTACTGTTAATGAGCTTGATCTTGACTTGAGCTCAGACCAATGAGAACGTCTCATGAACCTAAATCTTCTAGATGAGAATAGGCTAGTAGCACTCATGAGTAATGAATTCCATAAGCATTACTCCAAACTTAGGCATAATACATAGATAAGACATATAACTCTATAATGGGGTGATAAGGTCCTTTATTATAATACTAGTCATTTACCCCGAAAACCTAAGTTTCAAACACTTTGGGAGGAACCATACATTGTTCAAGCCATTTATCCATCTAGTGCCTTACACATCTACCACCCATCCTATCCACATATGTGCATCCTTGTCAATATCCAACAAGTCAAACTTTATCATGAACATTCCAAGGAGTCTACCTAATCAACCAAACAATCTTCTACTTGTTCTTTCTTTTGTATAACTAACCTTAATTATAGTTGTGGGGGTGTCAATCTAGAACCATAGGTACTTCACTAAATTTTTCATTTTATTTTCATTTTACACATTATTTAATACTTTTTCATTCCTTTATACTTTTTCATTTATTCAATTTTTAATATTCTTCCACATTTTTCACTTCTTTAATGATTTTCCATTATTTACATCTTTTTTCAATTGTTACTATCTTTTCATACTTTGTTTTCATTTCCTTTGTAAATAATTTTGATTGTTAATAAAACACATTATGAATAAGGCAAGATGTAGTCCAATAAAGTGAAGATTTCTCTATGTTATCAAGTCATAAGGGACTAATTATTTAAACAATGAGCCCACACCATCCATCCATGCATCCCATTAATAATATGTTCTTACCATGGCCATATTGATATTCTTCTCACCATACAACCAAGAATAACCTTGTGGTCATTATGCCTAGATTGAAAAGTGAAGAACCAAATGAGAATGTAAAGGATGTGACACAAGGGGATTTG
This sequence comes from Gnetum montanum, assembly GCA_015680685.1. Taxonomy (NCBI): domain Eukaryota; kingdom Viridiplantae; phylum Streptophyta; class Gnetopsida; order Gnetales; family Gnetaceae; genus Gnetum; species Gnetum montanum. The sequence continues at coordinate 372,769 of MNCI01030945.1, read as the reverse complement.
TGGATCCTCTTGGATTACTTCTGTTAAGTTCGATCGTCTTGTCTAGGTTGTATTATATCTTTGTGGATCTAATGAAAAATGAAAGTAAGACTATAATAAGTGTTTCCTTGCCATTTCACTAAAAAGACATGTTACCCATGTGTGAAGGTAGTCCTTTGGTAAGGCTAACACAGATAAAAATAAAACTCATACACAGAATAAATTTCTAGGGGTCCCATTGGAAAGACATGTTACCCATGCCCAAAGGTAGATGGATTCTTTGAAATTAAAAAAATCAAGCATGCCATGAATAAACTCCTCCCTTGGACAATACGCCAACTAACAATACTCTTAGCAACAATGTTAGTCTTAAGGTTGTAATTCCAACAGATAAGACAATGTGATGTCACTTAAATGTGGTTTGGACTTATTTTGAATCTTGGACAAAAAGGCTAATGATCACTTTAATCACTAATAAAACATAAGAATTCATTGTGCCTATGGTAAGATACCTCACGTCCTAATTTCTACAATCCCTTCTAAGTCTATCTCATCTCACTCTATCAATAATCATAACTTGTGGTTTTGTTTAGCATAGAGTTATGAATTTAGTTCTATTCATGATCACTATAAAAAATTAATAAAATATGCATATTCACAAGTTATAGGTTCAATTCCTAAATCAACAATTTTTGATATTTTAGAATTTAGATTTTACTATATCTCAAGTTCAATTCCTCTTGATAATTACAAAACATTCTAGCATAACATCTATCTCTTTATCATTCAAAATTATCATAAGATGCAAGGAAAGAGTTTTAAAAATAGATTCATGATAAGGGAAATTTAGGATACATAATCAAATAAGGCACCAGTGAATTTTTCCATTGTCTTACAAGCCTTGAAAAGTCATCACGTGACATTTCTATAGCCATGGAGAGGGTACTTATACTGTACTATTTTAAACTGAAAAGAACAATGCATCACATTTAAATTAAAAAATAAAATAAAATATAAAGCTATGGTATTTGCACACAATATCCTTGATTCATGGTTCAAGCTCCTCCAACTTGATTCATAGGTTAAATTCCTCAATAATGAGCATTCTTTTGCATCTCAACATACCTATTTTAGCTCTTGAGGCATACCTTAGAGTATTTTCCTCTATTTTTCTATTGTTTCTCAACATCTTTGTTGAAATGGAATAGAAAATATTTTGTATTNTTTGTTTCTCAACATCTTTGTTGAAATAGAATAGAAAATATTTTGTATTCCCATATATTTATTATTATTATTATTATTTAAAAACATTTCCCAAATGTATTTTAAAGCATATTTCTTAGGCATAAATTATTTAAACATTTAATCATAATACATATAAAAATCTGGTTAACAAATTTATTAATATTCTAATCAACAACTTCCACCACAATCCAAACAAAGCACACACACAAGTTAACAACAAAACATGCAAACAAACACACAGAAAGACTATTACAATCGTTAACACAAAAACTTAAGGAGAAGTGGTTCGTTACATCCTTCTCCCCTTAAGACATTTTCTCCTGGAAATGTTTAAATAGGTGAGGGTAGCTCTCTCTAACCACTTCCTTCATCTTCCAAGACATTTCAAATCCATCCTCATTCCAATGAAGCTGATCTTGGCATAGTGTATGGTGCCTGCGATTAAGCACCCACTAGTCTGAAATATGGATTGGTTAAACTTGGACAATATAATCTAGACTAACTTGAAGGTTTTCCCAATGCAAACAATGCTTAGAATCGTAAACATACCTCCTTAACATAGAAACATAAAAAACATTATGTAAATATGATAAACTAAAAGGTAAATCTATTCTATAAGAAACAGGACCAATTTTCTCTAAGACTTCAAAAGGGCTAATAAATCTAAATTTAAGTTTGTTCCTTTTAACACCTCTAATGACATTTTTAAAGAGTTTGACTTTTAGAAATACTTTATCTCCAATAGAAAATTCTAGCTTCCTCCTTCTATTATTTACATATCTCTTTTGTCTATCTTGTGCTTGCTTTAGCCTCTCTTTATTTGATTCACCTTTAGCTGCAAATCCAAAATCATCTCAGGCCCAAAAATCAATTTTTCCTTAGGCTAATCTCAAGAGTTAGGAACTCTACATTTTCTACCATACAAGGCATCATAAGGTTTCATTTCAATGTTACTTTGGTAGCTGTTATTATAGGAAAATTCTACCAAGGGAAATACCTTATCCCAAGTTTTATGATGATCTAATACATTGGTTCTTAAAAGATCTTCTACCACCTAATTTGTTCTTTGAGCCTAACCATCAATTTGTGGATGATAGGCTATGCTGAAATTTAGTTTTATCCTAAGAGCTTGCTAGCTTTCCAAAAATGAGATGTAAACTTTCAATCCCTATCTAAAATGATTTTCTTAGGTATGCCAGGCAATCTAACTATTTCTTGAATATAAATGTTTCCAATATTTTTAGCATCGTAATCTGATTTCACTTTGATGAAGTGTGTTGACTTTGTCAGCCTATCAACTACCACCATTATGGCATGATATCCTCTAAGAACTTTAGGTAACCCAATAATAAAATCTATTTCAATCTCATCCCATTTCCATTCTAGAATACTATGTGCTTGTAAAAGACCTGTAGGTACTTGATGTTTAGCCTTAACTTGTTGACACATTAATTACCTTGCCATAAATTCAGCAACATCTTTTTTCATTTAGGCCATTGATTAATCATGTTTTACATAAGCTTTGATATTGGAGTGGCTGTGATATTGGGTACATAATATCAGGTACATGATATCATGGCCCAAGATGCAATATTAAGCATCCAATATCGCAAGGTACTCTCAGGCCTATAAATACAACCCTTGGGCACATGATTCAGGGGGTAGTTTTTGAACTCAAGTAGCGAAATTCTTACAGTTTGTTCATTTGAGAGTTAAAATATTTTCCAAGTGCCCACAGCAGGACGTCTAAGTGAAATCATATCTTTATTCAAGCATTGATGTACCTTAGCACACCATTGTGTTTTGGCAATCAAGATGAGCTCTTTTATTCATCCTTGCAGCACTTGAGACTTTCTTTCTTTATGCATTTATATATCATGATTTCATATTGTTCACATTTAATGTTATTCATTCAGTAATTAATTTTGATTAATTAAGAAACTAATTAAAATACGCAAGCATGACCTCTTTGAACATACATGTGACACTTGGTAGCTCAAAAATTGTTAGCGTTTGACAACCCAGTAGTGTTTACATGAAGTTCGAGATGTGTCAGAGAAGTGGGGATGGTTACTTGTGTTAGGTTAAATTAGACAATAGTTCACTTAGCATTTAATTACTCTTACTTTCATTATTTTTTTAGGCAATCAAATTGATAAAACATAAAATGATAAAAATCTTATGCCTCAGTCACACTTAACGATACACTTGCATTTCACAAGTGAGGCTAGGAAGACAACGAATGGACAACACGAACTCACCCTTTAACTCTAACATACTTGGTAATTAATGTCTACAAAATTTGACTAGATCACACATGAACACCTATGATTTGTATGGTTGGGCATAGGGGTACCTCGTCACTCATCATTGGTGCCATTGCTATGGACTTTAATTCTACGTGTGCTATCTAAACTTAGTGAAACTTAGTAACCTCATTGTTCAAACCCTAAGAGTCAAATCTTACAAAAATAAAAATTATTATTACAAATAAATTAAATCTTAACCACACACTGCATATATATTCATTATTATAAAACGTCTTCTTCTCAAAGGAGTCTATCTCCGCCCAGGGTAGAGATAGTGCCTCAACAATATCAAGTGATATATGCTCATCCCGATGAGTATGTACCAAACTTCACCTTCATCTTACATCAAGATGAAATGTTGTGGTGGCGTGACATGGAAGGCAACATCGTGTTTCCACTAGATCGATTTATTCCAACTATGCTCTAGCTAATGGTTGCATGACATGGACTTCAACATCTTCACAGGAAGTATGAGATGCGAGATCTCGATTCAAAGGATTATCATCCCACTAAAGCATAAAGGTTAATGAATTTTCAGTTGGAGCACCAACACAAGCTTTTCAAGGGCAAGGAATTGAACACTTTTCCACCTCTACTTAGCCCATTAGATGGAGGCAAACACTTCTCTATGGGCTTTTCCTTTAGTAACACTCCTCTCTTTGACTTTGGTCAAGGGGCCCTCAACTAGAATGTGCAATCCACAATTCATAATCTAAGTTTTGGTTAGAACAGGTCCAATGACAAAAATGGATCTGGAGGAGCAAGTCATGATAAGGGGACCAATGGAAGTCATAATCGCAATCGTGGTCACGATCATCGAAGAGAAGGTGGTAGGCATTGTTACGATGCAAGTCCTCCTTCCTCTTTCCCTTCATTGTCTTCTTCTTCATCATCTAGCTCAAATTTTGGCCATAGAGGGCATGACCATGATGGAGGTGACTGACAGGACCAAAACAACAAAAGGGACCATCAAGATAGTCGCGATCGAAAGCATGGGCAATCTAGAGAGACCCACCACCATGAAAGAAGGGTTAGTAGAGAACATCGTAGGCATCATCACTATGGCCTTGATGAACCTCTACTTGCCACTCGGTGCATGTTAAACATTGTAGAGGCCATGAGGATTCCAACAAGGCATGTAAAGGATAGCAGAATAAAGAGGTTGAACATGAACAACATCCCTCGATTTGAGAGAGGCTATGACATTAATAAGCAAAATCATCTCGAAGCCTTCTAGGATGCATGTTCCTTATAGAATATTAAGAATGATTGGCAGAAGTTGAAATCATTTTCAAGGATACTCATTAAGGAAGCAAAAAATTGATACTGGTCCTTAGAGCCAAAATCAATCCGTAGTGGAGTATGATGTTAATATTGTTTAGTGACAAATATCAAATGTACTCTTGAGTTTCAAATCTAAGGAAGTAGATCCAAGGGTGGAAACAAGGAAACCATGAGCTCTTGGATGCCATTATTGGCCGATACTACTCTCTGTTGCATAAGTGTCCCAACCATGGATACTCTCAGCTTGATCAACTCCACCATATCATATACGGGTTGTGATCTGAAACAAGAAAAACCCTTGGCATCTATGCTCAAGAGAGATTGATAGAGTTAAGTGGCTGTTGGATCCAAAAGTTAATTGAGCATGTAGCTAGGGAGGAGGGAGAATTAAGAAAGTGAGAAAGTGCAAAGGAATACAACAGGAATCCTTCTATCTGCAAAGGGAAGGTTTGATTTTGTGACATTGAGGATGAGTTAACCAGAGATGAGGTGGCTAATCAGAAAACCTTACCACTCCAGAAATTGCAGTTTGAAATTATCACTTAGGTTGACCAATTATGGGACTCCATGGACAATAAGTTTCAAGCTATCTTAAAAATTGCTAAAGAGTCCAAGAAGCAAAGGGGTGAGCATGAGTGCCAAAGACATAAGGAAGTTGAATGTGCCATATCCAAAGGTAAGGGTAAGATGGCTACGATAGGGATGACTGCAGATAGCAAATCAAATGATGATGGTGGATGTGACGTTTGCTAGTATGAACATCCCAAGGGATGTTGTCCAATTGTGTCACACTTGCAGTAATCTAGAGTGTATGCCTTATATCCATGACTTGTACAAAGGTAAACACCCAAAAGATTACCTTATCCACAAGGTAACTCTCAATAGTTCCACCAACCACAATAGTATTATCCAAGTGGAACTCCACCACAACCCTATGAATTATACCAGCAATTACAACAACCATAATTGTGGGTGTTCGTACCTCCAAGATAGTAATACCACTATCGACAACCAAATCCCTATGGTTATTATGTTCAGAAACCTTCATCTCCATAAAACTCCTCTAATCATGTTGTTGCTTACCAACCTCACCACTGCCCTCCTAAAGTGTACCAACCGCCATATGTAAGGAGGGATGCCACCTACTATCCTCATGCTCCTCCTATTCTTGCACCTACTCCTCTACCTCCTACACAACTACCACTTGCTCCATCCATGCAAGGTGAATTTCCTACCCAACCATAGCAAAAAAACGCTACGAGGATGGTTAATCTACAACTAGTTAACCAACTAAGAAGATTAGAACCACGATTAAAGAAAAGACCCTTCTTTCGGCCTCACAGTTCACCAAAGCCCTCAGACACATCAATGGTTGGTAGTCCTACTCTTCCACCTTCTTCTGCCTCACTTTTATCTGAGTCCCCTTCAAACTAAAATCCCTCTTAAATCCATATTGTAATGTTGACCCATGCTGTATCTAATTAGATTCAAGCTAGTAACCTACCTAGGAAGTTAGCTGATCCCAAGAGTCCCTTAATATATTTGCAAATTGCTATGAATGAGCCTTGCAAAGCTCTTCTTAACTCTGGTTCTAGAGTTAATCTGATCTCGCATGAGATGTACACTATGTAGAACCTCCCTACCTTGAAGAAGAGCAACATTAGGCTAGAGCCGGCAAACCAATCCATCACTATTCCATTAGGACTTTTAGAAGACATCGTGACCACCATTTGTGGGTGGTCATATCCTGCCCACTTCTTGGTAATCAAGGTGAAGAATTGCAAGGGGGACTTCCCAATTATTATGGGAAAGGCGTGGTTAAGTACTATTGATACCAAAATGGGCATTAGAGATCTTTCCTTAGAGATATCTAAAGAAAATAAATTTGGAAAGATATAGAAGAAGAGGGTTCCATGTATTGCATATAGTGATTCAGGGTGCCATTATTTGCAAAAGCTATGGTCAATGAAGTGAACATCTATCTTTGCAAGTAAGTAGTGTGCACTAGAAGCTAAAATCCAAAGCTATCTATACACGGTAGCCACAAAACAAGAAGGCACCCAATGGCTAATAGTTGATTCTAGCAGCAGTACATTGTGCATGGAACCCACTAAGGGCCCAACGTGTGATTACATTGCAAGTATGGATGAACTCGAGCAAGTTCATCACTAGCTCTCCGAGGGAGTAAATGATAATATTAATTAGGAAGAGTTGGAGATTTTGGAAAATTTTAAACAAGAACCCCTTGAATTAAAGACACTGCTGATCGAAATGAAGTACGTGTTCTTAAAAAATGAAAACCTAGTCATTATTAATGCTAAATTTGCTACAAGAAAAAAGAAGATGTTGATGAATGTTGTGAAAAAATGGTGAGTAGCCTTTGCCTAATCATATTCTGAGCTCACAAGAATAGATCCAAAAATATGCCAACACTAGATATACACTGATCCTACTGTTAAGTCGAAACAATAGCTACATCAATGATTAAATCCAAAATTAAAGCAGATTGTTAAAGAGGAGATCAAGCAACTCCTCAAGGCCAAATTCATCTACCCTATTGCAGATAGTGAGTGGGTTTAGGGTAACTTTCAAAGATCATTTTCCATTACCCTTTGTTGACCAAGTGCTGAACACCATTTCTGGGCATAGCTACTACAGCTTTCTAGATGGTTATAGTGGCTATAACCAAATCCAAATCGCACCAGAGGACCAATCAAAAAGACAACTTTCATAAGTCCTTAGGGAACTTTTACTTATCGTCAAATGTCATTTGGTCTATGTGATGCCCTAGCTACATTCCAATGATTAGTCCTCAGCATTTTCCCATAATAAATTGGTAGTGGGGTAGAAGTCTTCATGGATAACTTTTCTACCTATGGAGCTACATTTGAGAAAGCCCTAGATCGTCTTAAGCAGGTGTTGAGGAGATGTGTCGAAATAAACTTACAACTCAATTGGCAAAAGAGCCATCTTATGATCCAAGAAGGCATATTCTTGGGGCACCATATCTCAAAAGTAGGAATCAAGGTGGACCTTGAAAAGATAAGGGTCATCCAAGGAATAACTCATCAACTAGAAATAGTTAAAGAAGTGTGGTCATTTCTTGGTCATACTAGCTACTACCTGTGCTTCATCAAGAATTTTTCCAAAATCACCAAGCCGTTAGTTGAATTAACAAAGAAAGATGCACCATTTATGTAGACCCCTACGTGTGAAATAGCATTTCAACAACTAAAGTAGAAGCTTGTTGAGACCCCAATTCTACAAGCATCTAATTGGTCCAGGTCATTTCATGTGATGATTGATGCATCAAATTATGCTTTGGGGGTAGTGCTTACATAGCTAGATGATAAAAAATCATCCATACTACATTCACTATGTAAGCCGAAGTATCGCAGGTGCACAGCTAAACTACACCACTATAGAAAAAGAGTTGATGACGCTGGTGTTTACCTTAGCAAAGCTCAGGCACTATGTGCTTGGTTATAAATTGTTCATGCACACAAATCATAGTGCCATCTGATTTTTAATGAATAAACCAACAGTGAGCCCTCATGTCATACGATGGCTCATGATTTTGCAAGAGTTCAATCTTACAATGGTAGATCGAAAGGGTGTGGAAAATGTGGTTGCTGACCACTTATCACAACTAAGTGGGATGACAATAAGAAAGAGAGTTCCTCATCTAATCAATTTCCTAATGAATATCTACTTGTAGGGGCTATTAATGCACAAATTCCCAATGAACCAAGATGGTATGACACCATTCTTACTTCTCTGATCAAGCAAGAACTACTGCAAGGACTAGACAACTAGAAGAAACAACAGTTTCTTCACTAGGTTAAGCATTTCATGGAAATTAATGGGAACCTTTATAAAGTATGTCCTGATGGCCTAGAATGCTAGTGTGTCCCTGACATAGATCAACTATGTGTTCTCTAGGATGCTCACGAAGGTCCTTGTGGGGGCCATCATGTTGGGAGATGCACAACCATAGAAATCCTTATGGTAGGGTATTACTGGTCAACAATCTTTAGGGATGCCCACCAATTTGTCTGTGCTTGTGAGCATTGTCTCAGGGATGATGGAATGACAGCTCGAATGGAGGGGCCACAGCAATGGATTCAACCTCTCAAGCCATTAAATATTTGGGGCTTTAACTTTATGGATCCCATCGTGCCTTTGTCAAATGGAAAAGCATATATAATAGTTGCGATTAACTATTACACTAAGTGGGCAAAAGTAGCAACTGTCACCGACTGTACATCCACTACTACTGCTTAGTTTCTACAATAGAATATCATAAATAGGTTCGGTATGCCTCATGTGTTAATCTCTAATAATAAAACTCATTTCATATGTGCCACATTTCGAAAACTTATGCAGCACTTGGGGATTGAGCATAAACTCACAACACCTTATCACCCTCAAGCCAATGGTTAAGTTGAAGTCACTAATCGGGAGATTACGAAAATTCTAACGCGTACTATTAGCAAGTACCGAAGGGACTGAAGCACCAAATTAAACAATTCCCTTTGGGCCTATCGGTCCACATGGAAGCTTCCCATAGGTTACTCTCCTTATGAGCTCATGTACAAAAAACTACCAACACTGCCCATCCAATCTGAGCTCTGTACACTCTCTACAGCCTGTGACCTTAACATGGATCTAAGTCTAGCACAAAAGGAAAGATTAATGAACCTCAACTTGCTAGATGAAAATTGATTAATGGCCCTATCATATAATGAAATGCATAAGGCATTCAACAAGAAATGCCATGAGATCAAAATATGAAAAGTCAAGTTTCAACTAAGAGACAATGTTCTCTACTGAAATCCTGCACACATACCTCAACGAACCAAATTTCAAACATTGTGGAAAGGACCTTACATTATCAAAGATACTTTTTCATCTAGGGCCATGATTATATATAAACTTGATGGACTAGACAAGAAGCAATTAGTTAACATCCAATAACTAAAACCCTTCCATGAGCCCAAGCCAACTAACTCAATAGACACCTCGCTAGATGGACAACCATGCTCAATCTTTCAGATCTCCTCCTTCCAACTTAGTCATGGGGGAGATGGCCATCCATACTAATACTTTACACAACTCCTTAGTCTTTTAACTTTTTTGTTTTACACATTTTTGGTTTTACAGCTTTTTATTTTCATACTCTTTGTTTTTCATCTTTTTCTTTTTTTAGGTTATTAATCTTTTCTAAGTTTTTGTTTTACACCATTGTTAGTATATTTAATATTTCTTGAATACTCTTTTACTTTCTTTTATATTTTCTTATGTTTGGTATGATTCTCTACTCTTTTTGCTAATACAGTGCCAGGTACAATGGTAATGTGCTACTCGATGGTGGTATGTATCATTTGTGATTTTATTGTTGATGTCTGGTTTCTGACTTTGAATGTCATCGCTGACAACTAAGACATGATTTCTTTTCATGTAATAGGCAATGAGTCCACATCATCCACCCATCCACACACTCTATGGTTTTCCTTGTTTTGGAAACGTTCAATCCCTTTTTCATTAATACAACCTTAATAAATTTGTAACTTGTGTAGTTTCCAGAATTGGGAAGGAATCAAAGGTTCAAATGGGATGTGGCCTCAAAAGGATGCAATATTCTTCGTGCTTTTCTATTTTCTTGTGTGCGAGGATGTTCTCATGAACTTCTCACCGTTCTATGTCATTCCACAATAGGAAGTCAAATAAGTCCTTGCATGGTGTGGTCCTCATCAAAAACAAACAAGGATTCAAAGCACACCCCTTGGACAAAATAAATGTGAAAATGCATGGGTCTTTGCATGGTGTGGTTCCCATTCAAAAATAATAATAAATATGGAAATTCAAAGCACATCCCTTAGACCAAATAAAAGGGCTACAAGCACTAGTTATGGGACTTGTCTTGTCTCCTCTAACTAAGACCATTTCTCACTTCCTACTTCTCCAATTTGGAATAGTGGTTATTTTGTGGGAGCATTCTTGTGTCTCACGGGATGGGCTAGTCTTAGAATGTCGATGCAAAGTCACTGAAAGTGGTTAGTTTTGGTTTGGACTGAGGATGGATCCTACTGAGTCATTTAATCACAAACCCCATAAGGGACTACATGTGACCATAATTAGGAACTTCATGTCATTCTCTCTTTCATCCATCTATGCTTTTCATGCCTCACCTCACTATTAGTTTCATGTTCTGATTCGATGTTTTAGTTTGATGTGTCAAGTTTCTTGGTCAATTACTTCTGGGTTTTTGTACTTAACCTTCTGTAACCATTAATCGTCCAAAGAGCCCATGAACTACTTAGTTTGAAGTTATGCAACGGCATAAAAGGCTTGCACTTGCTTTAGGGAGGACCCACTTACATATCTTTTGGTTTGGTTAAGTTAAGTTCTTTAACCTTAGACATTGTTACAATCGAATTCTTTTTATTTTCTTCATTAATGTCATCCAATTATGCACATATTTAGAGTTATTTTTAGTGAATTCTTTCTTTTTATTATTCTGAATTTCTATACCCTCTTTTCAGTATTCCTTGTGTTAAGCTTTTTTTGAATTTTATAGACCACTTCTCTTACTTAACCTATTTGTTAGTCTTCCCACTAACATTATCAAGCAATCAATCTACCAAAATCACAACTTAGCCAGATAAAATCACTAACAAGGCAAGGTATTCAACTACTATGTGTTACACTTTATATACTAATCCTTGATTTTATTGTGATTGCAGTAGGGTGCATGGATTGAAAGCGAGACTATCTTCACCAAGGAGGATGCAATAATATCACTCACAAGAGATTGTTCATGACCGTTGGATCTCTTCTACCTCTCCCTCATTCTTCTATTGCCAAGAGGGGTTGGATGTCCATTAGATTTGAGGGTGTTCTTTCTTGTTGTCATGAACACCCAATTTTTTACACAATTGTAATGATGTATGCTCGGGCACTTCTATATTTGTCTGTTTCCTTTGTGTTACTCTGCATGTCAGTCAAACATTCCATACCTCCTAATATATTTTGTAAGGGACTTGTTCCTCTTCTTCTGTACTCGAAGATGAGTTTTCAGTCAGTCATGGGGGTATGATGAATCATGTTTTACATAAGCTCTAATATCGAAGTGGCCACAATATCAGGTACATGATATTGAGTATGCGATATCATGGCCCAAGATGTGATATCGAGCATGTGATATCGTGAGGTACTCCTAGGCCTATAAATACATTCTTGGGCACATGATTTAGGGGGTAGTTTTTGAACTCAAGTAGCGAAATTCTTACAGTTTGTTCATTTGAGAGTTAAAATATTTTCCAAGTGCCCACAGCAGGACGTCTAAGTGTAATCATATCTTTATTCAAGAATTGATGTACCTAAGCACACCATTGTGTTTTGGCAATAAAGATGAGCTCTTTGATTCATCCTTGCAGCACTTGAGACTTTCTTTCTTTATGCTTTTATATATCATGATTTCATATGGTTCACATTTAATGTTATTCATTCAGCAATTAATTTTGATTAATTAAGAAACTAATTAAAATACACAAGCATGACCTCTTTGAACATACATGTGACACTTGGTAGCTCAAAAATTGTTAGCGTTTGACAACCCAGTAGTGTTTACATGAAGTTCAGGATGTGTCTGGGAAGTGGGGATGGTTACTTGTGTTAGGTTAAATTAGACAATAGTTCACTTAGCATTTAATTACTTTCACTTTCATTATTTTTTTTAGGTAATCAAATTGATAAAACATAAAATCATCAAAATCATATGCCTCAATCACACTTAACAATACACTTGCATTTCACAAGTGAGGATAGGAAGACAACGAATGGACAACACGAACTCACCCTTTAGCTCTAGCATACTTGGTAATTAAAGTTTGTGAAATTCAATCAGATCGCATGTGAACACCTATGATTTGTATGGTTAGGCATAGGGGTACTTTGCTACTCATCAGCCATCAAAATTGTTTTTTGATTTCATGTAGCATTGTTGTTTCCCCTGGATGGCTTGTATAAATTGTTTCATGGTGTTCTTGCATTACCAATTTGCTAAGTTCTACATTGGCTAAAACATATAAACAATTTTGGAAAAGTAGCAAACCATTAATAGTAATTTTAAATCCATTTTCAAGTTGACCTAGGTTCTTCTTTTCAAATTTCTCAACAAAGAACTTATCATTTTCCAATCCCTTTCTAATCATATTAGCAATTGTACTCTAAAGTAAAAAGGTTTCCTTAACATACCTTCTTCGGTTGAGAGCATCTACCACCTTGTTTCCCCTACCCTCATGATAAAGGAGCTCAAAATCATAATCACACAAGAATTCTAACCAATGTCTTTGCCTCATGTTTAAATTGGGCTAGGTGAAAATGTACTTCAAACTTTGATGATTTGACCATACTCTAAATTTCTTTCCATACAAATAATGTCTCCATATTTGCAAAGCATGGCCCATTGCTACAAATTCCGAATCATGCATTGGGTAATTGTGTTCATGAGGTTTTAATTATGTTGATCCATAGGAAATTACCTAATTTTGTTGTGTTAAAACACAACCTAATCCCTCACCGGAGGCATTTGTATATACATCAAACTAAACATTTTCTAATGGCATAATTAATATAAGAGCTAATTTTAACAATTCTTTTAACTTTTGGAAAGCCAAAGTACATTTCTCTAACCATTGAAATTAATTAATCTTCTTTAGCAATGACATCAAAGGGGCTAAAATTTTTGAAAAATCTTTTACAAACCTACAGCAGTAGCTTGTTAATCCCTAAAAACTTCTGACCTCTATAGCATTCTCAGGTTGAGGCCAACTAATTCTTACATCAATTTTATCTGGATCAACTTCTAACCCTTTGTCTAATAAGACTCAAATTGCAAAAATGCATACTTGCTCTTACTTGCATAGAACTTATGTATCCTAAGGATTTGTAGGGTCATCCTTAGGTGTTGCTCATGTTCCTCAATTTTCTTAAAATATATTAAAATGTCATCTATGAAACTAATACAAATTGGTCCAAAAATGACTAAAAAATCTGATTCATCATGCTCATAAAGGCATCTAGAGCATTAGTTAGACCAAAAGGCATAATAGTGAATTCATAATGTCCATACCTTATTCAAAAGGCTATTTTTGAAATTTCTTCTTCTTTGATTCTTAGTTGGTAATATCCTGACTTTAAATAAATTTTTGATAATAACTTTTCCTATTTGAGCTAATCAAACAGGTCATCAATCCTTGGAAGAGGATATTTATTCTTAATAGTTACCTTGTTTAGTTGTCAATAATCAATGCATAGGCACAAGGTTCCATCTTTCTTCTTGATGAATAGAATTGGTGCTCCCCATGGTGACATTCTAGGCTTATTGAATCCCTTCTTCAATAGTTCTTCAAGTTGGGTTTTTAACTCATGCATCTCAGCTAGTGACATTCTATATGATGCCTTTGAAGTTGGAGCATTCCCTGGAAGAATTTCAATCCCAAACTCTACCTTTCTCTTTGGTGGCATACCTGATAACTTATCAATAGACACATTTTGAATTCATCTACAACTAGATAGCCCGATAGTGTTTTCTCCTGTTGGCAATCATTATCACTATTAGTTGCATACAATCTGATCAAAATTGTTGCTTTTGCTATTTACATTTATTACATCATTTTTTTGCAAAAATAATGTTTATTGAGCAATCCCAAGGTTGACAAAAAATTTTCTGGTTTATTTCTCCATTGTTAATTTCTATGCAATTATGTCCACAATTAATGTTTGCCTTATTTTTCACCAACCAATCCATACCCAAAACCACATTGTATGATCCCAAATTCATAACAAGGAACTCCATAACATAAGGCTAATTTAGGATTTTTATCTCACAACTAGGCATAAAACATTCTAAGGCTTTATGGTCACCTAAAGCAAATTCCACTTTTCCCATATATGGTAAGAGATGAATTTTACTCCCTAATCTTTTAACTAAAGAATGAATTTTTTGATCCATTGTCAAAAAGAATGGTAACAAACTAATAATGAATGATACCTATTATTTCTTGCACTAATGCTTGATATTGCACTCTTATTGGAACATTTGCTGCAACATATAATTACTAAGAAGCTTGCTAGCTAGTGGTTGGAGATGTCCATCATTTTCCTTCAAGAGCCTTTGTTTGTGGGCATTGAGCTTGAAAATGGGCTCCTCCACATGTCCAACAACCCTTCCTTGGCCCTCTAAGGGTTGATCCTTCATGTTGTATCATTCTCATTTTATTTCTTTCATTAAATCATTTTCCATCTAATCCTTAACTTCTTGGTACTTTAAATTGCTGCCTAGATTTTTGAGATCCTATGGTGGATTTATCAAAATTTTTACTGTTAAGTTTTTCCTTCCTTTGTGATTTTCCCATGGCATCAGTTCCTTTTTGGTTCATTCATAGCAACTCATTCTTCCTAATGAACTCAACTTTCATAAGTTTAGCTTTATCAATAACTACTAATAAGTTATCCAACTCGAACAAATTAACTTTTTCTTGAGCTGAAGGATGCAAGACATTAATAAAGTTGTTGATTCTCATGTAAATAAGAATTTCTAGTGTATACATAATTAAATTAACAAACTCACATTCATATTTAGTGACCTTCTTGGACCCTTGCTGTAGGTGCAAGTATTCCCATCTTTTTTGTTCCACATGTGCTTTTGAAATATATCTTGTTCTGAATAATTATACAAATTCATTCCATTCAACACCTTCATTATGAATTTTTACTTTTTCAGTTCTCCACTAATTGGCAACATCACCTAGCAAAACATGAGTTGCAAGAAGAACTCTTTCTTTGACATTTGTATGTAACAGTCGAATAAATCAATCATCCTGAACAACCAAGATTTAGCTTACTCTCCAATTGAAACTCCATCAAATGATGGTGGCTTGCACTTCAAAAATTCTTACAACTTGATAGTCCCATTACTTCCCTCATTTTGATACTATCCTACCTCATTTCCCTCATGATTTTGTATTGTTGGCTATATATTTTACTGTATAGTTGTAGTAAGCAAGCTGATAGAATGAGCAAGTGTTGCAAAGGCCTCTTGCCAATGTTGAGGAGGTTCATTCTCTTACTTGCTAGAATTGGCACCACACTTATTTCTCATGTAATTCTTCATTGCAATTCCTGTTTAAAGGCTTGTACACACTTTGAATTCTATGCTTTAGTTGACATGATAAAGTATTCCAAATCAACACTAAAGTCATTTCTTCTAAATTTAGGCATATGAAAGACAAACCAACACCACATTAAAAAATGCACAAATTTAGACTTCATAAGAGGTTTCAAGGAATGTAAAAGAGAGCCAAACCTAGCTCTCTGATACCAAAATGTAATACCCATTTATAGGAAGCAAGAGCTAACACCTGAAGCCCCCAAAAAAGAAAGCTAGTTGAAAGAAGAAAATGCACAGATGGCTTTCTTTCAATAACAATCAAACTAACATTAACCTATAAAATTAAAACAAAATCAACGGTGCCTAGATCTAGCTCTGAAACAAGTCAATCAACATTAATTTTAAGAATTAAGAGATAATTTGAAAAAGAAATAACCATAGTAAAATATCTATGCAAGATTTGTTAGATTAAAAAAATCAAACTTTTTTTTCAAATTTAACCTCAAAAGAAATATCTAATTAGGATCATTTACACATTTGTAAACCAAAGAAATGACCACAAAAGTAGATAAATTAATAATTTCAAATTTGTTCAATTACATAATAATATTTTATAATTTTCAGCAAGACACAAAATAATATCATTTGAATTTAACCATTGTAACCATTTTATCATTAATCATTTAATTAAGAAATTCATATGTTCCTAGGTTCCCTAAACCCTAAACCATAAATTAACATCCTAGGTTCCCCAACACACACCCCCCCTTCTTCCATCAACTTATAGAAAGATATCAAAATCAAAATTGAGAATGTATAAGAAAAAAAGGTATTATCCAAGATTCAGATCCACGATTTATGCATTCGAGAACATTACACAATACAAGAGTTGACTCCCGTAGACTCTCACCCACCACCAATAACCTATGTGGGTGCACGTCATCTGGTTCCTCCATGCATTATCCAGATAAAACCACATCCTCCCTCTAAAAACACATTGGAAATTAACCATTTTGTTACTTTCAAAACCTTTAATTAAATCGATTAGGGTTTTTGAATGAAATTTTGTGGGTTGGTGTGTGTGTGTTGGGTTTTTGGGTTCATGATTTTAGATTTTTTTCTTTTAATCGAATGGCCTAAGCTAGACATCTGATATTTATGTTTTCAAAGCTAATATGACATGGGGAACTGGTAGGTTATGGATGTCCTCTGTTCATTATCGGAAATGGAAATATTTCCATTTTGACCATTTGCCACATTTCATCTTTTTAGCTTTGAACTTTTCATAACCATACTTTGGCTATCTTGGTATCTAATTACAAAAATTAGCCATATCTTATAATGTAAGCTTAATGAGGGGAAATTGTTACAAGGGAAATATGAAGAAAAAAACCCAAATATGATGAAGACCAGCAAAGATTAGATGCACTTGAATTTAAAATGAAAGATCGTAATTAGTCAAGAGAAGAGGGAGGGGTGTTGGAACTCAAAACTTTTTTTTAACAATATTTACCTTTAAGACACAGTCAAATTAGAACTGTATAACTCAATACTACCCATCATAGTCTTACCTTATTATTGATCAGTCAAGAAGAGATAAATAAATTCATAGAGCATAATCTTTGAAAAATATTAAAACACATCTGATGAGTGACGAGGTACCCCTACACTCAACCATACAAATATGAGCATTTCACGTGCGATCCAATCGAACTCCAAGGACTAAGTGCTTACGTGCCCTAATGGAACACTCAGGGTTAATCAATCGTTGTCTTCCCAAACTTACTTGTATTGTCATAGTTTTATGGTTAAGTAAGCTTGAGGTACATGATTTTTATAACTTTTATCTTTTTAATGTCTTGCTGCTAATAAGGGAGGAGAGAGAGAGATAACTAAATGACTAATTTAACTTAACTACTGATTAAATAGGCTTTAAACTAATCTTAACACCAATATCCATTCTCACTTGCCGTACACATCCTAAACCAGCGCAACACTACTGGGATTACCAAATGCTAATCGTTACTGGGTTACCAAGTGTTACACGCATGCTCGAAGTGATCGTACTATGTGTGCTAATAACAGAAATGTAGAGTGCATAAAATAAAATAAAATAAATGCAGAAGAAAATAAAATAAAGGAAATGAGTAAGAAAACAAATTTCAAGTGCTGCAAGGATGAATCCAAGAGCTCGTCTTTATTGCCGTACATAAGGTATGCTCAAGTACACAATGCTCGAATAAAGATTCGTCCACACTTAGACCTCTTGCTGCGGGCACTTGGCTAGGGTTTCACTACTTGACTCCTAAAAGACTTCCTCCTCTGAATTCTTCTTCTTTTCTTTTTCTTCTTTTTTGACTCCCCCTATTGTGTGCCTGGGCACTGTATTTATAGGCTTGGGAGCAACTACTCTAATAATTACAAAAATTGCCACTCTAATTTTAGAGAAACTACCCCTCTAATAATAACCACTCTAATAATTAGAGTAACTTCTCTAATAATAACCACTCTAATAATTAGAGGAACCGCTCTAATAATTACCATTCTAATTATTAGAGTAACTGCCCTAATAATAACCACTCTAATTATTAGAGTAATCGCTCTAATAATTACCACTCTAATTATTAGAGTAACCGCTCTCATCATACCCCCACGATTGAATGAAAACTCGTCCTCAAGTTCCTTACAAAATATTGGAAAGGTATGGGATTATTGACTAATTGACAACTGATGGATAACAGAATCAATGTGCCTAGTGGACGAATCAATAAGCATATTACAACATTGTGGTGAACACTCGTACATCAATGACATCCAAGACTTTATTTGGCAACTTGTAGAGAAAGAGAGAGAAAGAAAATGAAGCATGTTGCCGCCAATGCTAAGATTGCGCCTTTTGTTATTTATCCATAGCCATACCACTAGACTTGCCCCTTTCGTAAATGCTCCAGTTCCGATCCATCCTGAGTGCTTCCTCCAAGCCTAGTCCATTATTTGTATGATCGTCATCTACACACACAACACAATTACAATTGAGCAAGGATAGATAAACCACAATGCAATTGATACCTTGCCTCGAGATGAAGCACATTGGCTGAGTTGTGGTTATGGAAAAAACTAGTTCGAAGATTTATCACAGGTGACTACCCAAGGTGTAGGGGTTAGGAAAATAGTAAAATGAAGAAAATTGAAAAATTTGTGCTAGGACCCCCACTACTAAGAGTGAACCTTCGGTAGCTATAAGATGGAAAATTATGAGAAACAAGAAAAATGGGAAAAAATAACAACGGCAACGCCAATAAAATGGATGTCATGGATGGGGATGAAACAAGAAATGATTGCTTGCAAGAAATGTTTAAGAAAAAGAAGTTAACAAGTGCACCAAAAAGGAATGCCAGTGGGTCCTCCCCAAAGCAAGCTCATGTCTTTTATCCCCTGACAAACCCACAAACCAAAGAGTTCGTAGGCTCTAGGAATGTCATTTGGAAGCAAGAGTTAAAAACTTACCCACAAGAATTCACCAAAGAAAAAAAAAGCATCAACCCAGAAATAGACTAATGATAAAACTAGCAATGAGGTGGAAAAATGGGGAGAAATATGGAGAGAAGAGAATGGAATGGAATCCCAAGAACAAGGTTGTGTAAAGTCCCTTGTGTATTTCACGGTTAATGTGACTGAGTAGAACTCAACCCAAATCTAGACTCAAACAAACCACATCTAGTGACCTCGCATCAACACACTTGACTAATCCATCCACCTGAAGCAACAAGAATGCTTCCACAAAGAGTCACTACCATTCCGAGGAGAGTGAGATGGAGAAGTAGGAAGAGAGAAAGGGCCTTAGTTAGAGGGAACCTTTAGGCATGGGTAACATATCTTTCTAGTTTCATAACTAGTGCTTGTAGCCCTTTTATTTGGTCTAAGGGGTGTGCTTTGAATTCCCATGTTGTTGTTGTTGTCATTTTTTTTATTTTTTTTTGTGTGAGAACCACACCATCCAAATACTTTATTAGCTCAGCTTCCCGATAATGGAGCAACGTTGAAATGGTAAGGAAAACCCAAGCAACGTTGAAATGGTAAGGAAAACCCAAGAAGGAAACATTCAAGCACCCAAGAGAATGGCTAGCACAAATGCATCAAATCCACTTGAAGTCACACCCTTTTCAATCCTTGAGTCCTTCCTTAGTTTGAGAAATGCCCAATCACCAATTTGTTAATAGTTCTATTATTTAAAGAAAGGGAATGTACAGTTCCAAGCCAAGAGAGACCATAGAAATTCATGGATGCATGGACGACGTGGACTCATTGCTTGTTTTACCAAAAGAACCATACCTTAATATCAGCATCATAATTCAAAGGTAAAAACCAAACATTAGTAATCAATATGATATAATTCAATCCACCATCATGAGCACTTATTAAATGACGGATAAAAGTAATCAAAAAAATAAGGAAATAGTAAAAATATGAACAATGGTGTAAAACAAAAATAAGAAAAGATGAAAGAATGTGTAAAACAAAAATTTGTGAAATAAAAATGTGTTAAACAAAAATTCAAAAAGAACAAAGGGCCTAAATTGATCAGCAGAGGTGGCCATCTCCCCCATGACTGAGTTGAAAGGAGGAGATTCGAAATAATGAGCGGGGTCGTCCCTTCTCAAAGGTATTATGTGCACTGGCCGTTCTAAGTTCATGGAAGGGTTTGGTCTGTTGCACATTGACTAGTAATCTCTTATCAGGGCTCTCAAGTTTGTATATGGTCGTGGCCCCTGAAGGAAATATTGTATGAATAATGTAAGGTCCTTCCCACAGTGTTTGAAATTTTGTACATTGTGGTACATGTGTGGGGTTCTAGTAGAGGACCTTATCTCCTGGTTGATACTTAACCTTTCAAATTTTCAAGTCATGATGTTGCTTGTTATATGCCTTGTGCAACTCATTTGACGATAGGGCAGCTAATTGATTTTCTTCTAGCACGTTTAAAGTTTCCAACCTTTGTTTTTTTGCTAGATCAAGGTCGAGGTAGAGGTCACAAGCCATGGATAGTGTACGAAGCACAGTTTGAATCGAAAACTTTGGAAGTTTTCCGTACACTAACTCATAGGGAGAGTAGCCTATAGGGAGTTTCCAAGTGGAGCGATATGCCCAAAGAGCATCATTCAATTTAGTGCTCCAATCTTGCCTATACTTGCTAATTATCCTTGTTAATATTTTAGCGATCTCCCTGTTAGTGATCTCGGCTTGTCCGTTAGCTTGGGGGTGATACGGTGTAGTCAATTTATGTTCAACCCCTAAGCGTTGCATTAACTTCTGAAATGTTACACCTGTGAAGTATGTTCCATTATCCGAGATAAGTACACGTGGCACACCAAACCTATTTATGATTTTTTTTTTTTGCACAAATCATGCAGCTATAGATGATGTGCAGTCTGTAACAGCAGCTGCTTCAACCCATTTCATTAGATAGTCTACGACAACAATGATGTAAGCTTTTCCATTGGACATTGGTATAATGGGCCCTATAAAGTCTATTCCCCAAATGTCGAATGGTTCTAAAGGTTAAATCCATTGTTGTGGATCCTCCATTCTAGTAGTCATTCCCCCATCATGTTGACAGCGCTCGCAAGATTGGACAAATTGATGGGTGTCCCGAAATCATGTTGGCCAATAATATCCTGCAGTCAAGATCTTAATAGTCGTTCATCTCCCTGCATAGTGACCCCCACAAGGGCCCTCATGAGCGTCTTGGAGAACTCTTAGTTGGTCCACCTCGGGCATGCACCATCGAACCAAGCCATCAATAGACACTTTGTAAAGTTGTTCGTTGATCTCCATGAAGTACTTGGCTCTGTGAAGAAACTGTTGTTTCTTCCTAAAGTCCAGCTCCTATGGTGTTTGTTGGGTAAGGAGATAGGTGAGAATGCTACTATACCAATTCGTCTCCATGGGTTGGTTATTCACTAGACCAACAAAGAGGGCTTCATTAGGAAAATGATCGGACATTACATATTCATTATCTTTGTTGTCCTAGTGCAACCAAGATAAATGATCTGCAACTATGTTCTCAGTGCCCTTTCGATCAATCATCGTTAGATTGAACTCCTATAGGATTACCAGCCATCGTATAACACGAGGGCTAACTGTTGGCTTGTTCATGAGGAACCGAATTGCACTATGATCCGTATGGATGAACACTTTGTAACCTAACACATAGTGCCTAAACTTATCCAGTGCAAACACTACAACCATTAATTATTTTTCCATAGTTGTGTAGTTAAGTTGTGCACTGGCGATACTCCTACTTGCACAGTGGATGTAGTAAGGACGTTTTTGGTCATCTAATTGTGTAAGTATGGCTCCTAAGGCATAATTGGATGCATCTGTCATTATATGGAACAGTCTAGACCAGTCAGGGGCTTGTAGAATGGGAGTTTCTACAAGCTTTTGTTTCAAAGTTTGGAATGCTCATTCACATTCCCTGGTCCATTCGAATGGTAATTCCTTCTTCGTTAGCTTTACCAACGGTTTGGCAATCTTGGAGAAGTTCTTAATGAATCTCCTATAGTAGCTAGTGTGTCCAAGGAATGACCAAATGTCTTTGACAGTTTTCGGTTGACGGGTGATTCCTTGGATGACCCTAACTTTATCTGGGTCTACCTCTATTCCTAAATGTGAAATCTTATGCACAAGTACTATGCCTTCTTGGACCATCAAATGGCCTTTTTGCTAATTGAGCCTTAAGTTGGTTTCTACGCATCTTTTCAGCACTTGCTCCAATCGATCCAAGGCTTGATCAAAGCTTGTTCCATAAGTGGAGAAGTCATCCATAAATACTTCCACTCCATTTCCTATCTGCTGTTGGAATATCCTTAGAACCAGGTGTTGAAACGTGGCAAGAGCATTGCACAAGCCAAACGACATTTGTTTATATGCAAACGTTCCCCAAAGACTAGTGAACGTTGTCTTGGCTTGATCTTCTGGGGCCATCCGTATTTGGTTGTATCCACTATAGCCATCCAAAAAACTATAATAGCGATGCCCCGCTATGGTGTCTAAGACTTGGTCAACGAATGGCAATGGAAAGTGGTCCTTAAATGTTGTCATGTTCAGCAGCCTAAAATCTATACACACCCTCCATTTACCTCCCTTTTTAGGCACGATCACCAAAGGGCTAACCCATTCACTATCAGCAATGGGATATATGAACCCAGCCTTAAGAAGCTGTTCTATTTCTTCTTTTACTATTTGCTTCAATTTTGGGTTTAATCGCCTTTACGGTTGTTTTCGAGGTTTCATGGAGGGGTTAGTGTAAATCCTATGCTAGCATATCCTAGGATCTATTCTAGTTAACTTAGGGTATGACCAGGCAAAGGCTTTTGACCACTTTTTTATCACTTTCAGCAGTCTTTCTTTTTGTTTGGGAACAAGTCTTG